>ML777132.1:590207-662241 GCA_009831015.1 Picea engelmannii | reverse complement strand
TAGTTTCTTCCTTATCTGAGGAGGCTAGTGATAAAGTGTATAATTGAGTGATATCAGGGTGCCAAGTTTGTTGAAATTTGGAACTAAAAATATGTGACAATTATGCAAAAGACCTTGGGTATTCAATGCAATTTGTGTCAGCCAAAAATAAGCTTAAGACTTGTTCATTTGATTGTTCTTGTATTCCTCTTACTTGTTCAAGTGTTAACATAAGTCTGATGCAATCTTCCTCTCCATAAGGGTTTTCTAACCAAATAGGTATTTCCTGTGCTGGTTGGGCAAGAGGGAAGAGAACAAGTTTTTGGCTATGTGTGCCATTGGATATAGTCATCTCACCAGACCGACAACTGATAAAGGCATCTGTTGTGGCCAGACAAGGGCGGACAAGAACCACAAGGTGTCTTGGTTTGGAGGATGATTTAGAATAGATGACTAAAAAGTCTACTGGATATTCCCAAGAAGCTAGAGTGACTGTGACATCATCTAGACTTCCTGCAGGGCTAATGACTGACTTATTTGCCAACTCGATCATGGTTTGGGTTGGTCTTAACTGGTTGATTTGGATCTTTTGCATAGTGTCAAAAGGAATTACATTAATAGTTGCACCCAAATCAATGAGTGTGTTTGGTAGAAAAATACCATTAATTTCAACAGTGACAACTGGGTTTCCAGGGTCATTATATTTGTATGGCATTTTAGAAATAAATTCAGATAATTGTCCCACTACCTGAATAAGAGGAGGTTCCTTCTTCTTCCTTCCTGGTTTCTTAATGCAAAGATCCCTTATAATTTTGGCGTATATAGGGATATCTTTAATAGCTTGCAGCAGAGGTATTTTTATGCACACATTTCGTAATTCATGTTCTATATCTCTGTGCAAGGGTGGGTCGGGTTTCTTCACTAATAGTCTTTTGGGGTAAGGTGGAAGATTAATTTGTTGGGGTACTCGTACAGACTGAGAAGTGATTGGGATAGGAGGAAAGGATTCTTCTTCTGCAGGGGTGGTTTGAGTGTTTTCTTCCTTAGAATGATTATCATTTTCTTCCTGAAATATTACTGCAGGATTTGATTGGTTTACAACTTTCCCCGATCGTAGTTGAATTTCATAGGTGGGAAAGGTTTGAACTTATATATTCTGCACAGGGTGGGTGGGTCAATTATTAGGGTTAGGGACTGGCTGGGCAGGGATTGTTGTTGGTCTCGGAGGATTGTGGGCAACTTGGCTTTGTGGTTGTTGACTGGCATTTATAGATACTTGCTGTTGTTGATTAGGATTCAAGGGGGTTGTAAATTGTTGCTTTATAGGAGGTGGGAGTAAGGCTTGCATCTATGGTGGATTGAATCCAGGTAGTAATTGGGAAATGTTTGCAGGGTACTGTGGATATGTAG
The DNA here is from genome assembly GCA_009831015.1 of Picea engelmannii. NCBI lineage: Eukaryota > Viridiplantae > Streptophyta > Pinopsida > Pinales > Pinaceae > Picea > Picea engelmannii. Next base: position 660,852 of record ML777132.1, on the reverse strand, counting down.
GGTAAGAGGGATTTCCATACATAGGTCCCCTCCAACCTTGTTGCCAAGGCTGAGTTTGCTGAGGTGTCCATTGTGGATAAGTCATTGGGGAAGGACCCCATTGTTGTTGTTGATATTGTGTATTAGGATCATAAAATGTATTTGGATTTTGGGCTCTCCAAGGTCTTCTAGAAGGGTATGGTTGTTCTTGTGAGACTCCTCCTCCCCTATACATGGCTTGTAGTTCAAGCAAGGTTGGACACTCAGATGTGGGGTGTTCTAGTGTGCATAGATTGCAGATTTCTATGACATTTAATGGGCATTCTTTCTCGCTGTTGTGCTTCTTTCGACATCTATGAAAAAATATTGCTAAAGCATCTTCTTCTTGTTTCTTTTTCAGTTTCAGAGTATCTAACTGGTTACTTATTGTGCTCAAGATATCTATTTTAAAGTTCTCCAATAAGTTTCCTAACTCAGTTTTGGTGACAGTCCCTGAGCTTTGTTTTGTATTTCTGCTAAAAGGATCTCTTGGTCCTTTGCCTATTTTAGCTTGTCCTCTTGAGTATCTCCTACAATAATCTGCAATTTCTGAAAAGGGTTTTTGGTGTACATCTCTTGAAATCAACAAGTTTAAAACTTCTATGCAATCGTCCCTGAGACCTTTCAAGAATACAACTCTTACTATAGCTGGGTCTGTGGTGAATAGTTTTGACTTCTGATAGTTGTATAAGAACCTTTCTAAGTAGTCTTCAGGGCTTTCATCTTCTGTATGCTGCATTTTAAAAATATCGTTTTTAACATTGTCCTTACAATAGTCTTGGTTTTTTCGTAAAAACGTGTCTTTCATTTGATCCCAACAAAGGATTGTATTTTCTCCTAAGCTCATGAACCATCTTAAGGCTGAATCTTTCATTGTAGCAGGAAAAAGATTAAGTTTTTGGGCATCGTCTGAGTAGTTATAACTTCTACATAATATGTCAAATTTGAATAAAAATAAATCTGGATCTTCAGTTGACATACCTATGAAAGTGGGTAACGATGATAGTGGGATATTCTTCATGCTGATGTTTCTGGAAATATCCAAGATTGGAAACCCAAAGGTCTCAATCTCTATAGATGCATTTCCTTCTTCTTCTACCATTCTACTGATGGATGGTTCAGGAACTGGATTTTCCGTGTCTCCTAAATGTTCAACAGACTCACGTTCTGCCTGTCCCAATACCGATTCTTTTGTTTTAGGTTCTCCTTCTAGAGCCTCGCTGGCTCCCCTTGAATTTTCTGTTGGTGGAATTTTTCCTGCACCAGTGTCAGTTGAATTAGTGGGAGGGTTTGTTTTTGAATCTTTGGAGCTTACAAATCTACCTTGTTATCTCTATATCTATGCATAAAATGGAAATTTGATTCTTTAGCTGAATTGAAATCCTAATTCTATATAGAAGGTAAGAAGGAAACCTGGCTTCGGAGAACCCCACTCTAGTGGCTGCGTGGCTCTTCACTCACGTCTTAAATGTTTTATCCTCCTCCCTCAAGTAGCCTTTTAAAAACATTAAAGTTTAAGAAAACAATCTAAGCTAAAAATCACTTCCTACCGTTTGCAACTCCCCGACAACAGCGCCAAAATGTTTTGCTACTTATATGTTTAGTATAATGCACTCATTAATTATCAATTTGGGATTCGTAATCAACAAAGTTACAATACACCAGTAAAAAAGGTAATTTCTAATGTCACGAGTATAGAATTAAACTAGGTTATGCATGCTGGAAACAAATCAAAATAGCAAACTACAATGCACTTTGGTCGTCTTTAACAGAGAGGCTATCCATTCCATTATGGCACATGCAAGTATGAGATGGAATTGGTTTAACAGATCAACTCTGCTATCTGACCCAGAAAACTAACTATGCAATCCACACTTCTGAAGGGAAATCACACATCAATCATCAAAGCATAACATGGGTAGTTCAATAGTCAATATGTTGGTTTTGTTGTGGTTCACAATGAACTTCACTAGTTCTTATCCAATAGTTTTGACTATTGCTGCCAACATCTATGATCACTCAAGGAAATCAAATTCATGAGAACAGAAATAGGGCATATGTGAAAACAGAGCAAGTAAAGATTTCTAAGCAATTGTATAATGGAAATCCTAGTCTAAGCTATTCTGCTATTATCTATCAGAGTTAAAGCTTTAGCTAATTTAATGTTTATACTACTGAAAACAAATGCTAATGCTAATCTACGAAGAGGCTGACCTTTGTTGGGTGGTGGGCCCTTGCCGCTTCAACAGGTCAGCTACTGAAGTCTACAGGAGGCTTGTCTTCAACACACACATTACTCTCACTCACATTTCAAAACATAAAATCAAAACTCTCATTAACAACTCAACTCATACTTAATCATAGATAATCAGAATATGGAGATAAATGACATTCTATTAATCTTCACTCAAAATATGTTATGTAGTATCACACACTGCTTCACATATTGATAATATGCTAACTCTCCTACACTTCCACCATCCTTTCCATGACTATTTAATAGTCTTAATCGTGAAACACAAGGAGGTGAAGTGATTTGCAAATCAATCAGTTGTTAAGTTCAATCATTCCGTTACATCTTTAGCTTCATCCTCATGACACGAAGTGCATGAGGATGAGGAAATCAACAAACTATTCTTATCATAGCCTTGCTAAAGCAAATAGATGCCCACCAATTGGCTTAGGTGAGATCTGGAACTTAACTTAGTGCATTAGGCTCTTCCATATTAGTACTAGATCGTAACAGGTAGATGGTACCGGATCACGACAGTGCGCAAAAGGTGGTACCAGATCACGACAGTGCGTGGCCGTTGGTACCAGATCATAACAGTGTGTGGTCGTTGGTACCGGATCGCAACAGATAGATGGTACCGGATGTGTTTGGTACCGGATTCAGACAACAACAGTCTTGGTGCGCAAGTACCAGATAGCTGAGATGGTACAGGAACGTTGGATATCTAGAGGTCAAAGATTTAGATATGACAAATTGAAGCATTAGTACATGAAATATTTAATTCCCTAACTCAATAAACCACAAAATGCATGAATTAACCATACTTTACCTTATGACCTTATTACTGGCAATTGGTAGCGTTCTTGTAATTCACTCAAGCTTTAGGTAGGCCAAAAAGGTATAGGTGAAGAGTATAATAGAGTAATGGGGATGTCAATTTTGGGTCTCAACAATAGGTCCTACAAAATCTAAGGCCCATTTTTCAAAGGGTTCGATCACTACTTATGCTTGGAGTGGAATTTCGTTGACTGCTATAGGTTTTCCCATTCTTTGGCAATCATCGCAGCTGGCCACGTATTTCTTTGCATCTTTGAAGATGGTTGGCCAATAATAGTTAGACTGTAGGATCTTGTATGTTGTCCTTTTGTCAGCAAAATGGCCTCCACAAGGGCCATCATGACAAGCTCTGAAGATCTCCTGCATCTCGTCCTCTCGAACACATCTTCTAATTACCAAATCAGGTCCAGTTCAGTATAAGCAATCCTCATGCCACATATAATTAGCACTTAGCTGAATAATTGTTTGTTTTTCTCTGGATGACATAATTTGAGGCAGTTTTCCAGTTAGAAGATAGTTGGCTACGTCTGCATACCAAGGGGTGTAAGTAGAAATGGAAAATATCTGGAAAATCATCATCTACTGGAGTACTGTCACATGTATGAATATGTCTAGACAAGAAATCAACAACCAAATTATCTCTTCCAGGCCTATCAATGATAGTGATATTGAATTCTTGTAGTAATAAAAACCATCTAGTCACTCTAGCATTTGTAACAGGTTTGTTTATTAAAAATCTAATAGCTGAGTGGTCAATGTGCACAAAAACTTCGTATCCTGTTATATAGTGTCTAAATTTGTTGATGTCATGTACTACTGACAAAAATTCTTTTTCCGTGACAGTGTAGTTTACTTCAGCAGGTGAGAGATTCTTGATGACAAGGTATATAGCATAAGTAATCTTCCCTTCCCTTTGTCCTAAGATAGCTCCCAAAGCGGTATTTGAGGCATCTGTGCAAATATGGAAAGGAAGAGACCAATTTGGTCCTCTCAAAATAGGGGCACTTGACAACTTTGTTTTTAAGATTTCAAAGGAGATTTGGCATTGCTCATTTCAACAGAATTCAACATCTTTTGTCAACAGTTTGAAAAGGGGGGCAGCCAGGTTTGTAAGGTTTTGAATGAACCTCCTATAATAACCAGCATGCCCTAAGAAACTGCTGACCTCCTTTTGTGAGCTAGAGATATTGATTTGGGAGATAATATCAATCTTGGCAGGGTCTACTCTTATTTTTGTACAGGAGATGTGGTGACCTAGAACAATTCCTTCAGTGAGAAACATTTTGGATTTTTCATGATTGAGTGAAAGGCTGGTCTCTTTACACCTAACCACTACCTTCTCCAAATTATCCAATGCATGTTGGAAATCATCCCCATACACCGTGAAGTCATCCATGTAGACTTCCACACGATCATTGGTTAAATCATAGAAACTAGCCAAGACAACCCTTTGAAAGGTAGTAGGGGCATTACATAAAACAAAAGGAAGAACCCTATAGGAATAGGTCCCCCAAGGGCAGGTGAATATGGTCTTATCCTGATCTTCTGGTGAAATTTGGATTTGATTGTAACCACTAAACCCATCCAAGAAAGAAAAATACCTCTTCCCAGACAAAGTGTCTAAGACCTGATCTATGAAAGGCAAAGGAAAGTAGTTTCTATAGGTATCCTTGTTTAATTCTCAAAAGTCCACACAAATCCTCCATTTCCCATTTTTCTTTGGTACAATAACTGATGGGGAGACCCACTTGCTATCTGATATAGGGTAAATGAAATTGGCTTGAAGGAGTTTCTGGAGTTCTTCTTTCACTATATCTTTCAGGGCTGGATTCATTCTTCTTTGGGGTTGCCTGACAGGTCTGATCTGATTGTTAGTGTAAATATGATGCATACAGGTGTCTGGGTGGATCCCTTTCATGTCAGAGTAGTCCCATGCAAAAGCATCAGTTTGCCCTTGAATCATTTGTATCAATTTCTGTTGCTGATCTGTTTCTAGGATAACATTGATATATAAGGACTTTCCAGGAATGATTTCCACAGCTTGAACAAATGATTCTTTCCCTTCCTCTATTTGTGAAACTGTGGCTACTGTAGAAGTATAAGGGTGCCAAATTTTTTGAAATTCGTGGCTAAAGATGTGTGTGTAGTTAGGGAAAGATTGAGGATAATCAATGCATGCTGAATCAACCAAGAATAGACTTAAGATTTGTTCTTCAGTTTTCTCTTGTACTCCTTTTACTTGTTCAAGTGTCAACAAGGGCTGAGTGCAATCCTCCTCCCCATAGGGATTCTCCAACCAGAGAGTAACTTCAGTGGCTGGTTGGGCGGGGGGTAATAGGATAAGTTTTTGACTTTGAGTGCCATTGGAAATTGTCATCTCTTCAGATTGACAACTAATGAATGCATCAGCAGTGGCCAACCAAGGTTGGCCGAGTACTACTGGATGTCCTGGTTTGGGGGATTTGGGATGAATTACTAAGAAATCCATAGGATATTCCCAATAAGACAATGTAACTGTTATATCATCTAAACTTCCTGTTGGGGTGATGATGGATTTGTCTGCAAGCTCCAACAAAGTTTGTGTTGGTCTTAGGCGATCTAGTTGCAATGTTTCATAGTGTTCACTGACATCACATTTATTGCTGCCCCTAGATCAATCAATGTGTTAGGTAAGACAACACCATTGATTTCTATAGTTACCACTGGGTTCCTTTAATCACTATACTTAGATGGAATTTCTGTTATAAACTCTGATAATTGCCCTACCACTTGTATGACAGGAGACTCCTTCCTCTTCCTCCCTGGATTTTTAATGCAAAGGTCCCTTACAATTTTAGCATAGATAGGTATGTCTTTAATGGCCTATAATAGTGGGATCCTTACACATATGTTCCGGAGTTTAGTCTCTAGATTATGTCCTAGAGGTTCCTTAGTTTTCTTTACAAGCAACCTTTCTGGATAAGGAAGATTTATTTTTTGAGGTGTTTCTGCTATGAGGGAGTTGGGAGAAGGAATTTCTTGTTGTATAGGGGTGTTTCTTTCTTCATTTAATGGACCAGTCATTTGTTTTTCTCTTTGAACTGTTTGGACATCTATTTGTTCTTCTTGATTTGTGTGATTATCTACTTGTTCTTCTTGGATAACCACAATGGGATTTGTTTTGTTTACAACCCTTCCCGATCTTAATTTAATTCCATTGAATGGAGCTGGCGTTATTACATATGTGGGGAAGGTTTGTACTTCAACGTTTTGTATAGGTTATGTCAGCCTGTTATTTGGGTTAGGGATAGGTTGTGCAGGAATAGGGGTAGGCCGATGAGGGTTTTGGATTAGGTAAAGCTTGCATTGGTTGCTGCATATTTGGATTCATGGGTAGTGCGAGTTATTGTTGTAAATGTGGGGGTAGAAGAAGAGCAGGAGGGTTAAATCCCGGGAGTAGCTGGGAAATATTCGAAGGGTATTGTGGATAGGTGGGAAAATTTGTTGGTTGGAAGGGTATTGTGTAGTTGGGTCTGCAAACGTGTTGGGGTTTTGCTGTCTCCATTGTCTCCTAGGGTGGTAGGATGTTTCAGGTTCTCCTCCTCCCTTGAACACAACCTTGAGTCCAGGTAGAGAAGGGCATTCATTAGTAGGATGGTCCTCTATACAGAGACCACAGATTTCAATAACATTAAGAGGGCATTCCTTTTTCAGGCTGGTTCCTCCTACACTAATGACATAAAATTGCTAACGCAACATTTTCTTCCTCTTGTTTTCTTTTAATTTTCATGGTATCAAGTTAGGAACTGATGGTGTTTAGGATATATGTTTTGAATTTTTCTAATAGATTTCCCAGTTCAATCCTAGTGACACCTCCAGATGTGGGTTTAACAATTCTGTTGGTAGGATCCCTTATACTTTTCCCAGTTTTAGCTTGACTGCGGGAGTATCTTTTGCAATACTCTACTATGTATGCAAATGGATTTTGGTACACATCCCCAGAGCTCATGAGGTTTAATACTTCAATGCAATCATCCCTCACACCCTTTAGAAAGACAATCCTAACTGTAGCTGTGTTTAAGGAAAATTGCTTAGTTTTTTGGTAATTGTATAAGAACCTCTCTAGGTAATCTTCTAAGCTTTCTTCTTCAGATTGATGCATTTTGAATATATCATTCCTAGCATCCCTAGGTCTGTAGTAATCTTGGTATTTGTAGAGGAGGGTCTCCTTCATACCATCCCAAGATAAAATGTTGTGTTCCCCTAAGCTCATGAACCACCTTAGTGCCAAATCTTTTAGTGTAGCTGGGAAAAGTTTTAATTTTTTAGCATTATATGTGTAGTTATAGCTCCTACACAATATGTCAAATTCAAATAGAAATGAGTCAGGGTCTTCTATCGACATACCTTGGAAATGAGGAAGTGAAGATAATGGAATGCTCTTCATGGCAACGTCTTTAGCGATATCTAGTATGGGGAATCCAAATGTCTATGTTTCATTAGTTGTATTTCCCTCTTCTTCTGCCATATCTCCAAACAACCTGTAGGGGGGCAGTGAGGTCTCTCCACTGAGTGATGGTTCCACCACTGGGTTTCTTGGTATCTCTAGTTGTTCCAAGGTTTTGTGTGGCCTTCCAACAACAGATGCAACCTCTTCTATTACTACCTCTACTTCTTTTCCAGTTTCTCCTTTGGATGGGGTCGCCAGTGCTTCCTCTCTTTCTTGATGTCTTATGTCTTCAATCTGAACAGTGGCTTCAGATTTAGTGCCCTTTTCTATTTTTTCAATTGCTGCTTTTGAGCTCTCTCCTCTAAGAATTTTCCTGCACGATTTTTAGATGAATTAGTGTAATGGGGGGTTGTTTGTTATTGTTTGCTTTTCTAGCTTTTCTGAAATTTTAGGAGCAATAAATCTACCTTTGTTATCCCTATACCTACTCATAAAAGAAATTCAAATAAAATAAATAAAAACACAAACTCCTAATTATCAAAGGTAGGAGGACAACCTGACTTTGGAGAAACCCCACCAAAGTGGATGCACAGGTTCTTACCTCTCGTCTTACCATCTTCTCTCCACCCTCAGATTCTCCTTAAATCCAATCCAAACTTAATCAAACCAATCAAAACTCAAAATGCTACCTATTACCGTTTACAACTCCCCGGCAACGACGCCAAAATGTTGGTGTATAAATATGTTCAATATATATCTTACACTCATTTAAATGTCAATCCAGGATTCGTAATCAAAAGAGTTGTTACACTATATGTGCCGAGAATAGGTAAGCTACCTAAGTCTGTTGCATATAGGAAATAATTAATACCATAAAAACTTTGTTTCTAAGATTTCTAAATACTTCAAATATCTTTGAACTTAGAAGAGAAAACTGATAATGAAACTTAAACAAACAACCAATCAAAGAGATTCTATCCTAGAGAAACAAGTCTGTTCATTTCAGGCTCATGAATTAAAGGGATAAACTTAAGAAGCTTGTCTCCTGTAGCAATCAAAACAGTAAATAACAATCAACTCCAATCACTCCTGAAATCAAAATCAACTCCAGCTTCATGCAATTCAAACAAACCAGTACAAGGAACATTCAACATAACTGAGAGACTCCATTTCAGAGCATGAAGATGAGATATAAAGTCTTCCGGTCCCTTGATATCCTAAATCTACTTCAATCATAAACTCAAGATATCAATTCCCCACTTCAAATAATTAAATGACCATCTCCAACATTTAAGAATGAAATATCTATTCGATCTAGCACCTGATTGTTCACACCAATCCAAAAACAATTAACTCAATGTTGAATTCCGAAAATGGATTAAATATCATTAACACACACACACACTGCTGTAAAATGCTCACACAAACACACATAATGTATATAGGGAGGTTTACCTTAGTTAGGGCGGTGGGCCCTTGCCGAACCAACATGGAACCTCTTAAGAAAGTAACAGACTAAAGCTTTTCACTCATACTCAGGAATTTGCATAATAGATCTTTTGTATTCATTCAACTGGTAAATCAGATCAACAGTTCTTTACTTCATACATAGAAACAATATGTATCGTCTGGATTTGATAGCATACTTCGTTACATTCCTTATTATCCACACACGCTATCACCTATACAACATTCCTTATATAAGGTAAGTTGATACTATCAATATCTATAGATAAGCATTAAACAATTTGAGAGATTTTACAATTGATATTTACATCGAATTTCTAGGAATCGATTCCATCCTCATGACACGAAGTGCATGAGCAATGGAGTCTCTCATAATCTGGAAAATTGATTTGGGAGCTTCTGTTCAACTGCCTTCTCGAAATATTCACCATCATACTGGTCCAACTGACGTATTCTAGAAACAGAGGTTTTGGTACCGAAATACGCACAGTCGAGAATCTGAGTACTGGAATGAACGCGAAGCAGACAGTACTGGAATAATGCACGACTTGGTACCAGAATGGATTTGGAGCAGACATTACTGGATCAAAATTGCCTTAGGTACCATAATGGATTTGGTATCGGATTACACGATGACTGGTAGTACCGGATAGGCTGCTCATGAGTCAAACCAATAGGACTATACAAAATAGAACACTTTAATCGAATTAATTCAAGAAAGTTAAACAAACATGCTTTAAATCATCAATTACCTCTTGTGAACATGAACAAGGTCATTAGGTATGTGTTTGGGAGGAAATAGTCAAGTATAGGCTTGTAACATAGGCAAAAAAGGCTTAGATACAAGGTAAGATAGGGCATTATACATGTCAAAATAGGGACTCAACATGAGGGGAAGGCATTCTCCTTGTCCTTTTCGACCTCGCTATAATCTACCTCTACATCATCCATCGTTCGGATCTTTGATCAAGCTGACATCAAATTAACCCCTGCCATAGTTTCCTCCAATATTATCCATCTTTCGCCCACAAGTCGATGGGGAGTTCCTTAATTCATTTAGACAGTTTTAGTCACTTCATTCCACCTTCAATGAACTAGAGCAATGCCCAACCCTTTAGCCAAAGCACCTTAGATCTTGATTCTACTCGAAAACCATTAAAACCTTCGCACAAACTTGCTTCACGACATCCTCTCGGCCTTAGAGCTCTGCTCCAAACAATGTTGAAAAAAATACTTTAGCTAATATTAATTTTTACTTAGGTCATTTAGATAATTTCATCACTAATAAGTTTTTTGTTGAATTAATTTTCAAGCCTTATATTTCAGACAATATTACAAATTGGAGAGTTTTAATGATGATCAATAGATTATATACTTCTTGATGTGTAAAGGTACTTTCCAAAATGTTATCATAGACGATGAAGAACATTTGATAACATTGGAAAAGACCCAATGTGGAATTAAAATCTAAAATCTAATATCATTCCCAACGATGTGGTTACATTGGAGAAGCTTTTGGACATGTAGAATTGTTTTTAAAATCCTACAAATTTTAAAACACATAGTTCCTCGATGTAGTATAAAGTAATTAGTCTTGCAACAAACAAGAACCCAAAAAATGTGAACCTCAACGTTGTTGTATAGAAGCTGAAAGACTAATATACATTAGATTTTTTAGATAGTAAAAAGATGTATTTTCTTGGACTTGTGATTATTTCAAGACATATGATACTAAAATCATACAACGTACCATTCTAATGAAAAAATAAATGAAACCTTTTCAGAGGAAACTTCTGAAGGTACATTCTACACTTGAACCATTAGTGCAGAAAGAGTTAAAGAAGCTACTTGATAATACAATTCTCTTTATTGTTTGCCATTCTACTTGGGTGTCCAATCTAGTGCCAATTTGTAAAAAGAATGGAGAAATTAGATTATGTGTTGATTTCAGGAACCTCAACCATGCATCTACAAAGGACAATTATCTTGTCCCTCCTATGAAATAAATTCTGCAATTACTTTTTGGTTTGAAATTCTTTCTTTATTGGATGGTTTTTTTGGTTACAATTATTTTTTGGTTTTGGAGCAAGATAGATTAAAAGCCATCTCTTGGACTAAATGGAGAACACTTGCATATAAAATAATTCCTTTTGGTCTCATCATCGTAGGAGCTACAATCCAACCATCAATAGACACAAAATTTAGAGGACTAATCAATTGGAGTGTGGTTGTATACTTAGATGATGCCACTGTTTATTCCAAGACGTGCCCTAATCATATACTACATCTCATACACATTTTTGAGAGATGCCAAAAATATAAACTTTTGTTCCATCCTAATAAAAGTATTGGTGTAGTCATTGAAGGGAAATTACATGGGCCTGTAATTTCAAAAGACAGTATATTGATAGATCTTAAGAGAACTAAAACCAATACTTATATTCACTTGCCCCATAACAAAAAACCTATGCAATCATTTTTTGTTAAAGTTAACTTCATAAGGAGGCTTGTCTCTAATTTTGTAGAAATTATCAAACCCTTACAAAAAATGATTAAGAAGGATGCATAATTCAAATGGGGTCCAATAGAAAATGATGCATTCAAAAAGGTAAAGGCTACTATTGCCACTACTCCAACTTTACACAACCCTGATTTTGAAAAGGATTTCTTACTATATACATTTTCTTTAGATCACTCTCTTGCTACTATACTCACCCAAAACGATGTTGAAGGGAATGAGATTCCAATCTCAATCATGAGGATAGGTTTACAAGGAGTTTAATTGAATCATCCATTGATCGATAGCAAGCTTACGTTGTAGTTAAGGCTATAAAATAATTCAAACCCTATATCCTTAAAAACACTACAAGGAAAACAACTTGTAACAATGCTTTTTAGTGTTACAAGATTTGGAATTTTTTTCAAAAACACCTCCTCTTTTTGAAGTGGAAGTTTTAACGGATGTTCCATATAACGAAATAAATTTGGGCAGGTGGAGGTTGTAACAGAGGTTTTTTTCGGTAATTTTATTGTCAAAATGCATCGGTGTGCTCTTAACCAAGCTACCTCAGTGCATTCATATAATACAAATGAGCTAGTGTTGTTATAATTATTACGCATCAATTTCGCCTTTTTTGTTGTATACAAAGCACCGGTTCTCTTATAATTTCTATGCATTGGCTCCACATTGTTTGCGTATGAAGCACTGATGCTTTTTGGTTTCTGTACACCCCGGTGCATTTAAATTGGCGCACACCTTGGTGCATTTAAGTTAGTGCGTGCCTCAATGTGTTTAACATAGAGTGCACCCCGATGCTTGTATAATTAGTACGTATCGATGCTTGCATTACCATGTGCACCGAAGGGTAGTGAAATTTAGAATATTTTAGGTGAGATGTCAACACCATTATTTTTACTAAGTGTCGGTGCATATATTATACTTAAAGCACCGATGCATATAATATATTTAGAGTCATGGTGTGTATACTAAAATTAAAGCATCGATGTGTACATTATATTTAGAGCCCCAATGCATATTTTAAACATGGGCACCGTAAAATTTTGAAACGTAAATATTATTGTACATTATGTCGTTTACATAACCATGCTTTTTCTCAATAGTTCACACATGTGTGTTTGTATAATTAATGGGCATTGGTGCATATAACGCCTCAAAACGCATCACTTTCTATATTATGGCACACACCGTCTAGTGTGTTCATAAGAATACCGTGTAGTTATATGTGTATATTTTAATTAATTATTTTTTCTTTACAAATTTTTGATTAATCATCTCAAAAGAAAATATTATTTATACAAATATTATTTTATATTTTTGTTATTACATTTTGATATAATGATTGAATTAATACGTTATCCAACCAATGAATTACAACTCTGTTATTCGAACAATGTAAATCATCCACATATTAATTATTCAACAACACAACATTTTACAACATTCAACAATGCAATAAAATAAGAAACCCATCGTATTATATATGAATAAGAGACCCATTGTCATACAAAATGGGACAACGTAAAGGTCCATAATAATCAAATTACAACCAATATGTAATTGTTACACTTATTGGTTACATGTCCTCATGCAATTGGGACAATATGTCGAGTACATTAAACAAAATCCCTATTTTTTAGAGAAGAATATTCCAAAGCATACAACTTGCAGTAACATTCAATTATATTGATTGTCATTCATCACTTGAACCATTGTCATCACTCAAGCTGCATGCATGCCTCATTTCTTCATCATTTGTAGGTGATATTGTACTTTGGTTATTTAACCTAATGTTTTCTTGGTCATCTTGTTTTTTGTGTTCTGCCTCTTCATCTTCCATCTACAAATATAGAAATAAAGTGTAATAAGCATATCTACATTTATACATATAGTAGAATATATATGGTTGCGTAAATAAAAAAGCATACCTTAGCAATGAATCTTTCATAAAGTAGAATGCACATTCTTTCGAAGCCATGCTTCGTGCCTTCTCTCACAATCTCTTCTATTGGATGTATTCCATACTTTGTATCCTGCATGTTTAATGTGCATGACAAAGCACAATTGATATAATTAATATAAAGGTTTCTTGTTGTTTCATTAATTATAAAACAAGGGAAGTCAAACAGCATAGCTACTTACAAATTGTTCAATTAAACCTTCATACTTCAACATATACTCACAACCCATACTTAACCTAATGTCTATCAATTCATGGGTTGGATCCTCTTTGTATGTTAGAACCTACTAGAAGACATCCATGGACAAGTGCAAATTAATTATTTAAATATAAAGATCACAACAAACATGAAATCTTAAGTAAGGCCGAAAATGTAAATACTCACAAAGTTTACGATCAACCCTTTTATTCCTCACTGTTCTATGTTATGTTTTAAATGGGTTCTATTTTTTCCTTTCCGCAACAAAACAATTGAAAATTAGTGTTTCACACGCTAATTAAATTTGATGTACATAAAAGAATAAATGAATGATTACATATCTCTGATACACATTGTAGTTGGGACGACTCCTCTTGCCACACAATTATGTTCATTTATTTTACCATCTCCTTCTACACTTTTTTGGACATCCCTACTGGAATGTATTGGTTTTCCCCTTATTTGTCCCTTGGAATTTTCAAAATATCCTTGAAAAAAAGAAAAGCTAGGAATCATCAGATATAAAAATTACGTAATGTTTTTACAAAATAAGATACCGGAGCGTATAGTAACTTCATACGCACCAGTGTGTCAACCATATGTACACACACCAGTGAGTCAACCATATTTATATGCACTGATATATGATAACAGTTCCATTGCAAAATTGAAATCATTTTACAAAATTGTTGTATTTAGTTGGTGCTTTATGAATTAATAAAAGCATTGCTTCCTAAGTGTTGTTTATTACGCACCGTCAAACCGTGAACAAATTTAAGACATGGCGATTTCCATATAAAAAACAATTTTATTTCCATTTTAAACTCAACAGTGCTCTTTAAAAGAAAATGCACCCCAATGCTTATCTATGTACAATGCACATTGTCGACCGCGGAAAGGTTTTTAAAAAATATTATTTCTAATTTAAATTAAGCAGTGTTGTTGACATGAAAATGAGCAACAATCTCTGCCTATACACAAGGCACACTGCTAATCATGAAGGTGTTTTACAAAAAAATCCTGACAACGACAAGATGGTTTGGGATCCAATGCAATGAGTGGTTCCATTGCAACATATAGGAAACACCCCATATATAAATAAACAAATCCTATAAAAAATTTGCTTAAAAAAATTCTCCTTGTGAAATATAGAAAGGGAAAGAAAGAAAAATAGTGAGGAAATTAGGGCTTCCAACACTGAAGGTAACTATGAAACCCTCTTTGTTTGTTTGGGAAATGCACTTAAAATTGTTTGAATCAAATAGGGGAAATATTAAGATGATTAATAGAATGAAGTCATATACCTAAAATTTATCCTTTGCAGATTTGTATGTGACCTGCGGTAATCCCTTTCGAATTTGTCTCTTAAAAAAAATCCATCAACTTAAAAGTCTTTGCTGGTAAATCTCTCTTGCACAAATATCCCCTCTAAATTTTGGCAAAAGAATAAAAGAATGAATAGGGTTTTCATTTTTAAACACAAAAACTGAAATTCTCGCGCATTTTTTCGTTGTATATTTCGACGCATTGATGATAAATGCACGTGTGTTTTTTTTCTTCGTAATTTGTTTTTTCGGCGTGCTATAAGATGAGTAGCGCACCGATGCGATGCGTACATATAACACATCAACCCATTTTTTCGTAATTAATTTCAACACATCGATAATAAGCACACACGTTTTTTCTAAATTGCTTCAATCAGAGCGATATATTGTTCGTACCGCATCGATGCAGTTTGTAAGTATTGCCGCACCGAAAAAAAAATTATTTGCAAAATGCAAATGCAAACCTATGCATTTAAATTTTGCGGAGGTATTGCTTTGCGGAGGCAATAACGAAGGTCAATATTTGGTGCTTTTTGTAATTTAAAGCGCAAGTGCATTTGTTTTATAACAACGCATCAAGGCGTCCTTATACGATTTAGTGCACTGTTAATTTATAAAATTTATTCAAAATTCTATTTGAAGTTAGATTGTTCTATACTTCCCAAGATGACTGTTTTGGCTAAAATGTAGGAAAAAAGGAATTATAATATCAAATGGCCAATTCTTCAGATTCCAACTAATTCCACATCATCACAAGTATTTCAAGTTCTCTCCTACCGATTATAGTATGTCTAGGTTTGATTTGTAATTCATTTATCTCATTGAATTGATGTTATGTATGCAAGTGCAGTTGAATAATTGCTCATTGAATTTTGCAGGATCAATATTTAGGATCAAGTTTGGATGCGCAAGATATTTTAGTAGTCCCAAAATTCCACAAACTCTTATCAGGAGAAAGATACTGCAAACATATGTTTGATGAAAATGGACAACTTCATTACCCTACCAATCATAACATGCCATCTTCCAACAACCAACCTGGGTCAACGATATTACACCATGAATTAGATCTTTTTTATGTAGACACCCTCGTAGGGCGTAAGAAAAAAATGATTGAGTAATTGTATTTTTGGAATTTCAATGGAACTAATGTAAATGTATTGCTTAATTCGACATTTTTTTTATAAAATGGTTGGTTGCATGTTTATTATTGGGGACAAAATTCTATGCTTCTAATAAATGTTTTGTATAATGTTTGAACATATTAAATACATTGTGTTACTAATATTATCGATGTAATGTTTAATATTTTTACAATCAAGATTCTGGTGACGAGCAACATGTCTACCATTTACTTTTGCACCCCACTACGATGTCAAGTCACAAGCTTGTTGTTAAATGAACACATCTTGGATAGGAAGCATACCGAGAATGGTTGAATCAACCACCTATTCAATTCCCACTATGTATCGAGTCACCAATTCAAAACCTCTATAGCAACACTAGTTCTTCACATGTTGGGGACGAAGGAAATGATATAGAGGTTGGCATGGACAATTTCTCACGGGATACCCAAGACATGGAGGGAATGTTGTTACATGGATTCCAACAAAATGACCTAGGGGATGATGCTAATGTTGTAGATAAGTTCTTCGAAATCATGAAATCTACTTCCACCACCCCTCTCTTTGGTCGACAGGGGTAAAGGTGTATCCAACTAGGGACAACAATGTTACGGCACAACTTGAAAACAATGTATGGTATGTTAGACGCGTGTTTATAGACACTTTTGAGGTAACTAACTATTAAGTCCCCTAATGTTTTAAGGAATCTCGTCACATGATGAAGGAAGAAAATGGTTGATTTTATTAATTCTTAATGATAGTGTACATTTATATTGCTCACTAATTGCAGGTTACTCAAAGATAAAATACTTCCAAGAGATCATTTCTTGCCCGATAGCTACGTAGAGGCAAATAAAATTCTGAAAATGTTGGGCATTGAGTACATATCATGCCATGCATGTCTGAATGATTTTATTATATACATAAACAAATATGTGGATAAAAAGATATGTACAGAATGTGGGCATGACAGGTACCATAAAAAAAAGGGTAAGGCACATGGTCCTCCTCATAAGATATTGAGGAACACGCCTATAATTCCAAGGATTCAAATGATCTTTCGTTGCAAACAATTAGCCATGTTGCAAGGGTGGCATATCTCACATAGAAGTGAGCCAAGAGTTATTCGAATCCCAACATATTAAATAGCCATGAAGCATATAGAAGATACATGGCTCAATAAATTCAAGGATGAAGTATAGAGCCTACGATTAAGCATAGCCATGGGTGGAGTTAACTTGTATTCCCTCGAAAACACCAACTATTATATTTGGCTAGTGGTAG
Organism: Picea engelmannii; assembly: GCA_009831015.1. Lineage (NCBI taxonomy): Eukaryota > Viridiplantae > Streptophyta > Pinopsida > Pinales > Pinaceae > Picea > Picea engelmannii. Next base: position 643,458 of record ML777132.1, on the reverse strand, counting down.
TGATCAATTAAAATACCCCCCTATGGTTGTCTATGAAGAATGGACATCTTATGATGGCTCTTATAGTCCCAAGTAGAATACAAGTGAAGAGAATGTATGTCTACTTCCAACCCATGATCGATGAATTTAAGCAATTATGGGAAGGGATATATGTATATGATGTATTAAGACCCATCCCAATGTAGAGATCTTTTACATTGTATGCCATATGTGCATACACCATGCATGATTATCCAGGACTAGGAATTTGCTCTGGTAAACATGTTGATTGATTTGTTTATATCTGTAATGTTATTTGACATAATTCATTTGGTGCAACTATGTTTTTAACACTAACATGCTCTGTATACAATAACATAGCAGGTCTTATAACAAAAAGGTATCATGGATGTAAATGTTTTGGACCTTCTATAAAGGCTAACTGTTCCAATCACCTATGGAAGACGATGTATCACTCCTCAAGGGTATTCCTCCCTAAAGACCACCCTTATAGAAGAGTTGCATATGCTTTCAATGGTAAACCAGAGAGAACTCAAAGACCTGAAATAATGACACCGACATATTGGATTAGGGAATATGACACAGAGAAGGAGAATGAAATGGTAGAATTATTTGATTCAAATGGGAAACCTATGTTCGATGATGCTAAAGTTTTTGACACCTATGTTGAGAAAATTCCATTTGGGATGAAAACGAAATCTGTCTTTTATGAGCTTCCGTACTGGGAGCATATTAAGATTGGCCAATTACTAGATTCCATGCATATATTAAAAAATATTCCATATTCCTTATGGAGGCACATATCATTGAATAAAAGTGACACATGGTTGTTAGGAGAGATCTTATTATTTCAAAAACTAAAAAGAGACATTGGCCAAGAAAATAAACTAGAGGAGAGGCTGGTCCCTCTTGGTCTTTTAAAGAAGGTGATGTCCCATGGATTTTGAAGAAAGATGATCTTTCTATGGAGAATCATGTTATAATGGGTGTGAAGGCACCTTCTTTATATGGGTCAATTCGACGACGTTGCTTCACTGTAGAAGGGAATTTTTCGGGGTTGAAGTCATATGATCATCTAAACCTTCTAAGGGTATATATGTTAAATACATGATTCTTCTTCTATATTGTCGGTAAAAATGTCTATTTTGTAGTGTCATTATCCTTTGCTCGTGTGTGGTTGTGTGAACCATGACTTCCCCCAGGACCCGCGACGTGACATATAAAAAATATCTACATTTCTACATTGGATCACATCAAAGGAGATTCATATGGCTAACATTCCACAATGGAATCAAGAGACAACTGAGATTGTATGTATGTTTGAGAAGGAAGTGCCCATGATTTTTATGGACTTGCAAGTCCATATTCTAGTCCACCTACTTGATGAGGTTGAATTAGTTGGGGTGCTCTCATGTTGTTGGATGTTCTTCTTAGAGAGGTACATGAAAAAATTGAAGGGGTTGGTTTGAAAAAGGGAAAATCCGAGGGCTCTATGGCATTGAAGTATATAGTATATGAGTCATTCTATTATTCCAGTGAGTACATCAAGCAAATTGTCGAAACACCAGGGCAGTAGTTTGGGATGACCAACAATATGAGGACAAAAGGGAAGGGGAGCTACTCCAAATGAACGAAAAAAAAACTTGATAAAGAGTAAGTCACTTATATTTTGTCAATTTAGTACAGAGCAATTGTTTACACCGAATTTGATAATATATATTTGATCTCATGCTATTCATTTTGAATTCTTGCATACATCAACGAATTTAGAAATTGATGCCATCAATAAATTCATTCTTTAAGCTAATAATACATATTTGATCTCATACTATTCGTTTTGAATTCTTGTATACGTAGGCGAATTTAGAAATTGATGCCATTAATAAATTTGTTCTTTACAACGCGGAGGAAAGACAATCATGGGTCACGTTGTATGAAGAGAAAAGAAGGAAACGAGACAGTGACATGAAAACATTTAGACAGCTAAATGGTAAAAGCATGCCTTATCTTGATCATTTAAAAGTAAATATGCCAAAAATACGTCCCAACAGTTGGGTGGTTGACTAGATACAAGAGAAATATGCGGTGTCCGGTCGTAACCCATGTGGAAAAGATCTCGATGAACTAAACATAGGGATCGGGTGCAACAACTCTGTAATAACCTCTCTAAGTACCACGTTCAATTTAGAATATTGCACATTTGAATTGTAACATGTATTATGTTTTTATTAATGCTTGGGTTATTACAAATATGACATTGTCCTTTGTTCGCATTTTTACAGGTGCATTTGTTCCCATCTATGTGGGCATATGGATATCATTTTTGCACTGATTATGCCAATGATCGACACATCACACAATATTGTAGAGTGGAGGTTGAGTTAGACCAATATAGTCGTGATAGCCACCATGATAAAAACCTAATAGAGGGGAAGTTAGGATACATTGGAAATATACAAAAGATCATGCAAGTGGACTTCTCATCTTTTCAATGTGTTATTTTTGTTGCAAGTGGTAGGATACCTTTGACCAAAGAAATTTAAAGGAAGATCATGATAGTGGGATAGTATGTATTAACTCTAAAACAATGTGGGTTGAAACTAAGGAGCCTTATGTTTTTCCAAAACATTGCAAACAAGTGTTTTTTTACCCTAATGTGTTGGATGGGGATTGGTGGTTTGTACTGAGACATGATCGGAGATCTAAATATCTTTTTGAGAACAACGATGTTATAATGCCAAGTGAGGAAGATAATCAGGGTGATGTCAACGAAGACTGATATGTAAATGATTTGTTTTGACATTTATATTATGGATGTGTCATTTTATTATGGGCATTTATAATGGGCAATTATGTTTTTTTCTTCATTTTATAATGTTGGATATGAAAAGTTAACAACTATTTACAACCACCATATTGAAAATACATTAAATAGTACAAGCATAAGATGTGGTTTTGATATATTTTTATTGTCATATTTATTGTTTATTATAGCAAATTTATGTCGTACATATGTTGAATTACTAAGCATTAATTGAGATATCACAAAGCTGGTGATGTGTTCATATAATACAATAGTAAAGATTTATTTTAAATTATATTTTGTTTAACAAAAAAATGAAGATATTAAAAAATCAAACCTCAATTTTTTTATTGTTTGAAAATTTGAAAACTCAAATAAATATATACTTACTTTGATGGAACTTCTAAGGACAATTCCAACAAAATAATTTCGTGCAACATCTACGAGTTCTGAATCACACTTGTGGTGTTGGCATTACCAACTTTGATGGCATTCCCAACCTTAACTTGTGCAATTATCATGGCCTTCACCTATTTCACTCCATCCTTTAGTTTTCTAATCATATAAAATTATATTAATCATTATTTTCACATTCTCCCTGAAATAAGTGTCAATATAGGAAGGACATGAAAATTCTAAAAGAGTATTTTTCTAGAGTCTAATCACAATTAAGAGATTTTTTAAGGATCCATACTCATCTAAACGTATAGAAACCTTTGTCAATTTTACTAATTCTTGAAATACTAATTATTAAATATTTGGTGATATTCTTGTAAAAGTATTCCAATTTCTAAGTATTTGTATATATTTTTAGAAAATATTGATAACTCATAGAGTAAAATAATTTTATCCCGTATTAGAATTTGGGTGAATAATTTAAAAAAATAGAAATTAACAAATTATTTTTAGAAGAAACCAAGACAAATCATGAAGTTTAGGCTCTAAAGTTTTCTTACTATAATCCAACCTTAGAAAGCTTGGATATAAATTGTTACCATGGAAGCCAAATATTGAAATTCATTATTATTAATGAATTGGTTTTCATATTTAATAATTTACATTTAATTAATTATATTTTTTAAATAACAAAAATTATTAAATATAACTATTATAAATTTAATGAACAATTATTATAACTTCATCATTAAAATAAATAGATGCAAAATTAACATTTCATAGGAGTAATTATTCAAGTTGATTTTTTCATTCATTAATCAAATCCAATATTGACATATATTTTAATACAAAATCAAGGAAAAACATTACTTCACATATTTTTTAATAGAAGATTCAACTAATACTTACATACTTCTTTAATCGAAGATTCATAAAGTTAGTAATAGAGTAAAAAATTGTGAAACCATTTCATTGAAAGTGTATAGATCAAAATTTATTATTATTCTTTATATCTAATATTTTAAATTTAATTAAATAAACTTCATATATTATAATAGTTCGATAATATAAATTAATAAAATCTTTAGCCCAGTGGGTTAGCTCAAGTGGATGAGTGTCGTTATTTGCTCGATTGAGGTTACAAGGTCGAATCCCTCACCAAGAGCCTATTTAGGGCCTCACTTGATGTCCTCTTTGGAAAAAATAAATATTAATAAAAACAATAATTGTGATTTTAGTAAACATTATATACTAACTTTGTCTTGTAATCTTTGAATAATTAAAAAAAAAAAAACATTATTATTACATCATCATCATTATTATTAGTGAATACTTTTATTATAATGTTATTATTATAATACATGAAAAATACACAATTATTCAACTCACAATCATTTCACTCATCGTATTTAAGCATTTTTGTTTCTAAACACATTTAATCAACAAAATGTATCTTGTTATACAACAAACAATTCACCTTGAAAAAGAGTTAAACATTATATGGAATTAATGGTTATAAGTTTTAGCAATCACAATCCAAATTAAACAATTTCATAAAAGTAAAGTTAAACATTATATGACAACTATAAATTTAAATGAGTGATACATCTCAAATTTAATTTAAAAACAGAGAAATCATTAATAATATTAATCATTAGCATACTCATAATACACTTTATAAATCAAACAACAACAACCACAACATTATATGAAAAACATAATATAGATGAGCAATATACATATCAATATACATGTCAAATATACATCTCAACAAAATCTACAATAAACATGCCATATATACATCTCAAGTCAAATATAAAACAATCAATATACATGTCAATCAATACCACTACTAGCTAGGTCCACCACCAGAGCTAGATGCATCAATGTCTCTGCTACTAGAGGTGGAGGGTCTATTAGTACCTATGCCAGAAAGAAATGACAAAAGTACACTATCAAATGTGTCTCATCAAGATCAACCTGTGCAACAATATCCGATGTGAACAGTGTGTACAAAGCATCAAGAGCTTCTGACACATGTGGAGGAGGAGGAGGAGGATCGATGGATGATGACACATATGGAGGCAAAGGAAAATGATATGTGAATGGTGACACAAGTAGAGGAGGAGGAGGATTAGTGGATGGTGACATGTGTGGAGGAGACGTTGGAGGATCGATGGATGGTGATGCATGTGGAGGAGAAGCTGGAGGATCAATGGATGGTGCAAACACATGTGGAGGGGGAGGAGGAGGAGGATTAGACGTGGATGGTGCATGCACATGTGTAGGGGAATGTGTAGGAGTATCGATGGATGGTGCAGACTCATTTGAGGGGGGAGGAGGAGGAGGAGGATCGAACATGGATGGTGCATAAACATGTGGAGGGGAAGAAAGATGATCAACATATGGTGCAGACACATTTGGAGAATACGTAGGATCAAGAGGAGGAGGACCATGTGGTGGAGTAGAGGATGCAGATCGATTTAGTGCTGAGGTAGATGGAGAATAATCATGAGAAACATGAGCATGATTGCTCAACCTCTCGATGAGGTTGACGACATCGATAATATGACACATTAGTGATGTCATGTCATGAGGCTAAGTCATACATATTGTATAAAACTTTGGTACTTGTAATGTGTCTTGAACCAGTGCAGGTACCACTCTATGACTAACATAACACCACATAGGCAATCTCTCACCTCTATATGGACTCTCTGATCCGGCCTGTGTGGCTTGCGGGGTCTATGTAATGAAGACTACTCCTCTACCTCCTCCATCTCCTCATTCTCTTAGGGAGGATCATCCACAACATATGTACCAATATATGCAAAGAAATATATAATAATAATAATAATAAGATAATTGAAACAAAATATTACAATAAATTACACATGCATTAAATAAGACATAAAAATATGCAACTAGATTTCAAAACATAACGATAATATTATCTCTCTCATCTGGTGGCTCAACTATTGTAAATAGGATGTTTGGACATCCTCTCCAATCCATCCCCATGTATAGGTACTATACAATATCGAGGACATGATTTTCCCTTCCAACCAAAAAATCACATACCTCCCTACCAACCAGAGTACACGACCAATATGATAGGCCCCTCTTGGGAAACAACTCCCCCCACACGCACATACACGCATCGAACTTAGGCTTATGAGGCAAGCAGGGTACTCTTGGTCGAGTGGTATGAAACCTCTCAAAAAATAATGTAAATAAATCTAACACGAATAGGAAGAATCTCCTCCTAGATAAAATGACGCGACAATGATCCAACATAAAAAAAAATGTCTCAAAAAATCTTCGTTCACCTAATTAATTGGGCCCTCTACACTAAACTATCTACATAATAAATTAAAGGGAAACTAATGTGCTGCCTATTAGAGGTAAAGTGTGACAATGTCATGATAATAAAACACAAGCACTTAAACTCCTCTCTATGAAATGAACTCATCCACATCTGACAACCAGAAACTTGGAATCCCGAAGCAGAAAGAATGTTTGGACTAGCATATCTCTGCACATATGCCAGTTGGGTCTCTCTTGAAACACTAGGCATTAGATCAGGGAACTGGGGCCAAGCCTCCCCCATCTTAGATAACCTAGTGATGAAATAAAAATCCTCCTCAGTGGGTTGATACCACTTATCGAGATCAACTCTAAATGACTATCAACCATGATCCCAACATAAAATCGATGACTGTAACAATGGAGAGTTCCCCCTGATGGATGTACCCTCATAAAACTTGAGGAGGCCAACATCCATCTAAAAGGCATGTGTCTATGGTGTAATAGGGTGAACAAACAACTCCCTCTCCCTCTCCCTCTCACGGGCCTCCCACTCACGTACAAAGTTATATGTTTCAATTTGTCGTTGTTGTTTCTACTCTTCTTGTGGTCATCATCTCCGATTCACATACATATATTTTTAGTCACATATATATAGATAACGAATTGAAATTATAAAACACACACATATAAATAAATTGTATTTAACAAAAACTAAAATTAACTTATGTTTGTAAAAAAATGTATAAAAGTAATCAACGCACCTAAAATAGTCACTACACACTGCTACAATTGCTCTATATCATACAAACAACACCACCAAGCGATGTTGTTACTATCACGCATCGATGCTCCACATTTATTTTCACATCGACACATATTTTAGTGGTGCATCCCATAAGATACACCCCACTGCTAAATTGTGAAATATTTGACTCGGTGTCATGCTCTTTACAACACTGATGCATTTTTTGGACATAGGGGCACTGCTAGGTTAATTTGTTTTATTGAAAATTAATCGGTGCAATGTGTTAATACTAACACATCGAGGCTACCCTATTATTGGAGAATTGCCAATTTTTTTAGTAGTGCGTTGTGTTGTATAGAGAATCAACAATGGGGCATCCAAACATACACCCCAATATGCCAAGTCGTTAAATATTTTATCGGTGCAGTTTCTTTAACAACACCGATGCATTTTCTTAACATGGACACACTGCTATGCTAAATTTTATGTCCTGTTAACTTAGCAATGCACTTGGTTCAACTGAACTCACCGATGCTCCCTTGTTTCCAAAGCACCGTCATGTTGTTTAGGGGTGCATTGTGTTGTATAGAGCACTAACAGGGTGTCCAATGAGATGATATGGTATTCCAAGTCATTCAATATTTGTGAGTGGAAAATTCATAGAGTTTATTATGCCAACTATCCATGGCACCCTCAGAATCTGTGTCATAAGACTTGACACTTCTCTAGATTAACTCTTCATCTGCGGTGGGGTTGATGTAGTCCTCCCTGTGTAATGTGATCTTATAATTGTTTTCAATGACTGGGCTTTGTGCATACTCATCCATGGGATCATTATACCGGTCACCTTCATATGGATGTAGAGGTGCGAACACTTGCAGGGTGTTTGTTTCAAAGGACATCTACCTCTTCTTCAAATTTAACACCACATTATAATGAAAGGCCCAGTCAATACCCAGTAATGCAGGATATGGATTAGATTCATCCATAATATCTATGACCTCAAAATCGACCTTTGTTTTTACTCCTTCTATGTTTACTTCTACCTACTCCAGTTGGCCTATCAGGTAGATATTGTATTGATAATCTAGGTGGAGTTGGATGGGAGACCAAACCAACTTCGGTTTACCCATCACCTCTCAATATTTCTTCGGAAAAAATATTCATGTCGAATCCCAGATCCAACATGACTCCATCCATGTCATAGCCACCAAGCTCTGCCATCATTTTAAATTCTCATCCAATGTGCTTTTGCTTGCTAACCTGACATACATCTCTTTCTGGCAGTGGAGATAATTTGGTATCCTCCACTCCTAGTTATTTCATGCAATTAGCTAACATCTAAGTCAACTTACTTGCACCTTATGTATTATTCAGCAGTCGCAAACAACATTGCAAGAAAGAACTTACTTGGTCTTTAGATTATTCCTTGCGACTCAGTTCATGTAAGACCTTTGCACGCATTGTGTAGTGCAATTCATCTTAGCGTTGTTATTCATATGTCTTCTATTGAACGCGTCGCAACTAAATATTTCTATGATCCTCCTCTATTGACTATTTCATCACGCATTGGACTTGTTTACGCACACGAGCCTCCTCCAATGATCTTTGTGTCAGGCGCTACAATTCCTCATGTGCACAAGTCTCTTCCAGTGACCTTTGTGTCACGCGTTATACTTCTTTATGGATCCAAGCTTCTTTCAACGACCTTTGTGTCACCCTCTATACTTCTTCCCAGATCCAAGCCTCCTCGATTCACCTATGAGTCACGTGTTGCAGCTCCTCGCGCACTCTTTCTTATTTCAATGCTCTCTACACATCACACAGAAACTGCTTTTGTTGACCAACATCAAACTTTGGATGGGCCTAAGGTGCCCTCCTTATCTTTCCATCTGGATTTTGACATGAGCCTTCACCATGCTCGAAGTCTGCTCCTATCTTCACCCCTCCGCAGGTTACTACCTGGACATTAGCCTCCTCATTCTTCTTCTTACTCTTGTGTGGATCCACATAGACCATGTTACAATTGGTATTCTTGTCCTCCCACTTCTTTAGTAAGTTGGGACAATCCTCGGTAACATGATCATGACTATAACAATATGCATAGAGCACATACGGTTTGGTATGTGCTCATTGAAATTAAAACATGTGGGGGGTATACCTCCCCCTCCACCATATCCTCGGCTACAACCACGTACATATCCACCTAGGGACCTCCTTGGTATCCGCCTCTTTCCACTCCACCACGCTCACCACCTTTCTTCTCCTCTTGTACCTAGAATTCATCCTGGATATTATCTAGCATTAACTAGAGTGAGTGACAATTATTGACATCATGCCTGATGGATTTACAGAACTCACAGAATGGAGTGTGAGTCGTCGTCTGGTACTTCTGCAAGGTTGGGAAATGGGGTGGCACATGGCCCCACTTTCTATATATTTCACACCATTATGTCTTCCTATATGGAAAAGGACTAGGTGCGCCCATTGCCACATAATTTGGCAGGACGGGGAATTATTCTCTGTGATTCCCTTCTGAGCGATAGGTGGTACAACATACGTTCTTTCACACAACCTTCATCTTAGTCATATCCTCTAGTTGCATCATCAAGTTGGACAGTTGTGACTACACCTATGCCAAACCTGTCAATGTCTCTTCTCCTCCCAACGTAGCTTTGAGGTGCATGGAAATTTCTACTGCCTCTGCTTGAGTCATCACCTTCTATTGGGTGAGCGGAACTCGGATATGGGGAAGTAACTCCACAATAAATCATTCCTCGTGTTGCACATCTTGGATTTGGAATGTCAACCTATCCAAAAATATGTTAAGTCGATGGTCATAATCCCACATGGCCTCTCCTTCCTTCTGCTTGATCTCTTTTATCTTTATGATACATTGGGATTCTAACTTAGGTTTATGGAAATCCCTAAGTAGATCTTGCTTAATCTTGACTAGGGACCTTGCTTGTCTCGTTGGCATAGTAGCCTTATACTTCATATACCATGTCAAGGCTTTGTCCTTGAGCAAGGTCTCCAGCTGCACGATTTTGGTTTCTTCATTTATGATTATCTTCACATATCAGATTGCTTCACATGTAAACCAGTGTTTCTCTGCATCATCCTTACCTGTTTTGTGGAACACTGGTAGTCTCAGGGTACTGTGATGATTTTCCATCTTCAAACTCAAGCTAGTTCCTTTTCTTTGAGTGCTAAGGGTTTGATTTTTCCACATCACTATTGCTTGGGGTAAAGCATTGTTGACTTCACCTTCTTCTTCACTCATCTCTTTGCTTCTACCTTCTCTCCCTTCTACTCCAATATCTTCACTATCTATTGTGTTCTCTTCTTGATTCAAAATGTGCAAGGGAGGTGGTACAAAGGATGGGTAAGTCCATATTCTTATGAAACTTCTCGTGAGGTGACCTAGAGAATTATTTACTTGCAGTTGTGCAAAACCATCTACTAGTGTCAATTCGTCTCCCCCACCACTAGGGGAGCCTCTGTCTTACTCTTCTTCTGGTGCACCAACACTATGTTATCTACCTTTGTGTCCTATCCACGCACCACAAATGTGTGTTTTATCTTCCAAGACAACCTATGCACTACATATATGTGCCTTGTATCCTAGCCCAATCTGCGCACTACCACTTTGCGTGGGATATTCCTCTATGAACAACACACTACTACTCTACGTGCCATATTCTCTTCTTATCAGTGCACCATTGCTTTGCACTTCATATTCCTCTAAGGTTGTGTATCTTTGCAAAATTCAAGGAGTGCATACTTTGTCACCTATGCTCGTACTAGTATCACTACTAGTATCCCTACTAGACACCATATCCTCTATGCCATGTCCCTTTGCGGGCCTATTCTCATATGTGCTCCACTTTGGCACAACATACTCTTTCACACTACCACCTGATGCAACTCCTTTTCTCTTCATCTTGGACCTGACCCCTCGTCATGCACCCCTGGATAATTCTTTTTCACCTCTCTTTTCCACTCTTCTTCTTATCTCAACTCTTCGTGCGTACCTCTCGACTCGATTTCTCCTCTACTCCTCTGGGTTCATTCCATACCTCACCTCATTTCAACAATTTTTGGATCCTCCTCAATAGATCCATCAACTTTCTACCTTTCCCCTGACTTTGAAAACCCCTCCCCCCCCCCCCCCCCNAAACCCCCCCCCCCCCCCCCCACACTAAGGGGTTTTACTCAGTCATTCGATCGGGCTCCATGCACATTAACCCCTTCTCCATGAACAACAATTTTATCCAGAGTGGAATTTCTTCCAACATCTGATTTCTCGGTCCTTCTGCAAAATTTCTTTCAGCCTCGCTGAAAGAGTCGGTGTATTTCATGGTGAATTCAACAAGGTAACCTTCTTTTACTTGGCCAAACCATAAGTTAATAGCCTGATTCCAATTATTATCCAACACTTTCAATTCTTCAAGATTGCATTGATCCCAAACCATTGGTTCCAATGACCACTAGAGAATTGGTTGCAATTTGCCTTTTTATCCATTTAAAAATAAACAAGTAAATTCAACAAAGAAAATCTCATGCATATATGTGTACAGATACTTATCCTTCCATTGGTTGAAATTCATCCTAAATCCCTCAGTTTCTCACCAGGAAAACTCATGCCCTTTTGCACTCAACCAATCTTGAATATCCTCCCAAGATGGATGCCACCTCATGTATTTCCTTCATCATTTCGGAAAGGACTTTCAAGTCCCAGAAACGTAACTATTTGTTGGGCGTTTTGATCCATGCTTGTGCATGTCCTTCTTAACGCTAGGGAGTTTAGACCCAGGTTTCATCTAGAGTTGTCCAATAAAAACCCCAATGCACAGGCATATCAATCCTCGACCAAGGTCAAGGAAGGTCTCACCCGAGATGCAAAGACGATCACCAAGACCATAAGGTATTGTGACAAGGATGAAGGCTAAACACATGAGGATTCATCAGGATTGAAACCCATGCAGCTCATATCTGACCGTTTATTAAGACTAAGAATTAAAATAGTACACACACATATTCAACTCATGCATGATAGACACAGATTGGATCATAACTATCACATATTTATTACTAGAATCATTCCATAAAAATAGAGGTATGCATTAAGAAGAACAAATATATATGACAACCATAGAAATTCATATCTTCTCTATATAAGTACTTAGAATTTTAGCACATTGCGCAATGCACCTTGCCTCAAAAATCAGACATACAACAGACACAAAAGTATATTCAAAAGCATTACAATATTACAATGGGCTCAAATCTAGCTCGATACTAAGGACTCCATGAATCTCTTCTCCTCAACATCTAGCTAGCCTCTTTTCTGATATCACTACTTCCTTTTACAGCTTTCTTTTCTTGGGAGCATTGTCTCTCTCTTCTCTGCTCCACTCGCTCGACTAACAAAAATGCCTCGCACGCTTTTGGCACCTGCCTGTTGTCCACATAACCTTCACAAATCAAGGTGATCTTAACCACCCTACCAGCTCATATTTTATGAGCTCCACGATCCCTTGTGTTATTGGAAGTAATCATTCGAGAGGATTTCCCGATGATTCTTTTCTTGATTCCAACGTGTGTCTTCTTGATTCCAACGTGTGCATCAAAACTTGGATCGACGTGTGTTCAATAATATTTTAGGCTTGTTGTGCACTATCAAAACTTGGCATGGTGTGCACTCTTTGTCCTTCTTCATGCATTTCCTTAAGCGTGCACAAAACTATGGAATGATCATACACAACTTCGCTTGTGCACGCGTGCAAAACTAAATCTAAAACTTGGCGTTATTCTGATTATGCTGAGAATGAAATGAGACTAGAACAAAAATATAGAAGAGAATAGAGAAATACAATGAAACCCTACTTCTATTAATGAATAAGAGAGAAAAACAATGTAGAACACAAACTGGTAGGATGGGGTAAATTTTCTCTAAAAAGAAAGAGATATTAGCTACACTTCATTTGCAACAAGCTTTACATCACACTACATTGCATGCTTAAAGGGCCTCCTTCACCTCAATTGTATATGAGAGAGTGAGAGGAGAACAATTCCCATGATGCATGTGGGATAAACTAATCTAAGTTTATCAATTGTATATGAGAGAGTGAGAGGAGAACAATTTGCATGATAAATGTGGGATAAATTAACCTAAGTTTATAAAATGCCATAGGAATGTAAAACACTAGAACTTCCTGTGCATTCACCCATCCCAATACTACTCTAGAATGATCGCGCTTAACTGTGGAGTTCTAATAGGATCTAATGCATTAATGTTATGTTATAGGCATGTGCATAAGATCATTACATAATGTCTATAATTAACAAATAAATATGGTATTACATTCCATTCTCCGTCAAAAGGGTGAATATCATGTTTTATCAAAACCATAGGCTCGAAATGTTGATTGGGTGGAAAGGTGGTTGGCCACCGAGATCCACTTGGATCATTCCTTCCCATTTAGAAAGAAATGGTCCCCATTGCGTCAAGTTCCCTCGGGAGATGAGGAAACTTTTGTTGAATGTGAACCTTCGTGAGTTGCTTTCCTTGATGAAGAAGATGTCCTGCTTGTACTTTTCCTGTGGAAGGATGTCATGAACCTATTGGAGGTGTTGGATCCATTCAACAGATCTTGTCGCATGATCTGCCTTATCCTGAGTGTGGTAGGAATCTGTTGGTGAAGATGCAACAAGAAGAGTTATATCAATGGGGTATAATGGTTGGAACCCCAAGCACACCTAAAATGGTTCGTGGCCAATAGAGCTATGTTGAACATGTGGAAGACTCTCATTCTCTTCATGCTCCTCTACAATATCATCGACCTACTTGTGCTGGATAGAAATGTCTTCGACCAAGGTTTTAGGGGTTGTAGTGACATCCTCTTCATTGTATGACTAGACCGTGAAGAGGGAAAACTTTACGATCTAAGAGATTACTTCGTCGCATTGCTTTTCCAAGATCAAAGAAGTGGCACTAGTCGGAGCTACCTCTGGTGCCCTGTATAATTGACCTCCTAGAGTAACAATGACACTATGGGGGAGAGACTCATAGATAGCATGACGTTTCGATATATACGATTGTCCTAAAAGAAAATCACAAACTTCAAGTGGGGAAAAATCACACACTACCTCATCCTTAAAGGGATTAATGCCATAGGAAAGGTGGCACCACTGGCTAACACGGATGTCTTGTACCTAGATCAACCATTTGATGGTGTATGGTTAGGGGTGTGGCATCATTGGAAACTTCAATATCTTGATGGCCTCGGCTGAGATCAGGTTCTTTTGACTCCCGCTGTCAACAATGAAATGTAGTGGGGTCCCCTTTACCCACATCTGTGAGTGGAAGAGGCACTCTTCATCCTCAAGCTCCTCTAGTTCTTCTGGTTGTATTGTTGTGGATGTGATGGTAGTAGTGGACTCTACAACGATGATCTATTTACCTTTATTGTTCTCTAAATCAAAGTCTGAGACAAGTTCTGATTCTTTTTCGTTGAGCTCAACCACCAATGATTGTTTCGAGTGACATTCACCGATGTTGTGCCAGGGGTTGTTGTAGAACTCACACCACTTTCTAGTATCTTTCTTAGACTTCTCATTGCCCTTATTTGTCTGCGTCTTGGACTAGATCTCTTAAGGGTGGCCTTTATTGCTTTTTCCTTCATTCTGTGAGTTAAGTTTTCCTTTGCCATGATTTCGTTGTGGTGTGTTTTCAAACCTGAACCCTCGCTTACTATGTTGCTTGAATTTCTGCTCAATTTTGACTACATATCGATAAGCAATACCCACTTACGAGATGTCCAAGAAATCCAATTATGTTTGGATGTACCTATGTAGACCACTTCGATACTTCAAAACTAGGTGCTACTCGAAGTCTTTGATACCCAGATTTGAGTGCAAGGTATGAAAGATATTATTGTACTCCGACATCGTCTGATCTCTTTTCTGACGCAACATCATCCATCTCGTGTACTAGTCATCATAGCTTATGACAAGGTAGAACTCCTCCTTTAGGGCATCCACAAAGGCCACCCAAGTGGGTTCTCTCCCGAATGGTGTAGATTCATATGCGGTGTACCTCTCCCAGTAACCTTCCCACCAAGCTCTGACATGGAGAAGGGATTTAAGGAGCGCGAAGGTGATATTTTCACTACCAAATTGTTTTTGGACGGAGTAATAATCTTCCAGCATATTCAACCATTTTTCTAGAGCATTTGCATCTATCTTTCCTTCAAATAAGGGGATATCAAAATTGACTTGTACCTTGAAGGGTGTCACACTTGCGAAATGGTTGTTTTTTGAATATGCCTCTTCCATTACCATCGATAGTCTTTGAAGGATCTAAGCGAAGTTGTCCATCATCTCATTCCTCTATCGCACAAGGGTTTCCTCTAGCAAAGTCTTGAAAGGATCTCCTACTTTCTCATCTCTCTTTTCTTCCACCATGGGAAGTCGCTTGGGCTGGTGAGAGTAGTTGTCCTCGATTCAAACTAGCTCGAGACCTAACTCTCTATACCCTAACCTCGTCGGGGACCTACTCTAAGAAACGAAAAGGAGCAGACTTCTTTGATACCATTGATCCAGATTATGCTGAGAACGAAACAAGAAAAAAACAAAAATATAGAAGAGAACACAAAAATATAGTGAAACCCAACTTCTATTAATGAATAAGAGAGAAAAA
Organism: Picea engelmannii; assembly: GCA_009831015.1. Lineage (NCBI taxonomy): Eukaryota > Viridiplantae > Streptophyta > Pinopsida > Pinales > Pinaceae > Picea > Picea engelmannii. Next base: position 627,501 of record ML777132.1, on the reverse strand, counting down.
CAATGTAGAACACAAACTAGTAGAATGGGGTAGCTTATCTCTGAAAAAAAAGGATATGTTGGCTATGCTTCATTCGCAACAAGCTTTACATCACACTCCATTGCATGCTTAAAGGGACCCTTCACCTCAATTATATATGAGAGAGTGAGAGAATAACAATTCCCATGATGCATGTGGGATAAATTAATCTAAGTTTATAAAATTCCATAGGCATGTAAAACAATAGGACTTCTTAGGCAGTCACCCATCCCAATACTACTCTAGCCTGAGTGCGCTTAACTACAGAGTTCTAATGGGATCTGGTGCATTAACGCTATGTTGTAGGCATGTACATAAGATCATTACAGGATCTCTGTAATTAACAAATAAAGATGGTATTACATTCCATTCCCCATCAAAAGTGTGAATATCATGGTTTATCAAAACTATAGGCTTGAAATGTTGATTAAGTGGAAAAGGTGGTTGACCATTGAGATCCACCTAGATCATGGGGTATCAACATCAGTATTGCAAGGAAATTCGCTCAAGGGAATCATTAATGGCACAAGGTTGAAGGTGTACTACTGCCCGCAGGGGTCAACCAACATCTAGCTCCCTCTCCCACCTTTGAATATTGGTAGAGTAGGTTTAATGTGGGATGTACAGTATATAATGTATCTTATATTCAACATAATTTGCCTTTTTGACAACCCAGATTCCACATCAGTCACACAGCTATACTCGATAGATTGACAGTTTTTTCATATTTCCCAGATTTCCAATTCAAGCCGATGGTTTTCCATAAGTATAAGGTCCTAGCCCTGCCTTCCAGTTCACATCTACCTCGGAGGAGTTTCCTAGCGATTCAGTTCATTGAAAGGGAAAGCAATCCTAGTTGGATAGTTCTCACATTCCATAGGTACATAGTCATTTATGCCGCCACAATCTCCAGCAAGCATCAATAGTACAATGGATCTAACATTTGATCTCCCCGTGAGTGACGCTTCATTGCCACTTTCTACTTGTTCTCCAAGCCATCCCCTCCATCAAATATTTCTATATCTCCATTGTCATCTTCCCCTGAATATTCACTCTATATATATTCCCCCCTCCCTACACTCTCCATGGAGTAATTCTCCAAGCCCCATTCCCTACCACCCAAGTTTCTAACTTCCTCCACCATTCACTTCGTAATTCCACTGATTCACCTCTCGTTGTCAAATTTTCCTAGTTCTCTTCCCAGCTCCCCATTCATGGCATGTCTTAGCAGATTGTCACTAATATGTTTTTTCTAGTTTGGTCAAGTAGCTCAAGTGCCTACACTTCAGTTTTTATGTAGATTGCCAATGTGTCATCATCGACTTGGTTGAGGCCCTTCCCCCTTCTTTCCTAGCAAGGATCAACATAGGTCCACACAGTTCCCTGAATTTTGTTTCGTCGTTGCGGTCGTTCACTAGCTCTCTTAGACCAAAGCCGGTTGAACTATCACCATGGATATTCACCTTTGTTCATTAGGAGGGACTCTACTCTCTTGTTTGCCAAGATCCCTACCCTCATATCTTATCATGGATCCCCCTCTAGCAACAAAGCACCTGAGCCAAACCAATTCATCTAGCTTAGTCACCGGGCTCCCTACTCTCACATCTTGCCATGGATCCTCACCTCTTCAACAACAGAAAGTCCAAGAATCTTGGCCTTGTCTTGTGTTACCAGAACCAAAAGATGAGAAACGTTTGATGCGCTCTCTTGATGGAGAGTCACTTATTTTTAGGGGTTTGTGTCTGATGGTGTGCTTTAAAAAGACACCTCATTCACATCCACAAGCAACGAGGAAGGTTTTGGGTCGAGCATCTGGCCACATTCACTCCAACTCCATATTTCACCATAGAGCCTACTTGACTCATTCTAGGACCTGGGTCGGGTTGCAAATAAATATTTAATAGATGATTTGTTCTTACTCAAACCCGAATGCAACCACGGCCTGGTTTGATGCTTTGGGTCGTCGATAAGGATTATTTTCTCTTACTCAAACTCCAGTGGTAATTCCATGAAGTTGTTGGCTCAAGGATGATCCAAGTAATAGTGGTGGGGGCATGTTGGCACCCAAATTTTTGGGTTAATCTTGCACGCGCACACAAATGAAGTTGTGCGCGCTCATTCCAAGTTTTGTGTGCACTCGTTCCAATTTTGTGCGTGTTTAAGCTAAATGTGTAGAGAAGGGTAAGAAGTGCATGACATAGCAAGTGTTAATATTTCATGCCAAGCCCAAGATATGAAATATGTGCATCAATCTGAGTTTTTTTAGTAGCGTCAAAAATCAAGAAGCCGCACACCGGAATCAAGAAAGGAATCGTCGAGAAATCTTCTTGAATAATTACGGAGAGCAACACAAGGGATCGTGGAGCTCACAAAATATGAGTTGGTAAGGCAGTTAAGATTTCCCTGATTTCAAAATCTACGTGGAGTGCAGGAAAGTCCCAGAAGCATGCAAGGTAGTTTGTCAGTAGAACGAGTGGAGCATAGAAGAAAGAGACAGAGCGCTCAAGCAAAGAAAGATATAAAAGGAAGTAGTGACATCATAAATAGAGTTAGATGGTTAGATGAGATCCATTGAGTTGTTAGGTATCATGCTCACTCTGAGCCTTTTGTAATATTGTAATGCCTCTAAATATAAATTTGAGTCTGTCATATGTTTGAGGTCTAAACTTGATGTGCATTGCACAATATGTTGCATTTCTGGGGAATTATATCAAAAGGGATGTGTGACTTTGTTGTTGCCAAATATAGTTTTCTTATTGTATGTTTGTCTTGAATGGAATGAAAGGAATAATAAAGGTGTGGAAGTTTTGATTGATTGTGTGTATATTATGTGTTATTTCGATATGTGTGTGTATTGTCTTATCACAGTAAGTCATTGCATATGGAATGTGTGAATTTCATTCCAGATGGATCTCGGTTTGTTTAATCCTTCATCCTTGGCACAATAACTTATGGCCTTTGTGATCCTCTCTACATCTCGAGTGAGACCTTATTCAGCCTTGGCTGAGGATTGATATGTCGATGCTCTGGGGTTTTCATTGGTCAACTCTGGACAAACCTTGGGTCTAAACTCCCCAACGTTAAGAAGGATGTGTGCAAGCATGAAGAAAAGCCAACATACCTTCCCAAAGGATCAGTTCTGAAGCAATGTTACCTTCTTGTCGAGGTTATGGAGTGGCTCTATTTGGAACACTCCCCCTTGTTCCACCCGGATCACAAACTAATAAATCACATGGTTGGGATCGTGTACATATTTCTTGAGCAAATAAACATGGAAAACATTATTAGATTTAGTGTTGGCATCCAATGCAAGTCCATATGTAATTGGCACTATCCTATCAAGGACTTCAAATGGCCCACAATATCTAGGTGCCAACTTGGCACAACTTCCAAGCTTCAAGGAACTCTTCTCTAGATTTATTAAGAGCAAGAAATTATCCTCAATAGGATAATCTATATGCACTTTATTCTTATCTACATGTCTTGGGTTGCCTTCAAATTCTTCCATAGTCTAGCAATTTTTTTCCCCATTTCCTTGAGCATTTTGGGAACAAACACAATTTTGTTTACTCGATTACCGCATCTCATTGTTGTTATTTTTCCATATAAATCCTTAAATGGACTCATTTTCAATGATGTTTGATGCTCATTTTAATATGCAAACTCTATCAGGTGTAAACAATCTTCCCACTTGGATGGCTTATCCATCACATGCATGCAAAGCATGTCTTCAATCACTTGATTCATTCATTCAAACTGTACATTTGTCTAGGGATGGTAAGTAGTACTAAATTCAACTTGGTACCCATGTATTCATAAAGACTCTTCCAAAAATTAGAAGTAAACTTTGTATCCCTATCAGAGACAATTGCATTGGGTAGCCCATGAAATCTAAACAATTATCTCATGAATATTTTTGCAATGTTAGAGGTATTATGAGTAGTTTTAACAAGATTAAAATGTGTTGCCTTGGTAAATTTATCCATTAAAACCATAATGGAATCATGTTGTCTCAATTTTATTGATAGTCCAGTAATGAAATCCATAAATATTACCTCTCATTCCCATTCTAGGGGTGGAAAAGGTTGTGACGAACATGTCGGATGTCGATTCTCAAGCTTAACTTGTTGACATTCCATACATCTAGAAAAGTATTCGACAACATATTTCTTCATCCTACACAAAAATTGTTTATTTCTTATTGTAGAAATTATTTTCTAGCATCTTGGATGCCCATAATATGGCATCTTATGTATTTCATCGATTATAATTATACTCAACTTTGAATAGTTAGAAATATACATTCTATTTTTATAAATAAGAAGCACATCATCATTAAATGGATAGCCTTCATATATTTTTTTCTAATTTATTGTGCTTTAATACAATTTTTACTTATATATAGTATTTGTTATCCCCCAATTATAGGGATAACTAAGGAGATGATGTCTCTAGGCCCTTAGGTTGCAGACATGGAGTACCGAGAGACATACCAGCATGCAAAGCTTCACATTACACCACCCATCACCATGAGATCGATGATTGCACTATTCACCACACCAACTTCGCTCACAGAGGACGACAGGTCTTGCTCCATGAGGTAACGAGTCCATCATTGTGCTAAATTTCATTTTAATAAACGAATCATTTGAATCTATTGCAAAGGGTTCTTCCTTGATTTTGAAAACATTTTCTTGGGAATTATGCTCTTTGCCCTATTTCACCTTGGTGGTTGACATTGTGTCCTAGTAAGTGGTCACCCTCAAGGAAAGGGTTGTTACTAGGGGGTCTCCTTAATGAGTCATCATACCACTCCCACACAAACTTTCCACTTTCCATGTTTCTTTCCCTTCGTTTCCTCATCTTTTGGGTTTTTGGGCCACATTGACCCAAGAAGGGATTGTACCTCGTTTCATGGGAAGAAGGGGATGAAGGTCAAGAGGCTTGTAGCTGGAAAAAGATAAAATTTGATCATAAACCTTCCAGATTCTCTCCCAAGGATCCCAAGAACAATGAAACGTTTCTCACAAAAAATTTATGGTACCCATAAAAGAAATAGCTAATTAAAAATGCCAACCAAGGTAGAGCGTGTGTGGGCAATGTTTTTCATGCTTAGGTAGAATTCCCACACATCGTCTTCAACTTGGGGAAGCACAGTGTGACTAGGGTAGAGTTAAGGTGGGCAATGTTTTTCATGCTTAGGTAGAATTCCCACTTTAGCTTCAACTTGGGAACACTCTAATAAATTTAATGGCAAAAGGGATTGGAAAAATCATGCATCACAGATGAAGGGAAGCACACCCTCTACAAAGGCACCCATAAATGAGACAATATGAGCCCTTGTATGTCAAGAATCCCCATGCCCAAAAGTATTACCCCTATCCACCTTATACTCTTCACATGACTTAGAGAGGTTCCACCTCGGAAACACTCCTCAACTTGCGGAATGATTCACCCAATAAGTCACCATGACAACCCTCCCATACCTAAATTTGGCAAGTTGCATAAGGTCTTTCAGCATTTGTTTATTTTGAGAGGGGGGATTTGATGTGCATGTCTGGATGGTTCTTTTATTATATATAGCTTACTTAACATGATTCTTATGACTTGTGATCCCTTGGAGGGCTAATTTGCTTGTCTAATTTGCAGGGCCTTGATAGGTGGAAATATTTATGTGGAGGCACAATGTCACTTGGACCTTCGCTTGGGGCATGAAGCCCATAGGATGGATGTTGCGACCCTCTCCTTAGATAGTTGGATGAGGAACATTGTCTTTGGAGGCATGAGATGACACCTAGAAGAAGCAGAGCTAGCCCCTTATTGCCCAACGTTTGACCTCAAAGGCTCAAAACATCACTTTTAGGGCATGAGGTCACTCTTGGGGCTAGGGTTTGGTGATGGTGATGATGATTTGATGATGACTTTGCATGGTTGATTTGGTCAAAATGCCAAAACATCACCCCTAAAGGACATGACATCGTCATTTAGGGCTTCTTTTAATTGTAATTTTAATTTTTGATTTGTAAAGGGGAAAATAGAGGAGGTCGGCCTCCCCGATTATGTTTTACCCTAAATATAAGTGGACAGACTAATTTTGAAGGTCTTGTATAAAAGATAACTTAAGTCATTTCATTTAGACATATCATCTCACTTGAGAATTACATACTTTGTGGATGAATTTTTTCCCCTCTTGGGAGAGTCGCATATCTCTCTCTTGTGAAATTTTTGGATGCTTAAACAATTGTCTTTGGAGATAAAGTGGTGTGTTATCTCTTGGATGCTTGTCTCTTTCTATGGTGATGAAATATTCTTGGTAGATTAGGGTTTATCTTGCAATTTTCTTGGAATTGGTAAGGAAATTATGCATATGGTTGGTGTTTCTTTCTTGTTTCATAGTTATTCTTGTCTAAACCCTTGGAGTATAAGGGCATAAACCCTCCACCAAGATTCATCATAATTGTTATTGGATAAGTTATTGCAAACGGTTTCTAGGATGAGTAAAAGGGCTTACACCCTCCTAGATTTAACTTGTTATATATACTTGATTTAGGGAGTAAAATGTCTTACACCCCTAGAGAAGAGTAGATCTAACCTTACCAAAGAAGACTCCATAACCCATTGACAAGGCACTAATCTAAATTTCCATTGGAGAAATAAAACCATTGCATTGGTATACGTGAAATTGAGAGATATTGTATTTGTTCAAGTTGGAATATTTTCTTAGTGTCATAAGCTTGCTTGTAATAAACTTGATGTTATAGCCATTAGGGCTACAACAAAACACTCTTAAAACTCTCTCTTACTCACTAATCGACCATTGAAATTTGCTTGCAAGATGCCATATTTAATCTACTTGTCATTGGCTATCTTTTGGGCAAATTGTTTGATGATTTTAGCAGTTAGATATTCTTGTTTTAACATTGTTTTCTACATACACTTGGTTGTTACAATAATTTAATGATAACACCTAACAAACAACCTTAATTTCCATCAAAGTCTTGTGTTATTAGGTGGAAGTTAAACTAGACATTGTGAGCTTAGTTTCTAATATATTTTACTTGACTTTTTGCAACATATTTTGCAGTCATTTGATAATTTACTTTGCTGATATAAATCTGATATATTGCTGCAATTTAGGACAATAAGATTTCCTTTCTTGTCCCCTTGGTTATTTTTCTTGTATCTCAATCAATTGTCTTGTCTCGAGCAGGTTTAACATTTCTTGTAGGTACACAACACTTTGGAAACCTGCCTTCATCAACAAGACTATTTTCCAAGCCTTTTTCCACTTCCAAACTTGACCTATAAGGGATTCATTGGTCATTCTACAACTTTCCATCCTGATCCCCCTATGGTCACCGAGATTCTCCCTTGTGGTTACTTATCATCAGTAAAGTGAGGGGAGTATCTATCTAAGGTGACAGTGGATAGCTACTCCCATAGTTGTCTCACTCTTGTGGATTAGGTTGGGCTTTTCCCAACCTACAATATGTGCGATAATATTTTGGTGTTGTTGTCGAGGAGGATTTTGAATCATCTTTTGTGCCCTAACGACACTTTGGCAAGCTTTCATCCCAAAGCCTTTACCCCTAGCTTGTCTGACGACTCCAGTTGAGGAGAGTTCCATTTCCTTTTCTTGATGAGCTATTCATAAAGCTTATATGGTGATTGCACCTTCCCATAATTTGTCTTCCCAAGAGACCCTTCCCCCTGGAAGATTCAATCCTTCCAAGGTTTACCAAAGAAAGCCTCATTTTAAATCCCTTGTTTTCAAAACCCTTTTCCATGGTAACCTTCCCTTTGCCCCAATGGCTCATCCTTGGGTGAAATACCTTTCCAGGCCCTTGAAATTGGTTGCCACCACTGGATATCCCAATGTTATGCCTAAACAAACCAACAAATGGTTGCCAAATTTTTAAGGAAATATTGTATTCATAGTTGAGGAACACCTCTACACCATTGATCAAGACATGGAAAATGAAGGAGTGGAACATGAAGATGTGGCAATGAATCTACTAGCTACATATCTTATTGAATATGCCCAAAGGTGGTTCAAAGGATTTCCTGACAATCATCTAGCATCATATGAATATTTTTCTAAGTTGTTCAAAAGTAGATGGGAAACAAATAAGGATAGTGGAATGTTGATGACTCAGTTCAATCAAATTAATAAGAAGGAGAATGAGACAGTGAGTGAATTTCACACCAGATTTGATAAGCTCTATAGCCAAATCCCGAAGGATTTATATCCATTTGAAGCAGTTGTATGTATCCTCTCTGTGAATGCCTTTGAAGAGAAATTTGGTTTCATCCTAATGGATAAGAAACCTAACACTTTGGCAAATTCCAAAGAGTGTAGTGTATAAATCAAAGAGAATATTCTTTACTCCAAGATTGAGCCATATCATTATCCTCGTACCAGGACGGAAGTAAAGACAAAGACAACAACAAACAATGGACCATATCCAATAACTCTCCTAGCTCAAAAGCATGATCAAATGAATGTTGCATTCGTCCAAACTCATAATCAGGTTATGAACCAATTGACAAGTATGAAAAGAAATCAATCTTCTTTGAGACCTCCATTCGTCAGACAACAAAGAGATGCTACAAGTTGGAAGGAAAAACCTCAAGAAGACGCAAAGACTCCTGACACTTTAAACCATGTTGGGATGTTCAATTCAAAGGAATCCCCATGGTGTTCTCCTTGTCAAGAACCCCATCCAGAAGATGAATGTCCCAGACGAGAGGAGGATTCCCCCAGCAGTATGAACTTCACAGACACAATTTGCGCTTTCCAAGACCATGAGTTGTGGACATGACGCAGGAACAAGTTTATGAAGCTAGGAAGATGGGAGCGAGAGAAGGACAACTCATAGTGCTTAACAAGTTGACTGAGGATCAGAGGAAGGAATTGAAAAAGAGGGAAATCTTGACATATGCAAGAAGGAATAAAACCCTTGTACCTCCGCCAAAGAAGTAAGCTCCATCTTAGCCAAGAAAGGAAGCTCCATCTCAACTAGCAGAGAAGGTCATCCCACCTCCTCCACCTCTAGTTCATGACTTTCTTTCCATGACAACATAGGTAGATAAAGAAATCCATTTGAACATATATGTCCCAGCCATGATTGGAAAAATAAATATGTCACTTTTTGTGGAGGAAATGTGCAAGATTCCTTCTATCATAAGAGAAGTGTTGAAGGCATTGAAGGTACCAGATGAGGGAGAAGACCCTCTTGTGATCCTGAACACTATGTGTCATGGAAGGAAAAGGGATGAAAACCCTCCCTTTTATATTTCTTTAGGTGTGAATGGTCTATGTTTGAACAATTGTATGTTGGATTTTGAGGCCTCGACAAATGTGATGTCTTTGAAGGTTATGAAACAACTTGGATTGAAAATAACTCACCCATATGGAAATTTCTGTGGAATTGATTCTAAGAAGGTGAAAGATTATGGTCTCATAGAATATGTGGAGGTCTACTTGGAATATAGTGGTGATTGATGTTCCAGATGCTTGCGGCATGCTCTTATTGAGAAGTTGGTCTGCCACGCTTGGTGGATTTCTCAGCATGGACCTTACTCATGCACATATTCCTATGGGATATGGTACTTTCAAGATTCTCCATAACCAAGAAGTGTTCAGGAAACATGTGTTGAATCGGAATAATCCTGACTACAATAGCGAGGATGACTTTGATGAGGCTCCATATATTATTGAGTACGATCCACAAGACCTGCCTTTTATGCAAGAGGGTTGCATCGATACTCTACTTTCGAGGACAAATGAATACAAAGAAAAGCTTACAAAATTCCAAGGAAAAGATTTGTGGTCCATCAAGATATTGAATAAAGAAGAAGCTAAAAGAGATAAAGAACGTGAAAAGGTCATTAAAGATATGGTTAATGTAGAACCACCTTCATACCCTTACATTGAGAACATACATTACATTAACTGTAGTGAATAGATCCTTCCACTCATGTGGGATAAGAGGAAGGGAAAGCCCAAGTATGATTAGAAGAATGATGTTTTATGGCTTGGTCCTTACATCGTCAAGAAAAAGTATGAGAAGGGAAGCTACTACTTGTTTTCCATGGATGGGAGAAAGATGTCATTACCAATTGATGGGTCTCTTCTCTGGCCTTATTTTCAAGGAACTTGACTTCTTCGGGGCCTAGGCCCCATGTAAGTAGGTAGGTCATCTTGCTTTCTTGCATTTGCATTTTTCTTGCTCATGGTGGTTTAGTTGCATCTCATTTTTCTCTACTTGTATCATTTATTTGTATCTTTTACTTTTATCATATTGCATATTAGCTTAGAAATTTTGAAAAGATGCAAAATTTTCTTTTTTCAAGATAAGTTATCAATTTTGAGTTTTGGAATTTTTGATCATATGAACAGAGGGTAAGTGAGCCACCTTGGATTTCACAGTTTGTTGTTTTCGTGTGTGTAGGCATAGGACTTACCAGAAGATGTTGTAGTTATCATGCACTCTACGACGAACACATGTCCCCAAGTAGGAGCTACATGTTATCCCCCACTTCTAGGGATAACTAAGGAGATGATGTCTCAATGCCCTCAGGTTGTAGACATGGAGTACCGAGACACAAACCAGCAAGCAGAGCCCCACATCAAATCACCCATCACCATGAGATTGATGGCTACAACATTCACCACACCAACTTGGCTCACAGAGGACGACATGTCTATCTCCATGAGGTAACGAGTCCAACATTGTGGTAAGTGTCATTTTAATAAATGAAGCATTTGAATATGTTGAAAAGGGTTCTTCCTTGATTTTGAAAACGTTTTCTTGGAAATTATGTTTTTTTCCCTATTTCACCTTGGTGGTTGACATTATGTCCTGGTAAGTGGTCACCCTCGGGGAAAGGGTTTCTACTGGGGGGTCTCCATAATGAGTCACCATACCACTCTCACACATACTTGCCACTTTCTATGTTTCCTTCCATTTGTTTCCTCATCTTTTGGGTTTTCGGACCACATCGACCCAAGAAGGGCTTGTACCTCATTTCATGGGAAGAAGGGGCTAAAGGCCCAGAGGCTTATAGTTGGAAAAAGATAAAATCCAATCATAAACTTTCTAGAGGCTCGCCTAGGGATATCGAGAACAATGAAATGTTTCTCACAAAAAATTGATGGGACCCGTAAAATAAATAACTAATTAAACATATCAACCAAGGCAGAGTGTGTGTGGGCAATGTTTTTCATGCTTAGGTAGAAGTCCCACACATTGTCTTCAACTTAGGTAAGCATGGTGTAACCAGGGTAGAGTTAAGGTGGGCAATGTTTTTCATGATTAGGTAGAAGTCTCGCTTTAACTTCAACTTGGGTGTTGTTCCAGAGTCTGTACTTAAGGCTTTAAAAAGTACAGTGTCTAGGCATCCGAAAGTTAGTAAGATGTAAAAAGGACGAGGGTATACCTTCGGAAAAGGAAGCTAGGGTTGATTTATAGGTTGTCGCTGCCTGGCTTCCAATTGTTCCTGGATGTTTATATCCCTTTCAATTGCAGCCCATGAATGTTCAAGTTCTACCTGGGTGTTAGCAGTTTTAAGTATAGCATCAAAGAGATTTAAAGCGATATGGGTTTGATCTGTCAAGTCGGGTTCAATATTGGGTTGTCTTATAACAGGGACAGTCATAGAGGAACATAAAAATTTAAAGAGAACCGAAAGTTTTTATGCTGTATCAATTTGATTATATAACAGAGAACTTTAGAAATCAATATTAAAAGCAAAATGCAAACCAAAGGCCCTTTTCCGTAACTGTGTTATATTTGAAATAAATGGTGTATGAATTTTGGGAAAAAACATTAAGTTGTTTATAGAATAAGGCTCTTATCAAGAGAGAATCTCACTCTGTAAACATAAGAAGAAAATAAAATAAGAAATAGTCCGATGAAGTATTAAATATGGCAACCTAAAGATTCACAAGTCTTGTACCTGCTAGTAGCCGGTACAAAGGAAAAACTGTAAACAATAGATAGCTAAATATTAATCACTGCAATAGAAGTTTTACTAAATTGCAATACAACATTCATCAGATATATATCAGTGAAATAAAAATGAATATGAAATAGCAGAGAGAACAAACTCATAACACAGTAGTGACAGAATTAGGAATCTCCGGATTGCTTTGTATTAAGTCTCGAAAAGAGACAATCTCTATTACAATAAATCAAAAAGGTTCAGCCTTTTTTCTTTCTTCAAAATGTATATTTATACAAAATTCTTTTGCGCTGGAATCTCAACAGTTCCATAGGTTTTCAGTTACAATCAAGGAGTCGAAACGTTTCGTTTATTTATCTTTGTTCTCATTTGGTACCCGAAACCTACCTCTTCGCATGCTCCGTGCAAATAATGCACTTTTTCACCAGCTGTGATATCAACTTAGATGGCTCTGCTTGATTATTTTCCTCAAAAATATAGAAATATTTCATCAATAGAGGCAACTTTCCCTCCACATGTTGATCTTTGGCATTGATAGAGCATAACAACATACTCGGTTTAATTAGCCATTTGTCTATTTGCACTATGTCTGTTTGAGTTATTTGTGATATTTCGACTAATTCTCTTTCTTCATTTTCCTTGATATTTAGCATATATTTAGTTGTATTGATCTGACCCAGAATATCTATGCCACTTTCACCATCGGAACCCAAACAAATCTCACTTAACAAACCGAAAATTTCTTCACAAKATTTCCTCAGCTTCGTAGCTTGTTGTTTGCCTTCGGATATATTTCACTCCCATTCTTTCAACAAGATATTACCCCTGGTCTGCTCTGCGATGGGAAAACTAGAACTATTTCTTGCTTCCCTTCTCGTTGTGGCTATAATAGCCTCCTGGAATGCCACTCAAGCTGCTCCGACATCCCTTTCTTTAAGAGAGAGGTTTTCCAACACCTGATCAATGAGTTGGAAGCTGCTTTGAATTGTTTCCACTTTTGCAAGCAAACCCTGTTTCGTCGTTGATAACCTTTTTCTGATCTCTATTGCTTGGGATTGAAATATCCCAATATCAATTACCTGGCTTTCGGCGAATTCTAGTTTGGCCCGAAGCTGGCCTATTAATTCTCCCTGCTGGCTTATCTGAGTTTGACTTGTCTAAACCTTCAATTGTGTTTGTTCAAGATCGACTTTAAGCCGCTCGATTTCTTTTTGATCTTTTATTCTTGCTTGCTCTAAAGTCGCACTTGCCTGATCTGTAGCAACAGCCTCTGTTGTAGATAGTTTAGTCTCTAGTGTCTTGATCAAACGATTCTTTCGTTTTAGCTGATCCTTCAGGATCCCGACTAAACATTGATTCATCGTGGCGAAAGCACCCAGTGTTCCTGATTTATGCGTCGCGAACTCTACTTTCTTCATATCTTTCCCATCAGTTAAAATTTTATATTTCTTAGATACAGTACCTGCCTCTTGGTAGAGTTCTTGTCTCACAACCACTTTCCTCTTCTTATCGAAGAAGAATTCATTCGGAGGGAGCTCTTCAACTGCTATAGGTGTCAATGTTTCACCCAAAATCCAACCTGCATCCGGGATTTCCTTTGCAGACTGTAGGGGGGTAATGGAGGCGATGGGATTTCCGACCTGTTTAGAATATTTCTAGGGAGTAATGACCGAAGTCGACTCACTTGGAGGACCGGAAGCCTCGGCTTCTGGTTTCGGGCCCCCAACTTGCTCTTTTTTATCCTTTTGTCCTTCTTGGCCGTGCGTTGAACCTTTAGAGCCTCCGAATTTTGTTTGTTGTTCCTTTGCTATCATCGGATCTTCACCCTGTAATACTAGAGGAAGGAAACTCCACCTGTTCTCTTGGAATCTGATAACATCGGCCCTCTCTTCGGGCAACAGGGCTTGTATTCGAGCAAAAACCTCGTCATAAGATTTCTCGCCTCGGAAAATATCATTGTAAGGCGAATCCTCGTGCTCAAATATTTTAAGGCCACAGCTGGCCAAATGATTACTCACGACCCTGTGTGGATCGTGTTTCTTGGATTTGATATGAACCAAATTTATATCTTATAGGGCTGCTACCTTGGCCTTTGCATGCCCGAAGTCTAATAATGAATAGGTGTTTAAATGAATAGGGAAAGGTGGCCATACCTTTTTTGAATACTCTTTCAGTTCTTTACTTATACCACCAATTACAGTTTGCCTGGCGATCTCACGACAAGCCAGCCTGTCGGGTATAAGTAAGGGTAAATCATGCGGAGGGATGGAAGCCCCGAACACCCTGATGTATGAGAATTCTTTCTCCACATACCAATCGACCACTCTGCTTAAATTTGTCGTGATGTTATCCGATATCCTGGGTGGCGGATTACCGAAGATGGCAACATGCATCGGTACCATCACCCAGTTGAAGATTTTGTATACGAAATTTGAAGCCTTGTCCTCCCAAATCTTAGAATGATATACATGGAATAGCTCGGCATCCAATGGAGCCCAGCTCCAATTCATCAAGGGAAAAGGTGTCATGGAACATACTGTGTCCATGAGATATGCGGACATAAAAAATGAAGCAGCTTTCCCGCTCTCTTTCTGCGTCCGATATTCTGTAACCCGACTGGTCAGGCTATCTGATAAAATTTTAGCCCAGTCGAAAGAAGAGCCTTTTTCTACTGAGTATATCAAGGGAACCCATTGGAGGAAAAAATGTGTGGTGTCTTCCCTCCCGTACAATCTACAGGTCATCATCGCTACGTATTTGAACTGTGGTTCCAAAGAATATATGGAATAAATTCCATTGTTGTCTTCCCTGAACTTCGTTGGGTGTGAAACCCAATCCTTGATCAAATCAGATAAACTTTTCATGTATTGCTCGTATTCCTTCTGTTTAAAACCATCTAGAAACTCTGCATTGTACGTGAAGTCTGACGTGGGTGGTAATTTGTACATAACCTGTAAGCTTTCTGGTTTGAAGGTCCCAACAGTGACCCCCTGCTCACTGATGATGGTTCTAGTAGGGATGTCTACATGATCTAGCGCCCATCGGATCATGTCATAGTAAGGTAGAATATGTGGTCGGGTCACTACTTTGTGCATCTCTGCATGGATGACGATCTTGTATTTGGTAGTCATGTCGTCTGTTTCGTTGTCACTGGAATCGTCCGATTAGTTCACAAACTATGATTGCAACACCTCTGAGACGTATGACCAGGTTCGTATGGAATCAACGCTTCGAGGTGAAGTATCCGAAATATTATCAGAACCTTGTCCTGAAACCTCTACGCCTGCCTTAGATTCTTTTCATGGATCCATGACGGGGGATTGTAACTTAGCTCTTCTGCAATAAAAATGTGTAGACATATAGAAGTTAGCTTACTGAGAAAACTTCTCTGTGCAGGATAGAAATGAACTTTATGAATAAAATAGGAAGCAAAAGATCTATATCTTCGACCATTTAACATATCGATGTCCTTACGAACAGAACGGTCCAATCATGATTAGATAGAAATTTTGGCAATAAAAAACATATCCTTACTTTGTCGTTTTGCCTTATTTCCAATTAATGGCATAAAATTCAACAGTTTGTGGCAAGCTGGCGCAAGGAACATTTTAAATTACCTCGTAAATTGTGCGTTATTATCATTTGCATTAAACATTGATTATGGTTGGCTTAATTTCCTTAATCAGGATTTAAATCAACATTTCGGCGTTCGTCGTATCAGGACTTTTAACTCTGACCTTTTGAGCCTTTAAAACCCGAGATTGCGATGATTAGATTTAGTTAAGTGAGGATGTAATCAGATTAAGTGTTTTATTAATCATGTTTTAATTTATATCGTGACTTCGCGGCTCGGGGCTTCAAGGGTATAGTTTTCGGGCGGAACGTATGCCGAGTCGCAAAATCCCAAGAGGTTTTAACCATGGTCAGACTAAACACTTTGGATGTTAACCCGGGTTACTTATGCGAGGATCTCGCGGCTTCGTCTTTCAGGGTTATGACGTAATGTTTTAGGAGAGAGTAAGCGCTGAGACGCGAAATCCCGACAGCATTTGACTGGGGTTTACATGGTCCCACTCTTAGCTTTCAACTGAGGTAAGCTTTTGTAACTTTTCGCGACCTCACACATCGGGGTTTGTAAATCTTGTGACTTGTAACTCCCGAAGAGAGATATTCCGAGGTACGAAGAGAAACAACCTTCATTTCACGATAAAAATGGTAACTTATGAAACATCACATCTCCCGCTATTTCGCATGTCGAGACTACTGAGATTTTCAGTAGGTGAATGTCACGAAGCGAAAAAGAACTTAAGAACCGACATTTGACCTTTAAAATAGATTTGAACCAAATGAAAAAGGCAGCTCCAACATAGGCTCCAACTAGGGATCATGTTTCCCTGTGAGGCCAGAAGAATAGTAGACCACGTGCCTGTATTGGGTAAATGGAGTCACTGGTTTCACTTCTGTGAAACTTGCTTTAGGGAAAAGATAAACTAAGGGAAGAAAATATTTTTGTCTTTTACTGCTGTAAGGTTTTTCAATACTCAAATATATTTCTCACTCAGCTACAGTCCCTTTCGCAACTTTCTCTTTCTCTTTACTGAGTTTAGGTCTGCATTAGGACAAATCAAAACAGTTCTAGGAAATCCAACAGATCTTTGCAGTTTTTTGGCTTACATCCAACGAAATTTATGGCATTTTTTAATCGGGGAGTCTCGGCTGGACTTAGGATGTGGATCCGGTCTCAAGAAAGTTGATTGCCAAAGTCGAGTGATATTCATGTATGACAACCTTACAGATATCTCAGATATTGCTTCACTGCCAGCGGGCCTGTTCAGTACCCCGATGAAGTTATCTGCCCCTTTTTTGTTGAATTTCCTTTCACCACTTCGAAATGTATTTATGCATTTAAATGCTGAGACGAGGGCAATCATTTATGAATTTCCTTTCATCGTCTCTTCAGACTAGATGTACAATTAGATATGACTTTCCTTTCATCATCTGTCTTATAATTCTATTTTTAGAATATGAAGCGGGGGCAATCAGATTGTATGAGGGGTGATATCTGCATAATATTTTGCAATGTAGGTCTGTCAACTTACTTTGATTACTCGGTGCCAACCTTCCTTTGACTTTCACAACACCTTGGGTCCGCAGGGAGAAAAAGGGAAAACATTTTTCTGGGGGTTTTCCTTTGAGTAAGCCTTAACCCTTCGAAACTGTTGAAAAACCTAGAAAAGTCAGGTTCCACCTATGCATAACTTGTTTAGTAAGAGACCGAGGAGCCGTGAAGACCAGCCTTCTTTCCAAAACATGCTTACAGCTTTCAAAGTTTAAACATAATCTCTTCTCCCTACGTATATAACTCTGAAAAGACATTTGGCATTTTTAAGAAAACAAATCTGAGGACCGAAAGAAAGGTGACGGACAGATGTTTGTATGATGAGGGGCAGGAGTCGAAAATTAAAACCGTTTTTTTGAAAACCCTTCCCCAGAGATGCTTCACTTTCTTTTTATTTTAACTACCACCTATCTGTGTTTAGAATTATTAAGACCCAGAGCGAGTAACTGTACTTTTTAATAATCAATGAACATTAGATTTATGGGACCTTTATGATGTTTTTTGGAGATCTCTGCTTTCTTAAGGAACATAATTTTCAGGAGTTCATGCCTTTACCTTACCATTTTTAAAATAACCGAAAACCTTTTCTGTCACCTGTTTTCGGCGAATGTAAATCTCCGATACATGACCTTCTGTTTTCTCCATTCGTCCGTTTAGTTTGCAAACCGAAATCCTGTAAACACAAAGAGTGTCCTTTTTAAAAAAAAATTAAAAGTATTTGAAAACCACGTATCTCTACTTATATTGACCTAAAAAATAAAAATTGAAAACTTACCTTAAGGGAATCATGAAATAGAAAGCAAATACAAACCGGTATATACAATGGAAAACCTCGGAGAACTAATTATGTCATGTAGTGTTTTAGATAACGCCCGTTGACAGGGGCATTGAAGATTTTACCATCCAGATTTTCTAATAAAAATGAATTTTTTCCTTCGGAAGTTGTGACTCTAAATGGTCCATACCAAATCTGATCGAATTTACCGTGTTTCATCGAATCTTCCTTCCTAGAATCCCATCTTAAGACCAAATCTCCTGGAAGAAACTCTCTGTCTTTTGTCTTACGGTCAAATAACGTTTTCATGTCGTCTTGATATTTTTGCAATCTTTCATCCACCTCAATCCTTTTCTGTTGTAATTCGATCAGCTGATTTATTCTCCTTGTGACGTGGTTTGGTTCTTCTTTCTCATCTTGCCATAGTTTCATCACGGGAAGTGCCAAGTTTATAGGTAATACCATGCCAGTCCCGTATACCATCTGGAAAGGAGAAATACCGATGGATTTTTTTGTGCCAATCCGATTTGCCCATAGTGTGTATTTTATATGTATATACCAGGATCTCTTGTTCTCGTTCAACACTTTCTTAATTATGTTGATCAGACTCTTGTTCGAAGATTCGGTCAGTCCATTCCCTTGGGAATAATATTTCGTAGAATGCTGAGTACAATATTGTACTTTTGGCAAAAACTGATCATAGCCATAGATTTAAAAGCCTGGGCATTATCTGTTACTATCCTTCGAGGGCAGCCGAATCTAGATAAAATATTTTCTTCTAGGAAATCTATTACCACCGAATTTGTAGCCCTCCTGGTAGGAATAGCCTCTACCCATTTAGTAAAGTAATCTGTGGCGGTTAGGATCCATTTGTGTTGAGCGCCAGAATGGGAGTTAATTTCGCCTATAAAATCCAGTCCCCACTGCTGAAAAGGAGCCTCTGTTTTGACTGGAACTAAAGGTAGTGTTGGGAGTTTATGCTTGCCTGCAAATAGTTGGCAAGGGTCGCAAGCCCTGACTTTGGCATTTACATCCGAGAAAATTTTAGGCCAATAATAACCTGCCCTCGAGATTTTATAAGCTGTCGCTCTCCAAGCAAAATGTCCCGCGCACACTCCTTCGTGGAATTCACCTATGACCTTCTCTGTTTCAGATTCAACCAAACAAACCAACAGGAAACCAAGTGGGTCCTTCCAAAACAACTTACCCTCGGATATACAGTATTTGACCGCATGTGGTTTTAGCGTTCTGGCTTTGGATGGAGATAAATCACTTGGGCAGTTCAAAGTCAGTAGGTAGGATACTATGTTTTTGTACTAGTTAGAGGATGTAAACTTCTCTTCGATCCTGACTTCACTTGTTTGCTCGTAGAACTCATTAATATCTTCCTCTTCTCCACATCCCTGTATGTTATTTATGTCGAGGTCTCTGTAATTGGATTCAGCTAAGAGTTTAGCCAAACCTTAACCCTTTATCAGCTTCGTCGGCTTTATTTCCAGATCAAATTCTTGAGCGAGCCACCGTCCCCTTCTTCCATCACTGTCAGGCTGCACTAGAATGTCTTTTACAAAGCTAGTAGGTACATACGCGATTATCTTGGAATGCAATACATAAGTACTAAAAGTATTTAATGTCTTTACCATAGCATATGCTTGTTTTTCCATTATATCATATTTTAGTTCTGCGTATCTGAGACTTTTGCTGAAAAAGGCTATCGGTTGTTCGAAACCCTCCTCATTTTTCTAGAGGAGCACTACGGAAATAGTGTGCTTGGAAGCGAATGAAAAAATGAGAAAATCCTTTAGATAGTCGGGGCTTGCTAGTACAGGTGCCTTGCTTATAACCCTCTTGATACGTGCAAATGATTCTTTGGCCTCTGTTGTCCATTTTACCTCGTTGTTTTTCTTTAACATACCTGTGATTAATTTCACAATTTCAGCGAAGTTTGGAATAAACCTTCTCAAAAAGTTTATCTTTCCTAAGAATGACTGGATTTCCTTTACATTTCTAGGAATATTTATTGTGTCTATAGMTTGAACCCTGCTGGGATCAATTTTAATTTCATCTCGGGACACAATATGGCCCAAGAGTTTACCTTCCCGCATGGCGAAGTGAGACTTTTTAGGGTTTAAAGACAGACCGAACCTGTGGCATTTTTCGAAAGTCTGTTTGAGATGTATTAAATGGTCTTCGTAAGACTTAGAAAAAATGGTTAGATCGTCGAGGTAGATAACTACAAACTTGTCTCTTTCGCCGACGAAGACAATATCCATAGCACGCTGGAAAGTGGCACCTGCATTCATTAGACCAAAAGGCATTTTATCATACATGAATGTACCCCAGGGTGTAGTGAAAGTTGTTTTTTCTTTATCTTGTTTGTTTATTGCAATTTGATTATACCCAGAGAAACTGTCGATCATAGACATATTATTTTCTCCGACTACCTTTTCTAAGACGTGATCCATTTTAGGTAAAGGATAGTTATCTTTTAGGGAAGATTTATTTAAATTTCTGAAATCAACACACAGTCTAATCTCTCCACTCTTTTTTCTAACTGGAACCAGGATCGCCACCCAATCGGAGCATCTCAGTGGTACTATTATTTTCGCGTCTAAAATCTTCTTGACTTCTCTTTCGACTACGGGTAATAAGGTAGGGTTGATTTGTCTAAGATTTTGCCTAAAGGGTTTGATACCAGGCTTCAAAGGTATCTTGTGTTCAATCACGGTAGTGTCGTAAGTCCTAAGCTCTTCGTAAGACCAAGCAAAAACATCTTTATATCGTGCAAGCAAATCTTTATACTTATTTTTCACCTCATGAGGAAGATACTTTGATATTTTCACCATCCTGGGTTCTTCTTTTGTCCCTATATCGCAATATTCAACCTCTTCTAGTTGAGGTTGAAGAGTAGATTTCAAAGGCATGTCATTTTGATCGAAAAGTCTCTTCAGGGGGATTAGTCCCTTTGGAATTTGATTATTTTTTAAAACTAAAATGTGATGGTTGGCAATTTTTTCTCGGAACTCCTGAGGGTCTTCTCCTTCTTGCATGATCCACATGTGATCATTTTGATTCTCTTGATTGATGTGGGTTTCAGAAAAGTCACCCACTGCTTCGAGGAACTTTCTGATTTGTTCGTCATCCTCGAAAACCTACCAGTGTTCTATGTTGTTCGGGATGGATGGTTTGTGCCTTACCTCTATATGGTATTTTAATTTAAAAGCTATGGGGAGAGCGAAAGTCGAGGCTGCCTTGGCTAATGAATCGACCTACAAATTTTCGGCGCGTGGTATAAAGTGAATATTTACAGACGAGAAGAAATTTTCCATTATATCCCAGGCACAATTTCTATATGCTCTCAATCTCGGGTGTTTGGCCTGGTATTGTCGATTTATCTGTTTGACTATCAATTCAGCGTCTCTATATACTTCCAGGTTCTTTATGTTCAGTTTCTTAGCAGCTTCCAATCCTAAAACTAAAGCTTCATATTCACATACATTGTTAGTGTAGTCTATATCCCATTGAAGACTGTAAGAAAAAGGGACGACAAACCTATTTTCAGGTGCCACAAAAAGTACTCCTGCACCGACTCCTTCACACGACAGAGCACCGTCAAAAAACATTTTCCAGATCCCTGTACTATGCATATTTTCTTAATCTTTCTCTTCTATGCAGTTTTCTTCTGTGCAACTATCTATACCATCATCAAAAGACAAAATACAATTTCCTAGATCTTGATCAGCAATGTAAACCGGAAAATTATTAGGATTCTGAGGATCGCTCATGGTATAGGATAACCTTGTTTCCCTGCATAACCTAGTAAGTTGCCCACCAAATATAGGAATTGTGTCATAAGTCATGTCCAGTTGAAGGGATCCCCCAAGTTTGGCTCCCCACGACCTTGATAATAGTAATCCATATTTTGGGGGGATATCAGCAATAACTACATCCATCAGAATACTTTTGACTGGGAATTGTGCAAGGGTGACTACTAAATCTTTTATCATACCTAAGCACTTGACTCTTCTCGAATCAAAAGAGTAGAGATCTCCGTAAGGTCGGGTGATCTCGGGGCCTAGTCTATCCATAATAGCTTTGAGCATCACATTATGTGAAGCTCCAGAATCTAGCATGCAGTTATGCAGCAGTCGATCATGCACATTTAGGTTGATATAGAAAGGGGCAACGGTGTCACTGGCGACCTCAAAATGTGGACCGAAAGTAATATTTGGCTTGTCATCTTCGAAATTTATCACGTTGGATTGGCTTTCTTGGTTTGAACAACCTATCACTTTGGTTATTTGTTTATGATATGCAGGATTCTTTGCTAATTCAACCAAGGGGATAGGTATTTTGATTCTATTTATCTCATTTTCAAAACTAAGACCGCCACCACCTTTGTCTGTTTCTCTGGTTGAAATCTCAGACTCTCTCTTCTCCAACTTATTTGTCTGACTTGATTTATTACTCGTGATCTTAATTACCGGTGTTTGTGTATTAGCCATCTTGATCTCCTTTGTTTGGGTCTCAACCTCCTTCATCTTTGGATCCAATGAGTCAGTCCCTTTAGGTGTTTTGGTCTCCTTTGGGGTGGGCACATATACCTCACCTCTAGGGAGAATTTTCCTGGGTTGAGAAATCAACGCAAACTTGTTTTTAGACCTCAGGTTATACCTAGGTTGGACTTCAGCCATTATTGAATCGGTTACTTCTTGATGGCCTGAGAGGTCTATGTTGTTTATGTCATCCTCTGCATCTGGGGGTTGTTGTGAGCTTAAATACTTCTCATAATATTCTTTAGTTATATAAGGTTGATTGTAGTCGTCACCCAGGTTTGTCACATCTTCTTCCAGACCTTCGAAGTCTTCCAGATCATTTCCTCCTATAAAATTTTCATTTTTTAGAGGGGTTTGAATTTTTTGATCTTCATTTTTAGTCTGTCTTTATGGATTTTGAAGGTTGGGATTTCTCCTGAATTCTCTTTTAACGAAAGGATCGGTTTTCAATTGATCTAATTCCATCCTAGAAATTTTATTTGACAATTCCTTGATTATCCTGGCCATATCATCCATTTTGTCGTCTGTAGATCTATTAGATCTTGAGGGTCTCGCTTGTTCCCTAAAATGTCTAGTTTCTTTGTTCCCCGTTTCTATCTTAGCTTTCAACTTACCAGAGGCCATCATGTTAGACTCGATTTCCACAGCATCATCCTTCATTCGGGTTAAGGTAGCCCCCCGCCTTTCTCTTAAGAGAACGGCGAAGTTGGGTTCGAAAGCACTTGCGAAGGTTACTTTGGCTGCAGGTTGGGAGGGTTTGACTTCGGCTGGGATCTTATTATACATTTTATTAAATCTTTGGATAAATTCCATCACTCTTTCTGAATTTATTTTCTTTAAAGATCCAAACTCAGTTAGATAATATAAATGGTCTTTTCTCTCACCCCATTGTCTAAGAAAGGCATCGTAACATAGGATAGACCCTGCGGGAAGGCTTCGAAACCAGGTTCGTACTTGTCCTTCAAAAGTTTGAACAAATAATCTCGAATAAACATCTTCATGTTCCAGACCTAGAATATTGGCAAACTGATCAAAGAAATTTATATGTCCGGCCGCAGTTAAGTCCCCCTCCCTTGTAAATTTCGGTAAATTTTTTATATAATTTTCAGGAAGGTTATGAAGAGGCATGGGTAGAACTAAAGGTGCATATCTCTCAGCCACTTTAGTGAAAACTCTGGGGGGCGGGGGAGGCACTTGGCCCCCTACTCCTCCTCCAGTGGCCGCCATTGGTATTACCTAGTGGGGATAGGGTGTGTTATATAGCAGGTTCTGGAAGACTAAAAACGGATTCTTATCTTCTTCGGGAGATGAGAGAAGCGAAGACGAGTGAATGGAGACACGAGGACTTGGCTCTTCGGATTTGTAGGAGACATAGTCAGGGGATCCCGCGGGTGTGGGATTTGAGTATATAGTATACTCTTCGTGACTTGGTGAGGTCGAGAAGTCTGAAAGGAGAGTCAGTGGGATATCAACTGCTGATAAATTTACTACCGGGTTTTTACCTTTGTATCCGACAGAGGTTTTCGGAAGGATTTTACTTTTAACCGCAGAGCTGAATAAAAATGAATTAGTGGTTTTGGGGGGTGTACTATGCAAAGTTGAAGGTTCGTAAGCCTTTTGGTCTTGGGCTGTGGGTGTTTAAGTTGATAGACTACAGTAGTCGGCTTAAGAGAACCTCTAGCTTTTAGTATTTTTGGGGGATCTGAAACAGATGTGGTCTGCTTGTTCTTTGGGTTTTGTCTGGTATTCCTTCGACTGGATGCCAGCTTACTTATACGTAGAGTTGCCAAGTGAAAGGTAAGAAAATCCTTTAGAAAGTGCTCACTCTTTGTTCACTATCAAAGGGTGAAACTTGAAAATATGTAGTTCTTCCCAGGGAAAAGGTTTCGTAACTTCGTCCCCGGCAACAGCGCCAAAAATATGTTGTTCCAGAGTCTGTACTTAAGGCTTTAAAAAGTACAGTGTCTAGGCATCCGAAAGTTAGTAAGATGTAAAAAGGACGAGGGTATACCTTCGGAAAAGGAAGCTAGGGTTGATTTATAGGTTGTCGTTGCCTAGCTTCCAACTGTTCCTGGATGTTTATATCCCTTTCAATTGCATCCCATGAACATTCCAGTTCTACCCGAGTGTTAGCAGTTTTAAGTATAGTATCAAAGAGATTTAAAGCGATATGGGTTTGATCTGTCAAGTCGGGTTCAATATTGGGTTGTCTTATAACGGGGACAGTCATAGAGGAATAGAAAAATTTAAAGAGAACCGAAATTTTTTATGTTGTATCAATTTGATTATATAACAGAGAACTTTAGAAATCAATATTAAAAGCAAAATGCAAACCAAAGGCCCTTTTCCATAACTGCGTTATATTTGAAATAAATGGTGTATGAATTTTGGGAAAAACATTAAGTTGTTTATAGAATAAGGCTCTTATCAAGAGAGAATCTCACTCTATAAATAGAAGAAGAAAATAAAATAAGAAATAGTCCGATGAAGTATAAAATATGACAACCTAAAGATTCACAGGTCGTGTACCTGCTAGTAGCCGGTACAGAGGAAAAACTGTAAACAATAGATAGCTAAATATTAATCACTGCAATAGAAGTTTTACTAAATTGAAATACAACATTCATCAGATATATATCAGTGAAATAAGAATGAATATGAAATAACAGAGAGAACAAACTCATAACACAGTAGTGAAGAAATTAGGAATCTCCGGATTGCTTTGTATTAAGTCTCGAAAAGAGACAGTCTCTATTACAATAAATCAAAAAGGT
Source organism: Picea engelmannii (assembly GCA_009831015.1). Classification (NCBI taxonomy): domain Eukaryota; kingdom Viridiplantae; phylum Streptophyta; class Pinopsida; order Pinales; family Pinaceae; genus Picea; species Picea engelmannii. Next base: position 602,292 of record ML777132.1, on the reverse strand, counting down.
TCAACCTTTTTTCTTTCTTCAAAATGTATATTTATACAAAATTCTTCTACGCTGGAATCTCAACAGTTCCAGAGGTTTTCAGTTACAATCAAGGAGTCGAAACATTTCATTTCTTTATCTCTATTATCATTTGGTACCCGAAACCTGCCTCTTCGCATGCTCCGTGCAAATAATGAACTTTTCCACCAGCTGTGATATCAACTTAGATGGCTCTGCTTGATTATTTGCCTCAAAAATATAGTAGTCTTTCATCAATAGTGGCAACTTTCCCTCCACATGTTGATCTTTGGCATTGATAGAGCATAACAGCATACTCGGTTTAATTAGCCATTTGTCTATTTGCACTATGTCCGTTTGAGTTATTTGTGATATTTTGGCTAATTCTCTTTCTTCATTTTCCTTGATATTTAGCATATATATAGTTGTATTGATCTGACCCAGTATCTCTATGCCACTTTCACCATCAGAACCCAAACAAATCTCACTTAACAAACCGAAAATTTCTTCGCAAGATTTCCTCAGCTTCGTAGCTTGTTGTTTTCCTTCGGATATATTTCACTCCCATTCTTTCAACAAGATATTACCCCTGGTCTACTCTACGATGGGAAAACTAGAACTATTTCTTGCTTCCCTTCTCGTTGTGGGTATAATAGCCTCCTGGAACACCACCCGATCTACTTCGGCATCCCTTTCTTTAAGAGAGAGGTTTTCCAACACCTGATCAATGAGTTGGAAGTTGCTTTGAATTGTTTCCACTTTTGCAAGCAAACCCTGTTGCACCGCCGATAACCTTTTTCTGATCTCTATTGCTTGGGATTGAAATATCCCAATATTGATTACCTGGCTTTCGAAGAATTCTAGTTTGGCCCGAAGATGGCCTATTAATTCTCCCTGCTGGCTTATCTGAGTTTGACTTGTCTGAACCTTCAACTGTGTCTGTTCGAGATCGACTTTAAGCCGCTCGATTTCTTTTTGATCTTTTATTCTTGCTTGCTCTAAAGTCGCACTTTCCTGATCTGTAGTAGCAACCTCTGCTATAGATAGTTTAGTCTCTAGTGTCTTGATCAAATGATTCTTTCATTTTAGCTGATCCTTCAGGGTCCCGAATGAATATTGATTCGTCGTGGCGAAAGCACCCAGTGTTCCTACTATTTGCATCGCGAACTCTACTTTCTTCATATCTTTCCCATCAGTTAAAATTTTATATTTCTTAGAGACAGTGCCTGCCTCTTGGTAGAGTTCTTGTCTCACAACCACTTTCCTCTTCTTATCGAAGAAGAATTCATTCGGAGGGAGCTCTTCAACTGCTATAGGTGTCAATTTTTCACCCAAAATCCAACCTGTGTCTGGGATTTCCTTTGCAGACTATAGGGGGGAAATGGAGGCGATGGGATTGCCGACCTGTTTAGAATATTTCCCGAGAGTAATGACCGAAGTCGACTTGCTTGGAGGACTAGAAGCCTCGGCTTCCGGTTTTGGGCCCCAATCTTGCTCTTTTTTATCCTGTTGTCCTTCTTGGCCGGGCGCTGAACCTTTAGAGCCTCCAGCTTCTGTATGCTGCTCCTTTGCTATCGTCGGATCTTCACCCCGTAATACTGGAGGAAGGCAACTCTGCCTGTGCTCTTGGAATCTGACAACATTGACCATCTCTTTGGGCGACAGGGCTTGTATTCAAGCCAAAACCTCGTCATAAGATTTCGCGCCTTGGAAAATATCATCGCGAGGCGAATCCTCATGCTCAAATCTTTTAAGGCCACGGCTGGCCAAATGATTACTCATGACCCTGTGTGGATTGTGTTTCTTGAATTCTATATGAACCAAATTTATATCTTCTAGGGATGCTACCTTGGCCTTTGCATGCCCAAAGTCTAATAATGAATAAGTGTTTAAATGAATAGGAAAAGGTGGCCATACCTTTTTTTAATACCCTTTCAATTCTTTACTTATACCGCCAATTACAGTTTGTCTGACGATCTCATGACAAGTCAGCCTGTCGGGTATAAGTAAGGGTAAAGCATGCAGAGGGACGGAAGCGCTGAACACCCTGACGTATGAGAATTCTTTCTCCACATACCAATTGGCCACTCTGCTTAAATTTGTCGTGATGCTATCCAATATCCTAGGTGGTGGATTACCGAAGATGGCAACATGCATCGGTACCATCACCCAGTTGAAGATTTCGTATACGAAATCCGAAGCCTTGTCCTCCCAAAGCTTAGAATGATATACATGGACTGGATCGGCATCCGATGGAGTCGAGCTCCAATTCATCAAGGGAAAAGGTGTCATGGAACATACCGCGTCCATGAAATATGCGGACATAAAAAATGAAGCATATTTCCCGCTCTCTTTCTGCATCCAATAGTTTGTAACCTAATTGGTCAGGCTATCTGATAACATTTTAGCCCTGTCGAAAGAAGAGCCTTCTGCTACTGAGTATATCAAGGGCACCCATTGGAGGAAAAAATGTGTGGTGTCTTCCTGCCCGTACAATCTATAGGTCATCATCGCTACGTATTTGAACTGTGGTTCCAAAGAATATATGGAATAAATTCCATTGTTGTCTGCCCTGAACTTCGTTGGGTGTGAAACCCAATCCTTGATAAAATCAGATAAACTTTTCGCGTATTGCTTGCATTCCTTCTGTTTAAAACCATCTAGAAACTCTGCATTGTACGTGAAGTCTGACGTGGGTGGTAATTTGTACATACCCTATAAGCTTTCTGGTCTGAAGGTCCCAACAGTGACCCCCTGCTCATTGATGATGGTTCTGGTAGGGATGTCTACATGATCTAGCGCCCATCGGATCATGCCATAGTAAGGTAGAAGACGTGGTTAGGCCGCTACTTTGTGCATCTCTGCCTGGACGATGATCTTGTATTTCGTAGTCATGTCGTTTGTTTCGTTGTCATTGGAATCGTCCGAGTAGTTCACCAACTGTGATTGCAACACCTCTGAGACGTATGACCAGGTTCGTACGGAATCAATGCTTCGAGGTGAAGTATCTGAAATATTATCAGAACCTTGTCCTGAAACCTCTGCGCATGCCTTAGATGCTTTTCGCGGAGCCATGACAGGGGATTGTAACTTAGCTCTTCTGCAATAAAAATGCATATACATATAGAAGTTAGCTTACTGAGAAAACTTCTCTGTGCGGGATAGAAATGAACTTTATGAATAAAATAGGAAGCAAAAGATCTATATCTTCAACCATTTAACATATCGATGTCCTTACAAACAGAACGGTCCAATCATGATTAGATAGAGATTTTGGCAATAAAAACCATATCCTTACTTTGTCGTTTCGCCTTATTTCCAATTAATGCCATAAAATTTGATGATTCGTGGCAAGCTCGTGCAAGGAACATTTGAAATTACCTCGTAAACTATGCGTTATTATCATTTGCATTAAACATTGATTATGGTTGGCTTCACTTCCTTAATCAGGATTTAAATCAACATTTCGACGTTTGCCGTATCGGGACTTTTAACTCTGACCTTTCGAGCCTTTAAAACCCGAGATTGCGATGATTAGATTTAGTTAAGTGAGGATGTAATCCGATTAAATGTTTTATTAATCATGTTTTAATTCATATCGTGACTTCGCGGCTCGGGGCTTCGAGGGTATAGTTTTTGAGCGGAACGTATGTCGAGTCGCGAAATCCCGAGAGGCTTTAACCATGGTCAGACTAAACACTCTGGACGTTAACTCAGGTTACTTATGTGAGTATCTCGCGGCTTCGTCTTTCGAGGTTATGACGGTAATGTTTTAGGAGAGAGCAAACGCCGAGACACGAAATCCCGACAGCATTTCACTGGGGTTTACATGGTCCCACTCTTAGCTTTCACTTGAGGTAAGCTTTTGTAACTTTTCGCGACCTCGCACATCGGGGTTTGTAAATCTTGTGACTTGTAACTCCCGAAGAGCGATATTCTGAGGTACGAAGAGAAACAACCTTCGTTTCACGATAAATATGGTAACTTATGAAACATCACATCTCGCGTTATTTCGCATGTCGAGACTACTGAGATTTTCAATAGGTGAATGTCACAAAGCGAAAAAGAACTTAAGAATCAACGACATTTGACCTTTAAAATAGATTTGAACCGAATGAAAAAGGCGGCTCCAACATTGGGAACACTCTAATAAATTTAATAGCAAAAGGGATTGGAAAAATCATGCATCGCAGACCAAGGGAAATACACCCACTACAAAGGCACCCATAAATGAGACAATATGAGCCCTTGTATGTCAAGAAAAACCATGCCCAAAAGTGTTACCCCTATCCACCTCATACTCTTCACATGACTTAGAGAGGGTCCACCTAGGAAACACTCCTTAACTTGGGGAATAGTTCACCCAATAGGTCACCATGACAACCCTCCCATACCTAAATTTGGCAAGTTGCATAAGATCTTTGAGCATTTGTTAATTTTGAGAGAGAGGATTTGATGCACATGTTCAGGTGGTTCTTTTGTTATATATGGCTTACTTGACATGATGCTTGTGACTTGTGAGCCCATGGACAACGAATTTGCTTGCCTTTTCGGGGCCTTGACAGGTGGAAAGCTTTCCGTGGAGGCACAAGGTCACTTGGACCTTCACTTGGGGCATGAAAAGCACAACATGGATGTTTCACCCCCTCTCCTTGGATAGTTGGATGAGGAAGGTTTCCTTTGGAGGCATGAGATGACACCCGGAAGAAGAAGAGCTAGCCACCTATTGCGCAATGTTTGACCTCAGAGTTTCAAAATGTCACTTTTAGGACATGATGTCACTCTTGGGGCTAGGGTTTGGTGATGGTGGTGATGATTTCATGATGAATTTGCATGGTTGATGGTCTAGAGTGCTTGGAAAGGTGGCACATGGCCTTTGGAGGCCCAAATGTCTCCCTCAACAGCTCAACAACTTGGTCAAAATGCCAAAATGTCACCCCTAAAGGGCATGACGTCATCATTTAGGGCTTCTTTTAATTGTAATTTTAATTTTTGATTTGTAAAGGGGAAAATAGAGTAGGTCGGCCTCCCTGATTGTGTTTTACCCTAAAGATAAGTGGACAAACTAATTTTGAAGGTCTTGTATAAAAGGAGACCTAGCTCATTTCATTTAGGGATATCATCTCACTTGAGAATTACATAATTGTGGTTGAAATTTTCGCCCCTCTCGGGAAAATCACATATCTCTCTCTTGTACAATTTTTGGATTCTTAAACACTTATCTCTGGATCTAAAGTGGTGCGCTATATCTTGGATTCTTATCTCTTGCTATGGTGATGAAATATTCTTGGTAAATAAGGGTTTATCTTGCAATTTTATTGGAATTGCTAAGGAATTTCTATATATCGTTGGTGTTTCTTTCTTGTTTCCTAGTTAGTCTTGTATAAATATTTGGAGGAGTATAAGGGAATACAACCTCCACCAAGATTTATCATAATTTTTATTGGATAAGCTATTGCAAAAGGTTGCTCGGAGGAGTAAAAGGTCTTATACCCTCCTATGTTTACCTTGTTAGATTTACTTTCTCTAGGGAGTAAAAGGGATTACACCCCTAGAGAAGAAGTAGATATAACCTTACACAATCATACTTCATAACCCATTGGCATGACACTAATCTAAATTTTCATTGGAGAAATAAAATCATTGCATTGGTATATGTGAAATTGAGAGATATTGTATTTGTTCAAGTTGGAATATTTTCTTAGTGTCATAAGCTTTCTTGTGCCCTAAGGGAATCTAGCTTAGCCTAATAATTCTCTTGTTGTAATAAACTTAATGCTACAGCCATTGATATTTTCTTGCAAGCTGCCATATTTAATCTACTTGTCATTGGCTATCTTTTGGGTGGATTGTTTGCTGATTTTTGTGGTTAGATATTGTTGTTTTAGAATTTGTTTACTACAACCACTTGTCTATTACAATAATTTATTGATAACACCTAACAAACAACCCTAATTTCCATTAAAGTCTTGTGTTATTCAGTGGAAGTTAAACTAGACATTTCTAACTTAGTTTCTATTATCTTTTACTTGACTTATGGCAACATATTTTGCAGTCATTTGCTAATTACTTTGCTGATATAAATCTGATATACTACTGCAATTTAGAACAGCAAGCTTTCCTTTCTTGTCCCCTTGGTTATTTAGCTTGTATCTTGATCAATTGTCTTGTCTCGAGCGGGTTTAACTTTTCTTGTAGGTACACAATACTTTAGCAACCTCCTTTCATCAACAAGACTATTTTCCAAGCCTTTTTCCAATTTAAAACTTGAACTATAGGGTCTTCATTGGTCATTCTGCCACTTTCCATCCCAATCCCCCTAGGGTCATCGGAATTCCCCCTTGTGGTGACTTATCATCACGAAAGAGAGGGGAGTATCTATATAAGGTGACAATGGGTAGTTACTCCCATAGTTGCCTCACTCTTGTGGATTGGGTCAGGCTTTGCCCAACCTACAATCTGTTCGATAACAATATTCATCTTCAACAAGGGAATCAATAACTCTCTTCCCCAAACCTAATTTGCAAATGTTAATTGTTTTTTTTTTTTTTTCTAACAAAATCGGAAAGATTTTTTTCAATAAAAAGGTCGCAGTCGAAATCGCTTAGTAAAAGAAAAGGGTCGGATTCAAAATAAAATTCTAGAGTAGTCATTGCTACCACTGCTACCAGCAACCAAATGCCTAGACTGTCTTTAGCATTTTTCGAAATACTATCCCTGTTACAAAATTTAATATATTAGACTTGGTAATAAATATCGTTAATACAAACTGAGAAACAAAACATTAATTAACATGACTTACAGGATCCTGATCGGTGTCCTTGTCAATTGTGGCATTGTCTTTGTCTAGTGTGTCATTGGATTCCCAAAGTTGTAGACCTATAATCTTGGTCCCTCTACACAAGCTTGATCTCCAATGTTTCGAATTGACTATGAAGAAAATCAACCTCATCCTGGAGCTACCCCATCATGACCCGGTGTTGAGACAAGGTGTCAAGAGATAATGTGACTATGGAGCTAAGAGAACTAACCCGGATGACCATACGTTATCATTCCATAAATTCACTATTCTCCATTTCCCACTCCTCCATATTATCCTCGTTATCCCAAATTTCCATATTCAACCACCCTCCCCAAAAATCCAATACTCATTGGCACAATAAATGATGGGAAAGAATTACAATTGGGTCTACACTAAAAGCATACAAAATGCCAGAAAATTCACTCCCTTCAAACTCCAACACACCAAAAAGGAAACAGTCCAGATGGCGAGCAAGCTGACCCAACAAAATACCAGAATGGGATACCTCCACCCAAGCCTCATTGCAAAGATTAATACCAACAACATTGATCCAAAATAAAACCATGCATGAACTTCGTACCTGGAGATCCTTGCTCAAATAAACTACCACAAGGTGGCCATTTGGGCTATCCGTCATGCTGACAAATTTTCCCAAAATAAACTACCTGAACTGTACTTCCCCGTCTTTATCTTGCGTTTCCATAACGTCGACTTTCCCGTCCTGGGTCAGATGCATCATTCTTGGAACGAAAATGTACAGAGCATGTACCCTTGGCCCAAATCGTTGATGTGCCCACGATCTGAGCTTCCCATCACACTCAAGACATCGACTAACTGCCTTGCTTTGTCCTTCCTGAAAAGATGGAAGGATAATACTTGCATGAAATCTCCACGCGGAAGAAATGGGTCCTCCACATGGCCATGTCGGGCCCCACTCCTATTCTCAGTTCCCATAATTAAGGAAGGGTTTCAAAATGTACTTGTCCATACACCCCCAAGGAACTAGAGGATAAACCTATGGTTTTGTTGGCCATTTCATCAGTAGCTATGTTGTCTTTATGAAAACCAAGAAAGAACATAACATAGAGGTTTGCCAACAAAATATGAATATGATCAATTAATACCTTCAACCTAATATATTTGGGAGAGAATCTAGAAACAAAATGATTAGTAGTGTTTTTGGAATCGCCCACTATATTCAGTTGTGTTACGTGCCTTTGTTTTTCCATCTTTACCCCTTGGTATAATGCATAAGCTTCTGCCTTGTTATTTGAAGTGATGCCAATATGCCAATAAAAATTAGCTTCTCGATTTCCTTGTGGACCAAAAAGCAACCCCCCCCCCCCCCCACACCTGCCTCCCCTGGATTTCGTTTAGATGCACCGTAAAAAAAAGAGTATAACAAGATTGAGAAGAGAGCCAAAGGTGAAACTCCAAGGATGAAGAATGAATCTGCCAACTTTATATTTGAGATAACTCTGTGTGGATTGTAAATGAGTATTGATTCTAGACATCCAAAGATCCTCCTATGGATCCAAATATTGAAGAGCCTCCACTCCAATTCTCTTTGAGTTAAAAAATTCAGCCAGTTGACCCATAGAACATGTTGCTACAGAACTAGGAGTAGTGAGCTTATCTTTAAAAATGGTTCTATTTTTGACAAGCCAAATTTACTAACACACATATTTTGAGGACGTCTTCCATGTTCTTTGAAACACCGACTTGCCCTAAAAAATTCCCTGATAATAGGATCCCCACTTTCGCAGCAGGGATTTAATGTTTGTTGGCCACACAATTTTATGGTACAGTTATGAATAAACTAGTTTCCATACCTAATTGGAAAATTCACATTCCAAAAACAAATTTCGTGAGGATTCTATATTTTTCTTACAGAGGGCACATCAAAAGAGCCCTTGGAAGCCTCTTTTAATTAGATTCTCCCCTATAAGGATCTTTCCCAAAGCTAGAATCCAACAAAATATATTAATTTTCGGAAGCCCATGAGTATTCCAAATAGCCCTCCACGAAGTTGATTTTGCAAGAAGAGTGAAATGGTGGAGCATTGCATTATATCCTTTCTTAACTGAGTATCCCCCTAATCCCCAACTTCGACTCTCTTGAGACTACAAGTGTATCATAGTTTCTCCCTTAAGAGATAACAATAAGACTTGAGCTAGATTGGGAATATTGGAAGGAAGAGGACCCAAGCCCCATCCCCGCCAGACAACATTGAGATTCGAGTAAGAAATTTCAAATAAAGAATGCTTATTTTGAGAAGACAACCAAATCTTAAGAGGGGAAAAATTAAGGTCCTGACCAAGAGGACTAGATCCTAGAATTATGGCATTCCAAATATTGATTAGCTTCCCATTTCTTAGACTCCAAGAGAGATATTTGTGAAAATGAGGAAAAGAGGCTCATGACAATTTCTAAATAGGGGATCATGGCTGCCTACTTGGGGGAACATCCAAACATCTTCTCCTTTCTCCCGAAAAGTATTTTTTCAATAAGGCTCTTTTCCACTAATCATTTCCCCCCTATCACTAACTTCCATAGCAATTTTGAACCCAGGGCAATGTTCACAAATTCGGGGTCTCTAACACCCAGGCCCCCATGAGCTTTGGGAGATCAAACCAAGCACCAATTTGCTAGATGGAATATTTTAGAGTTGGTTTTGCCACATTACCACAAAAATTTAAATTTCCTAAGCCAAGGTTTTTTAATCCCAATTGGAGCCAACAAAGCTAAAAATTGATAAATAGGAAGAGAGGACAAAACAGACTTTACAAGCACTAATATCCCTACTAGATTCAACCAGTAGGCTCCCCAAATTTCAAATTTCTCTTTTAGTTTCTGGAGAATTATTTGCCACACTTCACTGGGGAGTGATTTCAAGCTAATAGGCAATCATAGATATTTAAAGGATTTCCATTCCACTAAAAACAAGAATTGGAAGATATGTGTTATTCCCATCAAAACATCAGCATTGACATTCGACGCATAAATGTGGCTCTTATTATTATTTATTAACCCCCCTGAAACCTGACTAAATTGATCTGACACCAATTTAAACCTTCTAGCAATAATTTTGAAGTCCCCTCCTAGTAGCAATGTGTCATCTGTTGGATTACTGAGAGGAGGGGTGAATCAGTAATAGAGCAATTATAATCCCTTTTAAACCAAATAATACAAGTCTTATATCAATGTTGAATTATCATCCAATAATGAGCAATGAATAATCATACACATACACAATACACCAGTGTTTTATGTGGAAACCCAAAGCGGGAGAAAACCACGAAATTCTTTTTCTTATATGTCTTGAAGAATTAAATTCATTGGAAGCACCAACTTCCTTTGTTTTCCAACTGCAACTAGAAGGAGGCTCCAACCCCGTAGTTTCTCAGGATACAACCTGAGGGAAGCTCCAACTCCCCAATTCTCTAGCTACAACCAGAAGGAGGCTACAACCCCCTATGTTCTCCGACTACAATCGGAAGGTGGCTACAACCACATGTCCTTGCCCCGTCCAACCACCCTGAAGTAGAAGTAGAATGATGGAACCACTGTCACACTATCACTGTGAGATATATCACTATAAACCTATACTAATAAACCTGAACCATGCATCAACCTGTACCTTAACTTGGAATCAACTTGTACCATAAACAAGTGCATCAACCATGCACCAACCTGTACAAAACAACATGTAATCAACCTATACCATAAAAAAGTGCAACCAACCATGTACCAAGTATGTACCGATTGTGTGTCAACTATGACTCATCAACATGTACCAACATCATCAACTATACACCTCATGTATGTGCCAACTCATCAACTACTTGTCTCAACCATGTACCCGACATGTACCTTAACCAAAAGCCCTCATAAATTTCATCATCCAAATATGATTTGTAACTCTATAATAGACCTGGTGTATATGTGTTGGGTATGTGTTATATTCTTTGCACGAGTAGTAGTGTCTAAGCGTATGCATCGGGCGCGTAGGGGGGTTAGAGGGGGGGCCTCTAGGCCCCCCCTCAGGGGGTGCAGGGGGGTCTTGAGGCAGCACCCCCGGAAAAAAAAAATTCCCTCGAGAAACGTGTCATGTATTTAGGTGGTTTTTTCGGCACATGGTTTTTGCCGATGGTTTTCTATTTCCGGTTAAGGAATTAGGGTTTTGGACTAATCCAGGTCATTGGGTTAGGGTTTTGGATTTCGTTGGCTCCTATATGTATATTGTATTGTAAAGAATGTAACAAAATGAATGAATATAATATATGCTAGTTTTCCCGGTTTGGGTTTCCAGGGGAAAAATCTCTGTGTAATGTTTGTATTTGTCATTGTATATTTTTTGTTCTTTTCTGAATATCTATTTACAGTAGACATTGTACAAGGTTAGAATTTACATTTGGAATCAGAGCTTTATTGGCTTCAGGGGGATGCCTTTGTGGTCAAGGGTTTGGCTCGGGACTGTGATAAGCCTTGTTACAGTGGGAGATCTATGGTATTGTTTTTCAGGTGAAAAGAAATGGCAAGCAATTTGAAGATGGAGATCGAGAAGTTTAATGGGAAAATCTTTGAGCTGTGGAAGCTCAAGATGGAAGATATTTTGGTGGACATAGATCAATGGAGCGCGGTAGATCCAGGTACTGCACCTATAGGAACTTCTGCAGATGACTGGAAAAATATGGATTGGAAGGCAAAGAGCAGAATCCGACTGTGTCTCTCTGATTCAGTATTACTAAATGTGTCAGAGGAAGCTACAGCCAAGGATTTATGGAAAAACTTGGGGAAGTTGTATCAGTCTAAGTCCCTGGTAAATAAACTATTCCTGAGAAAGAAGTTGTATAACTTGAGGATGAGAGATGGAGACTCGGTGGCAGATCATTTGAACACCTTCAATACTGTGGTAAGTCAGTTAGTATCTGTTGAGATTAAAATTTCAGATGAAGATAAATGTATTAGTTTGTTGTGTTCTTTACCAGACTCATGGGATAGTCTGGTTGTGGCCGTAGGTAGTAATACAACTTCTTTGAAGTTTGAAGAAGTGGTCTCATCCTTGTTGTCGGAGGAGATGAGATGAAAAAATATGGAAGGACATAGCACAGACGCATTATTTGCAAGAGGGCATTCCCAGGAAAGAAATAGATCTAATTTCTTAAGTGGGAGATCTAAGTCTAAGGGTAGATTTAAATCTCCTGGAAATTTTGTAAGGGTATGTTGGAGGTGTGGAAAAGAAGGGCACTACAAGAAGAAGTGTAGATCCAAAGTTGAGAAAAA
>ML777132.1:575821-587873 GCA_009831015.1 Picea engelmannii | reverse complement strand
ATTATCCAGAAGGTGAAAACTCAGTTGTCCTCTAAATTTGACATGAAGGATCTTGGTGCTTCAAATTTCATTTTGGGCATGGAAATTAAAAGAGATCGGAAAAAAAGGAAACTATGGTTAAGTCAGAGAAAATATGTCGAGACAATATTGCAGAGGTTTAATATGAAGGAATGTAAACTGGTCAAGGTTCCTATTCTTGTTGGTGTAAAGTTATCTGTGGATCAGTGTCCCAAGACACATCAAGAAGAGGAGGACATGTCTCATGTTCCATATGCGAGTGTAGTTGGCAGTTTGATGTATGCAATGGTTTGTACTAGACCGGACATTGCACATGCAGTGGGAGTTTTGAGCAGGTATATGTCAAAACCAGGGAAGGAGCATTGGACAACAGTAAAAAGGGTTTTCATGTATTTGTGTGGCACTGCTAGCTATGGATTGTGCTACGAAGGAAGACTGAGATTGGACAGAGTGGTCGATATACATGGCTTTGTGTATGTAGACTGGGATGGATATTTGTATCGTAGGAGATCTAGAAGTGGGTATGTGTTTAACTTATTTGGAGAAGCGATAAGTTGGATGAGCAAAAGACAGGTTGTAGTGGCACTTTCAACTACAGAATCTGAATACATGGAAGCCACTCATGAAAGTAAGGAAGAAGTATGGTTACAAATACTGTGTTCAGGTATTGGGTTGGTACAACAAGCAGTAAGGATAGAGTGTGACAGTCAGAGTGCAATTTTTCTGGTGAAGAACCTTGCTTATCATTCAAAGACAAAGCACATCGATGTTCAATATCACTTTGTGAGAGACATGATTGAAGAAAATAAAGTATCACTAATGAAGGTGGACACTTTGAAGAATTTTGCAGACTCATTAACAAAATTTGTGAGCACTGAGAAGTTCTTTTGGTGTAGAAGATCCATGGGCATTGTTGCCCTGGATTTTTGAATATGTAACCCTGTAACCCCCTGTATGCAAAGAAAACAACAAGTGGGAGAATGTTGGGTATCTGTTATGTTCTTTGCACGAGTAGTAGTGTTTGAGCGTATGCGCTAGGAGTGTAGGGGGGTTAGAGGGGGGGTGGATCCCCTCGCGTGGGGTTCCGGGGGCAGCGCCCCCGAAAAAATAAAATCTACCTCGAGAAACATGTCATGTATTTAGGCAGTTTTTTCGGCACATGGTTTTAGCCGATGGTTTTCTATTTTCGGTTAAGGAATTAGGGTTTTGGAATAATATAGGTCATTGGGTTAGGGTTTTGGATGTTGTTGGCTCCTATATGTATATTTTATTGTAAACAATGTAACAAAATGAATGAATATAATATATGTTGGTTTTCCCGGTTTGGGTTTCCAGGGGAAAAATCTCTATGTAATGTTTGTATTTGTCATTGTATCTTTTCTGTTCTTTTCTGAATATCTATTTATAGTAGACATTGTACAAGGTTAGAATTTACAATATGATCACATACCTGCAAACCTTCCTTAACTTTAACAACAAGAGACTAGCATTATCATCAAACTTTTCTTTAGTCTCACATGACTAGTTTTTTATTAGTCAACAACCCTAACTTGAAATAATCATAACTTTGTACCTGTAATGAATAAAGATCTGAAACTGATACTTAATGTTCTTCAGTGTGTTTTATGCAATTCCTCCAGGTGTCACTACTTGGAACCTCTCATAAAAGGAGTTATAGCAAAAATGGCATACCTTGCTGAATTTTGGCTTATTCTAGAGATTGACCTTGTAGAGCGTGCCCCACACGGAATATTTGTTGAATCGGTCTGAAATTTTTACACAGCATAATAAAGAATGTACTATAACTAACACATTTGGTATTAATGAATTTGGATTTTTTATGAAGACGTTGTGACGTTTTTACTTGAAACACATGTTTTAGACTAGTTTCAGGACTAGCCACAAACCCTATTTTCCACGGAGTGTAACTCCAAAAATAAAACGACCCACAAGCTTAATTTTTTACCATAGATACTTGGATATGTTTCCTCAATGGAATAGAAATTTAATGGTTTGAATCATTCTATAAAAAAAATTATTACGAAAATGGTGAGATGACCTGTAAATAACATACCTTAGAAACATCATCAAAAGAATTTATCCTTCCTTGAATTTTGGCCTTCTTTTTTTCACCTTCCCTCAGAAATTTGGCTTAGATATCCTTTGGTTACCTTAGACATATATAGATATTCAATATTCTCAAGTGTGATCTAAAATGAGAGAGTCGTTCCTCTTATTTATACTCTCCAAGTAGCTTCCTTAAAAACATCTTCTAGGTCACTTTGCCCACTTTCCTTATTTTAGGGTTAACCCATTTCTAATTTCTCCATTAAATTTACTATTTAAATAATTTATTTTGTATTCTCTTTGAATTATAGTACACTCATCACTTCACTTTATTATTTACCTTCTAAAATCTCTTAAACCACTTTGACTACTTTGACCTTTTGGGGCTTCTAGATGACATATGAGGGTCCTCCAACTTCGTAAGGCCATAACTCTCAAACCGTGAGGAATTATGTAATGATCCACATACCACCAGAAATGGAATGACATGTACTATCCATATAGAATAGAATTACCTATAAATATATCAAAACTCATACCATTATCCATCAAACAAACTTGGGTCCATTACCCAAACCTGGGTTCTCCAACTTCTCTTGGCCATAACTCTCTAACCGTGAGGATTTATGTGACGTTCCACATACCACTGGAAATGGCATGAAAATCACTATCCATATAGGATAGTTTCACTGAAAAATTCACCAACAGTTATTTCATTTTTCCACAAATAAGCATGGGTTCTCTAACCATACTTCTAGGATAACTCAATCTGCAAAGCGTCTTCCCGTGAGGCTTTCACCATAAGGGGACCACTTTGGAGTTCATCCATTTGTACTTATTATAAAACATGACAAGAAAATAATGAGTCATCTTTACATCAAACAAACTTGGGTCCATTACCCAAACCTTTGTGCTACTAGGCTTTCTTCAAGGGTTGACATCAATGACAACCAACCTTAATCAACAATCTCCCCCTTTGGCATTGATGGCAACACTCTGATGCAAATTGAAATTGTGTCATGCAATATTGAATTCATATCACTCATGCTACCCCTGGAAACATGCTTTTATCCTCTTGCATCTATGTTACCATTGCTCCCCCTGGAACCATGCCTCTGTCCTTTGCATCTGATGAATCTCTCTCCCTTTGTCATCAATGGAAAAGGTAACTTCCCATCCGGAGCTGCTCCCCCTGATTGAATTGTCCTATTTATGGTGCTTCCTCGTGTACATCTAAGACATATAAGATAAGCATTCAAAAGCATTCATTTTAAAGTAGAAATAACTCTGAGTCTCTGGCGAATATACTCAAAGGCTTCCTGTGGAAGTGGTTTTGTAAATATGTCTGACACTTGTTCTTTTGTGCCCACATACTCAACTCCGATGTTCTTTTCTACAACTTGCTCCCATAGAAAGTGATACTTGAGTGCATCACCAGGTTGTTTGAGATATTGATGGCACTTGTATTATCACAATAGATTGGAATGGGCTCAACATACTCAACCTCTATATCTGTCAAAGTTTGTTTCATCCAAAGAACCTGTGTACAACATGATGTTGCTATAATATACTCTACCTTGGTTGTAGATAAAGATATTGATGATTGTTTCTTGCTTAGCCATGATACTAAACACTCACCCAAATAGAACGTTGCTCCACTGGTGCTTCTTCAATCATCAATAGAACCTACCCAATATGCATTTGTGTAGGCAATAAGTGATAGATCTTTTCCTTTTGGATACCATAATCCAAACTCTTTTGTTCCTTTGAGATATCCGAAAATCTTCTTCACTGCTAATACATGTGATTCATTTGGTGTTGTTTGAAATCGTGCCACATGTCCAACTACCTGCATTACATCTGGTCTAGATGTTGTCACATATAGTAGGTTTTTAATCATTGACCTATATTTTCTCTGATCTATAGACTTTGAATTATCATCTTTGCTCAACTTGCAACTAGTTTGCATGGGAGTGATAACTGGTTTGCAATATTCCATTCCAAACCTCTTTAGCATTTCTCTAATATACTTGGTTTGAGAAATAAAAATTTCTTGGTTGCTTTGATGTATCTGAAGTCCCAGAAATAAGGATAGTTCTCCAAGTAATGACATTTCAAATTCATTCTACATATCCTTTGCAAATTTTTGGCTTAACCTGTCATCATCACTACCAAAAATAATATCATCAACATAAACTTCAATTAATAAAATATTACCTTGACTTACCTTGATGTAGAGGTTGTTGTCTACACTTCTTTTTCTAAACCCTACATGTTGTAGACATTTATCCAGTCTAGAGTACCATGCTCTAGGAGTTTGTTTTAAACCATACAAGGCCTTCTTTAATTTGCACACATAGTCTACATTCTCTGACAACTGAAATCATTATGGTTGTTCAATGTAGACTTCTTCTTCAAGATCCCCATTCAGAAAAGCTAATTTTACGTCCATCTGATACACTTTAATATTTTTGGAGCATGCATAAGCTAAAAGCAAACGGATTGCTTCCATTATGGCAACTAGGGAAAATGTCTCTTCAAAGTCGATTCCTTCAATCCGTGCATATCCTTTACATACCAATATAGCTTTGTTCCTTGTAACCTGTCCATCTTCATTCAATTTATTCCTGAAAACCCATTTTATGTCGATCACATTCTTATTCTTTGGTCTTGGAACCAATTCCCAAGTGTCATTTTTCTCTATTTGATCCAATTCTTCATCCATGGCCTTATTCCAAAATTCATCCTTGTTGGCTTCTTCAAAACAGTTTGGTTCAATTGTAGATAAGAGTGCTAGGTGTGTTTGTTCTGGTGAACAGATTCTTCTTCTAGTCTCAACTCCTGCATCTTTGTTTCCGATAATCTTATCTGAAGGATGATTCTTCTGTACTCGTCTGCTAGGTGTCTTTGGAGACACTTGTTTAACTTTCTCTTCTGCTTCTATCAGATTCTCTTCATCTTCCTCTTCTACTTCCTTTTCATCTTCTGCTTCCTTTTCGAAAGGTTTTTCCATTGATTTATTTTCTTCTTCCTTTGTTTCCGGTTTGCCTATTTCATCAATTGTTACGTTGATGTTTTCCACAACTTTTTTCAATCTCATATTGTAACACTTGTATGCTTTCCTTGTACTTGAGTAACCAATAAGTACTCCTTTGTCCACACAAGAGTCAAACTTTCCCATTCTTCCATCTTCTCTTTTGATGTAGCATTTGCTTCCAAAAACTCTGAAGTGCTTCACATTTTCTAGTCTTCCTTTCCATAGCTCGTAGGGAGTTTTGTCAGTGTTGTTTCTGAGCATTACTCTGTTTTGAATGTGAACTATTGTATGCACTGCCTGTGTCCAAAATATATCTGTCAATTTGGAATCCATTAGCATTGTTCAAGCCATTTCTTGTACTGTCATGTTCTTTCTTTCAACAACTCCATTCTGTTGAGGTGTCCTAGAAACAAAGAATTTCCTTTTTATTCCATGACTACTGCAGTAGTCCATAAATTCCTTTGAAGTGAACTCTCCTCCATTATCAGATCTCAAGCATTTGAGTTTTGAATCCATTTCATTTTCAACCATTTCCTTGTAGATCTTAAAGTTTTCAAAAGCTTCTGACTTATTCTTGAGAAAGCAAACTACAGTCATTCTTGTATAACATCAACTAATAGCATAAAAAATTTCTCACATTTTAAACCCTTTGTTGTAGTTGGTCCAACTAGATCAGTGTGCATAATTTCCAGTGGTCTTGTCTTTGAATATTCCTTTGATTTGAACCTGGTCTTTGTTTGTTTTCCTTGTTGACAATGCTTGCATAAAGTGTTGGTTGGTTTCGTGATGTGGGGCATTTCTCTGACTGCTTCTCTTTTGCTGACTTTGACAAGGTTATCAAAATATATGTGAGTCATTCTTCTGTGCCATAGCCAACTTTCACCTTCCTTTCCTAGAAAACACTTTTCATTTCCAATTTCACTTAACACGTATATGTTGCTTGAAGTTCTTGCAATTGTAGCAATCAATTTTCCTGAACCTTCTTTTCTTATCTCGCACTTTTGTGAATCGAAAGTAACTTTATGACCTTGGTCACACATTTGACTCACACTTAGAAGATTATGTTTCATATCTTCTACTAGTAGAACATTTTATGCCTTTGTATTCTTGTTCCCAATTCAAACCGTGCATTTTCCAATGATTTTAGTTGAATCGTCATTTTCGAAGGAGACTGGTCCATCTCTTTCCTTTCTTAGTCTAAGAAACATGTCTCTATCACCTATCATGTGTTTTGAACAACCATTGTCAACATACCAACCACGTTTCTTCTGCTTAGCTTGTAGAGCGAGTGTGCATTCTTCATTGCTATATTGATTCTGTTTTCTTATCCATGTCCTTTTCCGAGGTTCATGTCTGTGACTGTTGTTATTTTGTTGCGGTTCTCTAAGAGGGACTGTCATTCTTCAATCTTTGGCCATGTGTCCAAATTTGTTACATTTGTAACATTCCACTTCAGTGCTCAAAGATTCAAACATGTTGTAACTTTTTCTTTGTGTTTCACTAGGCCTTTTTGGATAACCCTTTTGTGTATGACTTTCAAAGTTGTTTATGTTCCTGTTGTTAGCTCCGCAATTCACATCTTTATGTCCAAAATTATTACATGCATAACATAAACCAAAAAATATAGTTTGATACCTAGGAGTTGAAGATCTTCTGAAAGGAGGTGCTCTTATGAATCCTTCTTCTTCTTGAGGCCTATCTGTTTGTTGTTGATTTTCAAATCTGAATATTCTCGGTGGAGGAGTGTCTATGTAATATTACTTGTATATCTTCCTATCCCCTTTTATTGTTTCTGCATAGTTTTTTGGATATGTTTCTTGCGTTGTTGTTCTAGAGCTTGATCCCTTTTCTCTCTGATTGTATCCAAGTCCAGACTTGTCAAGATGAGATTTTTTACTACTGATAATGTCATCCAAAACTTTTGAGATATTCTGCATATTTTTCTTTTGAATATCCTTTCTTAATGTGACAATCTTTGCTTCCAAATTTCCAATGACCCTGTCCTTTTCTTCTAGTTGTTCTTTGAGTATTTCTTCAATTCTTTTATCTTCTTCTATTTGAACCTTCAAATTTGTGATAATTTGTTCTAGTTCTTGAGTGTCTTCTTTCTTGTCTAGTTATGCTTGTAGTTTCTTGTTTTTCTTCTTTTCTCTTCTGATAACTTCTATGGCACACATTAATTCTTCTCGGTAGTCAACTTCTACCTCTTATATTTCTTCTTCGACTTCTTCATATTATTCTTCGGCTTCTTCATATTCTTCTTCTGAGTTTTCTTTATCAGAGTCTTCTATTGCCATGAATAGAACTCTTCTTGTCTCACTGTCACTGACTTCATCTTCATTTGATGATGAGATGTCTTCTTTGGTGCATAAGATTTTCTTGAAAACTTTCTTTGTAGTTCTTTTGCGTTTATATGTTTGTTTGTCTTTTGAGTAACCTTCATCATTTCTTTTTTTCTTATGCGAACATTTGTTAGCAAAATGACCAATACCATCACAATTAAAACAAATTAAAGGAAGCTTACCTCTATACCTACCGTCGGTTCCCTTGTTCAGTATTTTGACGAAGTTGGCCACTTCTTCATCATCTTATGATACGTCATTGTTGTTGCTATGTTCTTCTTGTTTCTTTTCCTTTTGATTTAATCTTTTGTATGCTTTGAAAGTTGTTTCTTTTACATCTGGATTTTCTTGTTCAATTCTCATTTCATATGTTGTGAATATTCCATGCAGTTCATCCATGCTTATTGAGTTTAGATATGATCTTTCTTCTAGTGTTGATATCTTAGAGTCAAATCTCATAGGAAGAGATCTTAGTACCTTTTGAACAATTACAGATTCTTCGATTTCTTCTCCCAATCCTATGATTGCATTCATTGTTTCATCGACTTGTAAGAAGTAGGCTGTAATATTCTCATCTTCCTTCATTTGTAGTTGTTCGAACTGGCCTCTGTAAGTTTGAAGCTTTGCTACTTTGACTTTTGAATCTCCTTCATAAATATTTCGAAGCTTGCCCCAAATATCTTTAGTGGATTTACAATCTGCAACTTTGGTGAATACCGTTTCAATGAGACCATTCAGAAGTGCATTTGTGGCTTTGGAATTATTCTGACTGAGTTTCACTGCTTTGTCATTTGTTGGTGGAACTACTGGTGTTGTGTATCCATCTACAATTGATTACCAAATTTCAAATCCATGTGCATGTATATATGTCTTCATCCTTATGCTCCAAAAGGCATAATTTTGTCCATCAAATTGTCGTATTCCATTTTATACAAGTTGTTGCTCTCCATGATCTACCTTTCAATGGTTAAATTGATTTCTAAAGGAACCTGCTCTGATACCAATTGTTGGATTAATTAGAGGGGGGGTGAATCAGTAATAGAGAAATTATAATCCTTTTTAAACCAAATAATCCAAGTGCTATATCAATGTAGAATTATCATCCAATAATGAGCAATGAACAAATGAACAATCATACACATACATAGTACACCAGTGTTTTATGTGGAAACCCAAAGCGGGAGAAAACCACGGAATGATTTTTATTATATGTCTTGAAGAATTACATTCATTGGAAGCACCAACTTCCTTTGTTTTCCAGCTGCAACTGGAAGGAGGCCCCAACCACCTAGTTTCTCAGGCTACAACCTGAGGGAAGCTCCAACTCCCCAATTATTTGGCTACAACCAGAAGGAGGCTACAACCCCCTATGTTCTCCGGCTACAACCACCTGTCCTTGCCCCGTCCAACCGCCCTGAAGTAGAAGGAGAATGATGGAACCAATGTCACACTATCAATGTGATATATATTGTTGTACACTTGTACCAATAAACCTAAACCATGCATCAACATGTACCTCAACCTGTAATCAACCTGTACCATAAACAAGTGCATCAACCATGCACCAACCTGTACCAAACAACATGTAATCAAACTGTACCATAAACAAGTTAAACCAAACATGTACCAAGTATGTACTGATCATGTGTCAACTACTCATCAACTATGACTCATCAACATGTACCAACATCATCAACTATACACCTCATGTATGTGTCACAGCTCATCAACTACTTGTCTCAACCATGTACCCAACATGTACCTTAACCAAAAGCCCTCATAAATTTCATCATCCAAATATGATTTGTAACTCTGTAATAGACCTGGTGTATATGATCACATACCTGCAAACATTTCTTAACTTTAACAACAAGAGACTAGCATTTTCATCAAGCTTTTCTTCAGTCTCACATGACTAGTTTTGGATTAGTCAACTTTGTACATGTAATGAATAAAGATTTGAATCTGATATACAATGTTCTTCAGTGTGTTTAATGCAATTCTTCCAGGTGTCACTACTTGGAACCTCTCAAAAAATGAGTTATAGCAAAAATGGCATACCTTCATGAATTTTGGCTTATTCTAGAGATCGACCTTTTAAAGCATGCCCCGCACGGAATATTTGTTGAATTGGTCTGAAATGGTTACATGGAATACTATAGACTGTACTCTAAACAACACATTTGGTATTACTAAATTTGGATCTGTTATGAAGAAGTTATGACGTTTTTACCCGAAACACTTGTTTTAGACTAGTTTCAGGACTAGCCACAAACCCTATTTTCCACAGAGTGTAACTCCAAATATACAACGAACCACAAGCTGAATTTTTTACCAAAGATACTTGGATATGTTTCCTCAATGGAAAAGAAATTTAACGGTCTAAATCATTCTATAAAAAAATTTATTGCGAAAATGGTGAGATGACCTGTAAATAACATACCTTAGAAAGCATCATCAAAAGAATTTATCCTTCCATGAATTATGGCCTTCTTTTCTTCACCTTCCCTCAGAAATTTGGCTTAGATATCCTTTGGTAAATTCAGACACCTACGGTTCGAAACCTGCGGGGACAAAAAATCCAACCATGTTAAGGGTTGGTGTGGCTCAGGCCGGGTGCGATCCCCGGGTGATTTTGACGGCTTAGATGCCCCTAAGTCGTGGTTTCTCAAGCCACAGGTTAATCGCGTAACCAAAAGGTCCCGCACAAATTAAAAAACAAAAAAAAACTTCAAACACCTATAGATATTCAATATTCTCAAGTGTTTCTTAAATGAGAGAGCCTTGCCTCTTATTTATACTCTCCAAGTAGCTTCCTTAAAAACATCTTCTAGGTCACCTTGCCCACTTTCCTTATTTAAGGGTTAACCCACTTCTAATTTCTCCATTATATTTATTATTTAAATTGTTGGATTACTGAGAGGGGGGGTGAATCAGTAATAACGTAATTATAATCCTTTTCTTCAAATGTTATATCAATGTAGAATTATTATCCAATAATGAGCAGTAATAAATAAACAATCACACACATACACAGTACACTAGTGTTTTACGTAGAAACCCAAAGCGGGAGAAAACCACAGAATGTTTTTTCTTATATGTCTTGAAGAATTACATTCATTGGAAGCACCAAGTTCCTTTGTTTTCCAGCTGCAACTGGAAGGAGGCTCCAACCCCCTTGTTTCTCAGGCTACAACCTGAGGGAAGCTCCAACTCCCCAAATCTCTGGCTACAACCAGAAGGAGGCTACAACCCCCAATGTTCTCCAGCTACAACCAGAAGGTGGCTACAACCACCTGTCCTTGCTCCGTCCTGCCACCCTGAAGTAGAGGTAAAATTATGGAACCACTGTCACACTGTCACTGTGAGATATACCGTTGTAAACCTGTACCAATAAATCTGAACCATGCATCAACCTATAATCAACCTATACCATAAACAAGTGCATCAACCATGCACCAACCTATAATCAACCTGTACCATAAACAAGTGCATCAACCATGCACCAACCTGTAATCAACCTGTACCATAAACAAGTGCATCCAACCATGTACCAAGTATGTTCCAATCATGTGTCAACTACTCATCAACTATGAATCATCAATATGTACCAACATCATCAACTATACACTTCATGTATGTGTCAAATCATCAACTACTTGTCTCAACCATGTACTCAACATGTGCCACAACCAAAATCCCTCATCAATTTCATCATCCAAATCTTATTTGTAGCTCTGTAATAGACCTAGTGTATATGATCACATTCCTGCAAACCTTCCTTAACTTTAAAAATAAGAGACTAGCATTTTCATCAAACTTTTCTTTAGTCTCACATGCCTCGTTTTGGATTAGTCAACAACCCTAAATTGAAGTAATCATAACTTTGAACCTGTAATGTATAAAGATATGAAACTGATACACAATGTGTTTCAACTTGTTTTATACAATTCCTCCAAGTGGCACTACTTGGAACCTCTCAGAAAAGGAGTTATAGAAAAAATGCCATACCTTGCTGAATTCTGGCTTATTCTAGAGAGCGACCTTGTAGAGCGTACCCCGCAAAAAAAATTTGATGAAATGATTTGAAACTATTACACAACATACTACATATTGTACCCTAACCAACACATTTAGTCTCACTGAATTTGGATCTGTTATGAAGAAGTTATGACTTTTTTACCCAAAACACCTGATTTTGACTAGTTTCAGGACTAGCCACAAACCCTATTTTCCACAGAGTGTAACTCCCAAAATAAAACGAGCCATAAACTAAATTTTTAACCATAGATACTTGGATATGTTTTCTCACTTGCATAGAAATTTCAGGATCTGAATCATTATAGAAAAAAAAGTTATAGCGAAAATGGTGAGATGACCTGAAAATAACATAACTTAGAAAGCACCATCAAAAGAATTTATCCTTCCTTGTATTTCGGCCTTCGTTTCTTCACTTTCCTCATAATTTCGGCTTAGATATCATTTGTATACCTCAGACACCTATAGATATTCAATATTCTCAAGTGTAATTCAAATGAGAGAGCCTTGCCTCTTATTTATACTCTCCAAGTAGCTTCCTTAAAAACAT
>ML777132.1:486379-567639 GCA_009831015.1 Picea engelmannii | reverse complement strand
TATATATATATATATATATATATATATATATATATATATATATATATATATATATATATATATATATATATATATATATATATATATATATATATATATATATATATATATACAAAGGAGACCTAGTTTTAGGATCGTCTCATCTTGTACATTTGTCCTATTCTAAAAGGAGATCGCCCCCTAAAAGATCCTTAACATTCATTATCCTCTCTTTATCGAGGTGTGGAGTTACTTATCTCTCTCTATTTTTATGCTATTTTGGTCGTTTAGTGCATAACATTTAGTATCAAAGCATACAATCCCAGGGTTTTGCTCCTCCAAGCAGGTCATCTTGGAATTTTTGCTATATCTTATTTTTGGAAAAGTTTCAAATTGTGAAATTTTTAGGATACTGAGGAGACATAGTTAAGAATTTTCGGTAAAAAAAATTGGTATTGGTTCATAACACTTTATGTGATGTAGCGTATGGAAGCTAGGCTATGTAGCATATGGATGTAGACTACTCATTAAATCAATTTCAAACGAGTCATCTTGGAATTTTCGCTATAAATTATTTTTGGAAAGGTTTTAGATTGTAAAATTCTTAAGATCTTTAGGAGAAATAGAAAAGTACTTGTGGTAAAAAAAAATGAGTTTGTGTTGTTTTACTTTCTAAAATATAGGCTATGGAAATTAAGGTTATTTGACTAGTACTAAAACTAGTCTCAGGAAGTGACGTGTATGAAGCTTAGTAAGTCCAAACTGAGTGCCACAAGTTCCTTTGAAAACAAGACATACCATACTATTTCAGGTAAAAATTTAAGAATCAGATCTGAAATATTGGACACGTGGCATTCCATCCAAGTTCATTATCTGGAAAGGGAAAAGAATCAATAAGTTTTGGGAAGGTTACCATAACTTTCACTCGACACATCAAATTTTGGTCAGACCTATGGCATTGCACAGAAGACATATCAGATTACTACAAGATGAAATTTTAGACTCGGAAGGGCTGAAATTTCAAAGATACATCAGGACAAAGGTCGGCCAACAAGACAGTTAAAATTAGGGTTTTAAAAGAGGATGGATAAAAAGACGGAAGAATTGCAAAATTATGTGTCAACCATCTTGTTACATACCCTAGAAGAGAGATTCCATCAAGGAGATATAGGGACACAAGGAAATCATGTAAATATGGAGGAAATAAATATTGATCCCCAAAATAATGATTATTCATCGGCACTAGATCCACATCATCGGGGATTCCACTCGGCACCAAGGAACTATGTAATTCCCAATATCAATATGAGGAAGTTTGATGGTAAAGATCCTATAACATGGATATTCCATATGGAGTAATTATTTGATCTGCACCAAGTGTCATCCTTACAAAGGGTAACTCTTTCATCCTTGTATTTAGAAAATCATCAATTTGTCTGGTATCAATGGTTTTGTGAAAGAAAAATGATTTTGTTATATCTTTGTCCATTTTTACGAATGAATTGATAACAAATTATGGGGATATTAAGATCAATACATTTTTTAGTCAATTGATAAATCTTTGGAAAGGAGGTCCAATTACATAGCACATTCAATCATTCCAAAAACTAAGTCTTAGGGTTAAGAACATTCCAAAGGATAATTTGCTAGGGGAACTCTAAAGGAAAACATTCAACATGAGGTGCATGTCTTCAAACCTAAATCCCTAAAGCCTGCTTTCAATATGGCAAGAAAACTTGTAAAAGTATGGCTACTAGCAGAGTGGTCACTAAAACTATAGAGAGCACCATGCTCCCTATCCTAACCTCACTCAACCTACAAGGTTGACACCTCAACAAATATATGAAATAAGAGCAAAGGGACTATGTTTCAATTGTGATAGAAAGTACAATAAGGGGCATAAATGTGGTGAGAAGAAATTATTCCACATAGATTGTGAAGAAGAAGAAGATCAAGAATTGAAACCATTGCAAGATATAGAACTAGAGGAGACTAATCCAACCATATCTTGTTGTGCATTGGTCGACATCAATACTCCATAAACCCTCAAGATAGAAAGATATATCAAAAATAAAAAAAGGTAACAATGTTGATTGATTCTAGTAGTACCCATAACTTCATTAATTGTAAATTAGCGAAACTTCTCAATTGCTTTGTATTTCCAACACCAAGGTATCAAGTAATGATTGCAGATGGAGGTACCATAAATTCTTCAGGGAAGTGCCACATTATTAATCTCAATATGGGGGGAGTATTTATTGGATAGTCCCATCATTGCAATCCAAATGGGTGGTGTTAATGTTGTATTAGGGGTCCAATGGGTACAATCATTGGGAACAATGGCTCTTAATTTTCAAGAACTTTTCATGAGATTTTCCTCATAAGGCAAGGAAATTGAACTTAGATGTATCCAAGGGGATCCCTCTAATGTGATAAGCTCTAACAACATGACAAAATTACTCAAAAAGGGACACCATGGTGTACTTGCATAATTGTGTTCACTATATGTTCAAACATCTAGACCTTTTGTTCCGATGGATCTCCAAAAAAGTTATTGACAATCATTCCAAGGTAATTGAAGAGATTCCTAAGGGTCTTCCACCTACTTGAGATCATGACCATGCTATTCATTTGCAACTAGGAATTTTTCCACCTAACAATAGGCCTTATATGTACCCACATCCATAAAAAAGTTAGATTGAGCATATAGTTCAAGAAATGTTAGAGGTCAGCATCATTGAACCTAGCCAAAGTGCTTTCTCTTCACCACTGGTGATGGTTACAAAAAAGGATGGTTCATGACATATGTGTCCAGATTATAGACAACTCAACAAAATGACCGCTAAAGAAAAGTTTCTTATTTTTGTCCTTGATGAATTATTAGATTAATTGCAAAGAACATTTTTTTTTACTAAGTTGGATCTCCGCTCAAGATATCATTAAATCATAATGAGGCAAGAAGACATTACCAAAACAACATTTAGAACACATGAAGGTCATTATGGGTTTTTGGTGATGCCATTTGGCCTTACTAATGCACCTTCAACATTTCAAAGCTTAATGAATTTTATTTGCAAACCTTTACTCGAATTTTTTATGTTGGTATTTTTCGATGATACACTAATCTAAAACAGATCATGGGAAGAACATGTACAACATGTTGTCATGGTGTTAAAACTATTAGAATAGAAACAACTATATGCAAATACTTTTAAGTGTTTCTTTGGGGTTCTAGGAAGTGGAATATTTGGGTCATATTATATCTCATGAAGGTGTCAAAGTGGACCTTAACAAAATTAAAGCTATGATGGAATGGCCAATTCTGAAAACCTTGAAGAATCTTAGAAGATTCTTAGGATTGAGAAGATATTACTGCAAGTTTGTCAAGAATTATGGTCGAATAAAAGCACCTATAACAACATTATTAAAAAAAGGAGTCATTTTCTTGGACCCAAGAAGAAACGAAATCTTTTGAAAAGTGTAAGGAGGCTATGTGTACAACTCTTGTCCCAGCGACGCCTGACTTCACAAAAACCTTTATTGTGGAATGTGATGCCTCAGGACATGGAATTGGTGTAGTTTTAATGCAATAAGGAAGGCCCCTTGCCTCTGAAAGTAGCTAACTTAAAGGTAAGAGCTTTCTCAACCCCATTTATGAAAAGGAAATGTTGGCCATGTTGAAATAAATCTTAGTTAAGTATAACACTTAGTCTAAATTAGATTTCAGCCTCCTACAAAAATCCAACAACCATACAATTGTTCTTTATGGGAAGAAACACTATTCAACAAGTTCTAAAATAAAATTGCAACGGAAATAATTTATGAACAATGAGAAAAATCACCCATTTGGCACTGAAAATCTGGGAAAAGTCCCATGAAGAATAATACAGGAAAAGAAGACAGAAATTAAGGAGAATGTGTATTTATTGGAATAATAAAAATTCTGAGTACAACAACAGTCTACATTCATCATTAATACCCTATACAATCACCCTATCTGAGCAAAAACTGTTTTTATTTCCTTAGCAACACAGTCTGAAATCAAAAATAGACTTCCACTACAACCTGTACAGATTGTACAGTCACTAACGGCATAAATAATTCTTGGTTTTCGTGCCCAGAAAAAAGTACAAATCAGTACCTCATTGTACGGACTTGTTTGCAGATCAACCCACACCTAGAAATTTGTGCATACACTCAGCCACAATTTTTGTACTTGCTTGTAGCTGCAAAACCAACAAATCTTTTTGTACGGCCTCCTCCAATCCGTACTATACGGCCTCTTTAATGCTAAAGCTACATAGAAGTGTGTGCAAATCCTTCTCCTAGGGATGTGTGCCAACTTCTGCCTGTTGAAACTCTTTCCCTCCAAGCTAAGAAACCCTCTTAGGATGCATTCCCCTTCACCTTCCCTCAAACTCTCCTCAAAAGTGTTCCCTCCTTCTCCTCGTGAGTTGCCTTTTATTAAAATTTAAAATGTAATTTCCCTAACCCTTGGTTTTCCAATGAGATTGACAATCAAGATTAGATCTTTCCCTCATGAGATCAACAATCACGACTTAATCATTCCTTGAGGTCACTTAAGTCACTAAAGTGACCCATAACATCATAAAGTCACTTTTACATTAAAAAATTAAAAGACCCAACTTTATAAAATCACTTTTTAAAGTTACATTATAAAAATGCATTATAAAATCACTAGGGAGAAAGTGTGCTCGGTCACTTCCACATGTTGAGCATTGCCAATGCAAAAGTACTTCCGAGCTACCAAATTTTAACACTCCCTCTTACCGAGAGAGGTACTTCTGGTATCACCACCACAATTTGTCTCCACCTCATCATCTACCATAGTTTCTCCCTCAGTACTAGAAGTCTCTGCTCCCTCTATTGCTACTTATGTTGTACCATGAACTAAATACATGCTCCTATGAGACTACACACTCTCTTGAGCATCCATCTATGTTGACTCATGCATGTTGAGTCCTATAAGATTTCTGAAAGAGGATTGAGTCCTCAATATCACCTCTATCTCCCCTACAACCTTCCTACTCTTAGACACAAAATATGAGTCCATAAATCCACTGGACCCCAATATAGGTCGACCCAAAAACCTGTACAGGCCCTCATACCCGACACCAATCATCATTGTTGTGTCTGCATTTGATCCTGTAGGATATAAAAACACATGTCCATTGTAGAAGAAAACTCCAAATCCACTCTCATCCAAAGCTGACACTGAGAGAAAATAAACAATGAACTTTGGAATATATAAT
Source organism: Picea engelmannii (assembly GCA_009831015.1). Classification (NCBI taxonomy): domain Eukaryota; kingdom Viridiplantae; phylum Streptophyta; class Pinopsida; order Pinales; family Pinaceae; genus Picea; species Picea engelmannii. The sequence continues at coordinate 562,387 of ML777132.1, read as the reverse complement.
ACTTTGGCAACCTCCAAAAAACCTCCTGACTCTAGTTGGAATCTCACCCTTCTAAACCCCTTTACCACAAGTTGTGGGTAGGCTCCACAATTCACTCTGCAGTCTAATTCTATCTCTGTAAGATCGAGGAAAACTGACCTCAACCCAGTCATGTGCCAAGAAGCTCCATTGTCCACAAACCATGAATCAATGTCCTTGAACACTAGGCACCCATTGCCAAAGGGACCAGTCATGAGAGAGAACTCCCTCTCATATTTCTCAATAAACTCTGCAATCTCTGTTGAAGCTGACACCTCTAGTTCTGGCTTCTTCTTCTTCGTGTTCACACATTGACTAGCATAATGGCCAGTCTTGTGACATGCAAAGCATCTCACCTTGATCATGTCCTTCTTCTTGTCATTTCCCTTTACCACAAGAGCAATGTTCTTTTCATCTGCACCATCCATTTCCTTTTCCTGAGACCCCTCTCGGATCTCCTCCTGTGTAAAATCATCCCACAATCTACTCCAGTAAGGGAGCTTCTCTCTCCCCACCACACACTTCACGAAAACCTTCCACTCCTTGGTGAAGCCTTTGAGGGCTATCCGCACCAACTTTGAGTCAGGAATGACTTCTCCAACAGCTGCCAACTCATCCTTCAACCGTGCAACCCAGGTGAGGTAGGTGGCCACACTCTCTCCTTTAGCTATCCTATCACCATGGAACTTGTCCCGCAGAGCCATTTTTCAGTTCTCGTTCTTTGCCTCATACAAACTTTTCAGTGCATCCCACATTTATTTGGTTGTCTTCTTCTCAGCCAAGTGTGGAATAAGGTGGTATTTTACCCCATCCAAGATTATTCTCTGAGTCTTGGCTTCCTTCACCTCATGAACATCAAGAGATATGGGATTTGAAGAAGGTACAGGCACGATGGTGTTCGCAAACAACCATAATTTGTTCTCCTTGAGAACAATGTTGATTCTAACCTTCCACTATAGGTAATTGGAGATCTCGTCCAACCTATCTTCAAACCTGATGTTGGAAGTCATCTTTGTCCTCCTGAAAAAGAACCTCTTCTCCCTTCTTCAAGCTAATGCTCCAACAAATCACTTGATGTCCCAAGTGCTAAAGTTTCCCACTGAACTTAAGAGCACCTGCTCTGATACCATGTTGAAATACATCTTAGTTTAGTATAACACTTAGTCTAAACTAGATTTCAGCCTCCTACAAGTATCCAACATCCATACAATTGTTCATTATGGGCAGAAACACTATTAAACAAATTATGAAATAAAATTTCAGCGGAAATAATTTATGAACGGTGAGCAAAATCACTCATTTGGCACTGAAAATCTAGGCAAAGTCCCATGAAAAATAATACAGGAAAATAAGACAAAAATTAAGGAGAATGTTTATTTATTCAGCTTAAGGAAAAATATGAGTACAACATTAGTCTACATTCAGCATTAATACCATGTACAATCACCCTATCCGAGCAAAAACTATTTTTATTTCCTTAGCAACACAGTCTGAAATAAAAAATAGACTTCCAGTACAACCTGTACAGGCTATACAGTCACTAACAATAGAAATAATTCTTGGTTTTTGTGCCCAAAAAAAAGTACAGATCATTACCTCATTGTATAGACTTGTTTGCAGATGAACCCACAACTAGAAATCTGTGCATACACTGAGCCACAATTTTTGTGCTTGGTTGTAGCTGCAAAACCAGCAAATATTTTTGTATGACTTCATCCAATCCATACTATATGGCCTCTTTAATGTTGAATCTACCTAGAAGTGTGTGCCAATCCCTCTCCTAGGGATGCATGCCAACTTGTGTCTATTGAAACTCTTTCCCTCCGAGCTAAGAAACCCTCTTGGGATGTGTGCCCCTTCACCTTCCCTCAAAATCTCCTCAAAAGTGTGCCCTCCTTCTCCTCATGAGTTGCCTTTTATTAAAATTTGAAATGTAACTGCCCTAACCCTTGGTCTTCCAATGAGATTGACGGTCAAGATTAGATCTTTCCCTCATGAGATCAACGGTGACGACTTAACCATTCGTTGAGGTCACTTATGTCACTAAAGTGACCCATAACATCATAAAGTCACTTTTACATTAAAAAATTAAAATGCCCAACTTTATAAAATCACTTTATAAAGTTACTTTATAAAAACGTATTATAAAGTCACTAGGGAGAAAGTGTGCTCGACCACTTCCTCATGTTAAGTGTCGCCAATGCAGAAGTACCTCCAAGCTACCAAATGTTAATAGGCCATATTACATGCAATTAATAAATGGCACCCTTACATAATCGAAAGACACTTCAAGGTAAAACCAAATCATGATAGTTTGAAGTACTTCTTGGAACAATTACCTTCAGAAGAGCAACAAAATGGGTTACAATGATGCTAGGTTATGACTTTGAAATTATCTACAAAAAAGGGAAAAAAAATATGGTGGCATATTCACATTCAAGGAAAGAAGACACAGAGGGTTTACTATGTGCTATTTCTATCCACAATTTGATTGGGTGGAAGAAGTAAGGATGGAATTCAAGCAAGATCAAAAGGTATGCAAGATCATTCAAAAACTACAAGAGGACCCAAGTGCATTAGATAAATTTGTGTGAAATAATGATTTATTGTGGTATCAAGATCAATTATATTTACGTAAGAATTCCCAACTCAAATTGAAGGTCCTTTTGGAATTGCACACTTTTCCTATAGGAGGACATTAACGGTTCTTGAAAACTTACCATGGAATCAAGGACTTTTTCTGGGAAGGTCTTAAAACTAATGTTCAAAATTTTGTGATTGAATGTTAAGTCCTTCGACAAAGCCCCGTGTAAAGCCATAGATATTGAGTTGTATTTGTATTGTTATATTAATATTGTCGGATATACCTTTTAATCTTAATTGTACCCTTGGTCTCCTATATATACACCAAGGAGACCTAGTTTTAAGATCATCTCATCCTGTCCATTTATTCTAATGTAAAAGGAGTTTTCCCCCACGAAGAGGCTTCACATTCATTCTTCTCTCTTTATCAAGGCGTGGAGTTACTCTCTCTCTCTCTCTCTCTCTCTCTCTCTCTCTCTCTCTCTCTCTCTCTCTCTCTCTGTTATTTTGGTCGTTTGGTGCATAACATGTTATTAGTAGAACCCTTTTTGAGGGGTTAAAATTACAAATTTTTCCCACCATGGGCTTACAAACCCATATTGTTGCTAACAACAACCTTAAAATCCACCCCCAAATCGAAAAGTGGTGCTACCAATAGCACACTTTTTTTTCTTTTTTTTTGTGGGGGGTGGAATTAAAATTACAACTTGTTTGAAATCATGGCATCTTCTACCAATACTTTTGCAACCGAAACCTTAAAATCGACCCCCAAATTAAAAGGCAGTGTTAGGTTAGTAGCACCAACTTTTGGGGGGGTTGAAAATTGAAACATTTTTTAAACCATAACCTTAACAATTGGTACCATTGGAACAAAATTCATAAACCAACTGCTTAATCGAAAATTGGTGGCACCAATAGAACCCCCTTTATTCTAACTTAAAATTACAAATTTTTTGAAACCATGGTCTGAAAATTCGATATTGTTCCAAACAAAACCATAAAACAAACCTTAAAATGTCCTCTCCTTTACTGTTAATTTATAAGAAGAAGAAAAAAACATAAACCCCCAATCTACCCCAAGGGTTAGATCAAGCGGTCTTGAGCTAGATGTGAGATCTCATCCCTAATGATCAGCGGGGGAGGTCACGGATTCAAGTCTCTTGATCCCCTCGGGGTGAGGCTATGTAATTAGGGCCGACAGTTTACCCCATTTACCATCCATGAAATATGGGGAAGTACTCCAAGGGTTTCCCGCAATTTCTATATGTGTGTGTGTGTGTGTGTGTGTGTGTGTGTGTGTGTGTGTGTGTGTGTGTGTAATATCTATTAAAAATAGGGTCTTTTTATTATTGGAAAGATGTATTAGGAGGGGGGATCAATAAAGGGATTTTGCCAGGTAGTTATCAATATGTAGTGAAATTATAGAGAGGGTTTATGCATATCTCCTAATCCATCCCTATCAGCTCTGAAAAGCACCACGCGGCGTACTGACGCTCCACACTTGAAGTTATCATGTAATACACAGTGTACACGTCAAATGGATGAAGAATTGGTCGATTTTTCGAATGACCCTCTTGAGGGTAGGCCCATCTAGTCTTCATTGGGATCTAGAGGTTTTCGGCAGTGACTTAATTGACCTTTGGAGAAGGAAACATTAGATGTAATTCACTCCATCTCCTCCTCCCAAATACACCTTCGATCCCATCCTCGTTGTTTCATCTCTTCCAATTTTATCGTAGAAGGACACCTTGGATATTACAAGGACAAAGGACTAAAGACCTCTCAAAGAGGTCGAAAATCCTTCATATCCCTGGCTCAACAGCAGGCTAATTCGGAAGTTCGTTCTGCTTGGAAAAAATCTCTTCCTGGGGCCCTAACAACATCAACCCTTGGAAACCCCTCCTCCTGACTATCGTATCTTTAAATTGTCGGGGGTTGGCCAATCCCTCCTATAAATTGGCCATAAAGAGCTTAATTGAAGCACATAACCCTTCTATTATGATGCTCCAAGAAACTATGATGGATGGAGAAAGAGCTTCAAAAACTCTCTTTTTAAGATCTTATGGATCTCCAGGTTGGGAATTTATAGAATCTTATGCTCAAGGATGCTAAGGAGTACTTCTAATTAGTTGGAAGATTTCCACCCTTCAAATGCAGAATTTGTGGGCCATCCAAGCAGCTCTAGGGACTTCCTATCTCTCTAATGAGTTAAACCTAGAACTCCTTTGTCTCAATATTTATGGGCCATATGCAAACATGAAATTGTTTTGGGATCAAAATTTGAATCTTCATTAAATATGGCCTAACGATGATAGGAGGTGATTTAAATTTCATGTTGGGCACATGTGAAATTTGGGAATTGGAAACCAATTTAGATCTTCTTCCCAAGTTCCTAATTCATTAGTTGGAGGTAGTATGTCTTTTTGACATACAATCTCCAAGGTACTCTCAAACTTGTAGGAATATGCGTTGTGGGGAAGCCCAAGTGGAAAAATTCTTCGATCGTTTTCTTCTTTCCAAAATTTCTTTTCTTGAGGAAAATATATGTTTTTGACAATGGTTTTCCTCTAGTAGATCATGGTCCTATTGTTTTAGTAATTGGAGTCTCCCTCCCTCCAATTCCTATCAAACATTAAAAGGGCCAAAGAGGCAGCAATTAACTGAAACAAGGAAAGATAGCAAAGAGAGGACTGTGAGCTCTTAGGCATTAGATCAAAGCTCTAATATTGGAAAGAAAAAGAGGATTTGGGTCCACTCTTTGACCATAAAAAATAAGAGCTCAAAATCCTGGAAAAGGACATAAGAACAATTCTTTTAAACAAGGAAAAGGTATGGAGACTAAAAAGTATATCCTTCTGGTTGCAAGCTCAGGACAAAAATACAAATTTGTTCCACCATTTTTCAAACTAAAGGAAGGCCATAGACACCATCTGGGCCATTGACCGACCAAATGGCTCAAAGGCAACCTCATTTGAGTAGATTGCAAAGGTTGGATCCTCTCATTTTAAAAATTTGCTTGAAGGTGATAACATGGGATCTATTGATGCCATTCTAAAGGTTGCAAGCCATTTCACGAGCTTCATTGACCCTGAAGGAAATGAGAACTTGATGGCTGAAATTATAAAAGAAGAACCGATGAGGGTACCACAAATATTTCATAGAGGTAACATCCCTAGGCCAGATGGGCTTACAATTGAGTTTTATCTAGGATATTTTGAATTTATAGGGATGAGATTTTGAGGATGGTTGAATATTCCACATCCACGGGACAAGTGTTGGTTGCTTTTCACGCTACTTTTAAAGCCTTGATTCCAAAAACTAGAAATCCCATCTCCTTTGACCATTTCAGGTCTATTTCCCTCTATAATAGCATCTATAATATCATTTCAAAATTGATTTCTAGTAGATTGAAGGACATCCTATCTGACAACATCTCCTTTGAACAATTTGGTTTCCTAAAAGGACGAAAAAATCATGAATCCATTGGCCTTGATCAAGAGGATCTTCACTCCATCCATACAAGTAAATTAAAGGTTGTAACTTTTAAAGTGGATCTATCAAAAGATTTTGATAGAGTGAGCTGGCTTTATATCAGGTTGCTCTTCATACATCTAGGCTTTGGACATGCCTTTGTGACCTAGGTTCTCAACTATATTAGTTCAACCTCTTTTTTCTCTATTGATAAATAGGTCATCCACCTCCTTCCTCAAAGCATAAAGAAGTCTTAGACAGGGATTCCTTCTCTCTCTTCTACTCTTTATCCTAGTTCTAGAAGGCCTCAGTCGAATAATTCACTATGTTGTCTCGATCGATCATTTCAAAGTATCTCGATTAGCCCATGAGCACTCAATCACTAGCTGAGATTTTAACCTAAACTATCCAAGAAACAAAATGAGAGAAAATTTAACTACTATAGAAGAGGTTGAGCTTGGGATAACCCGCTGCTCAAACATGCAAACGATAATCCTATACCACAGGCCTAGTAATAATACATTAACCATGTGAGCATCCAATTACTGTTTGAGAATGCTAATTATTAGAAGTAAAAATTTATATGATAAGATCAATAACAAGAAAAATAATTCATCTACCATAATCCTTCATTATATATCCACACAACGATTCATCATTTCCATCATTAAAGAAAAGAACAGCAAAGCAATTGCACCAGATAACTTGACAATATATTCGATAGCTCTTACTTGTTACATCTGCTCATGAACTGAATAGGAAATAGTTCTTCTCCGGGCTCAATTACACATGCATATGATGAAAACAACTTCGTCTCTAGTCCAGAAGGACTTCTTCATTCATAGCAACTCAAAAATAATTCTTAACAACTAGAAAGAAAAGAGTTCTTGCAACAAACCATCGACCCTTAGACCATCGATTGATGTTCCTATTTAAAATATAAAGTCTTAACAGTAATTAATGGTAAAATACAATTTGAGCTAATCAAAAATCGCCACGTGGCGTCATCATCTGACAGTCTTTCAATAGTCCACCCGAGTCGTTTCTTGAAAAGGGTGGATTATTTCATAATCGGACCATCTGATAAAGATTTCTTCACAAGTATGGGCCCACGGGAATCTGTGTTGTTCCATTGGGGCTGCATATATCCCTATTATGTCCACTGCATGCGCTTGGTATTTTATCAAGGTGGAATTCAGCTATTCTAACATGGTTTTAGCTTTGATCGGGTGTTCTGTGAATTGTCGCACCTGTCCCGGCCTCGCATTGGCTACCTTCGCGCACTCTTCTCCCCATAGGGAGTCTTGTTTGGCACACATCTTGAGCATGTTTCTTATGTCGATAAACTCACTAGGGTTGTCGAACTCAAGGAGCTTGATATCTTTCATTACTTTATTAATTTTATCCCAGTGCTTCTGGCACTTGGCATATTGTTCTTGGATCTCTCGATGTGGATTCCGAGACATCTTAGTCCAGTATTCTATGGATCTCTTTATGCGGTTGAGGCTATTTTTACTTAACAGTCAAATGCCATGTTCCTCCTTTTCTCGACCCTGTTGGACTGCCTCAATGTAGTTGAGCCTTTCCATCGCTTGTTGCACTCTTTCATGCCATCGTTCCATCTCCTTGCATGCTGCGAGAGCCATGAGAGTGTCCTCCTGGAATTCAATTATATTTTCAGTTAACAGGGTTCTTTCATTCTTGTACTCGTTGTAAACTCCTGAAAACTCACTCTTCAAATATGTCGCAGTCTGTGTGGCGCCTTTATAATACTCAACAATATGGCGCAAGTGTTCCAGTTCCTTCAGAGTATCCGCTAGTTCTCTTTCATCTCTCCTGGCCCTATCCTGGGTAGCATCAGAGAGGGCTCTTCCCACGCATATTAGTTCAGACGTGCGAGCATTTGCTGTGTTGATCAAGCTTTCCTCTATGGTAACCAAAATAGAACAGTCCACAGTAATCTTCCTCTTCTTAGCAGTCCTTTGCACGATGGCCTTCCTCTTTTGATCATAGGAGATCACATAGATGTCTGCCACTTCGTCTACCGGCTCTAGTATCTGTTGGTCACCCCATGTGAGCGTGTTTCTCAGGCTATCGGTGGTATATATTTGTTCAAGATCAGATTCTTGAACCTCCTTGTTTTTCTCCGAAGGCCCGGCCTCTTCCTGATGTTTATCGGGGACCTGAGTATCAAGTGGAAGGGATGTGTCGGGAGCGAGCTCAATACTTGCCTGTATTCTAGCCATCGTATCATCGACGTCCTTTTGCGGGGATCTTTCTTTTGACACGTCCAATTCTGACTTGTCCTTGGGACTACCTGCTCGAGTCTCCGGTGCATCGGTCGTTTCTGTGTCTAAGCCGCTTTCGGCTCCTTTTTCTTCTCGTGTGTCCTCTTGACTCTGAACATCGGGAACAAGAGGTGTTTTTTCCTCGGCTCCCTTCTCTTCTTCTACATGCACAGAGGTTTTCTGAGATGCCTCCGGACTCTCATCATCACTGTATATATATCTATGAACTCAGACAGAGGGTTAGCCGCACTGGTTTCGACCGACACCCAGCCTAGCTTTGATTGAGTCGTCGCGCCTGCCGGTGAATCGGCTAGCAGCAGTGTGGATTCAGAGTCATCTGACCCGTTGATGTTACCGGGGTCTGTGAGCTCGGAGTCGCCTACCCCTGCCAGGCTCTCTTCTGGGTTACTGGTCAGAACGCTTGATAAGAGGGCCGGATCATTCGACGTCAGATCCATTATTTGTTGAGAATGTTGGAGCAAAAGTGTCCCTCTTTCCCTTGCACCTGGAGTTCCGAGAAAATTCCAGTTTTGTCCACGGGCTTCCTGGGGAGCTTCAATCGTTTTGGCCGATTTGAATGTTACCCTTTCTTCCCTAGTCCTGAAAATTTCTTTCGCTCTTTGCGCTCTTTCATCCAAGGATGTCGCTTGTTCTTCCCAACTCATGGCCTTGAACTTATTTATTTTGGGGTCAGCCATTCTTGCCACCACCTCATCCCAATCTTGAGCATTTTCAGTGAAGATTTCATCCTCAAACCGGTCGTGGGCATAAGGCCAATAGGACAATACTTATGATGCATGTTTCGAGACCAGCCCCTTGGGATCGTGCTTGCGAAAACGTCCTGTTTGGAACCGAAATTCCAATTGACTTAATCCCTCTTGCTTGGATTGCACAGTGTCTTTAACCTGGTAGAAGCCAATATGAAAGCCATAGGGTATGAATGCCTGCTTCTTATCCTTCACCAAAGTGGCGTTGTACCCCTGCAAGATAGTTTGGTAACATATTTCCCCTAGTACCAGTCGATCGGGGACATATATAGGTATCAAATGTGGTGCTTATGTGGCACCAAAAACCCTAATGTAGGCTTCACGCTCGTCCAGGTACCAGTGACCAACTTTCGATATAACTTTTTTGGCCGCATAAGACAGCCTTGGGCACTCCTTCTTGAATAGTAAGAAATTAATAGGTGTGATAAATTGGTCGCAAATGAGAGAGTAGGATCTTTTATACCTGTTCTCCCACAAGATGCTAAAATAGACATGGACCAGGATCTCGGAAGTGTGCCAACTCAGGTTCTTTCCTGCGAAGACATTTCTTGCACAGATGATGTCCAATAGATAAGATGCCATGTGGAAGGCAGGAGTTTCTCCTTCCTTTGGCTGTTGAGCCGGTAGAATGCAGGTGCTAAGCTGTTTGGAGATGATCGTGCCCCAATTGAAGCTTGTTCCGGAGATGGCGACAGTATAAGCCAAAGGCATCCATGCCTCTAAAAACCTGGAGAAATATTTTTCTCCATGCAACCGGCAAAGGAGAGCCATTAGATAGATATAAGGTTGTCTGAGGTCGGTCGTCGGGTACCAGCCGGAGTTTCAGTTGGTGAATTTTTTGTCTTCTCTCCACCAGGACGCCATGATTTTGCTGGTGTCGTGCTTCTGATAAAACTTCACAACAAAATCCTTGTTCAAACGTTCATCTAGCTCCCTAAGCTTGTAATACTTTTGGACTTCTACTGGGAGGAAAACCCTGGTGATTTGACCATTATCATCATTAATTACACACTTATGTGCATCGCTGTTATCAATGAGCCATTTTTAAATTTCAATGCAAGGGAATACCAGAGTCCTGCTCGCCACCATGTGTAGGTAAGCCTTGTGGATGTTGACGAAGACCTCATCATCCAGCTTCCTCGTGTCAGGATCGCTATGCGGGGCATACTCGGGGAATTATTCATGCTTTATTTCCTTGAACAGGTCTTCCCATCACGGGAATGTTGTCTTGGTCCCAATGTTCACCTTTGTGTCCCTAAAGGTCGGGGATTGAGGGAAGGCTTCTTTGGTGATCATCTTGATGATCGGCGCTGGCTTGCAAGTGAATTCCAATTTTCTTGCAACGGCTGGGGAGGAGCCTTCTCCTGCTTCTGATTCTTGTAGCTTTGGGACTCTTGGAGATTTCCTGGTGGTAGGTTTCTTTGGAGGCATCCTTCCTGCAACCGAAGACACTCAATTAGGGTCGGCACATAGAATAATATTAGATCTTAATTTATATTTGAAATGAAATCAAAACCAGACTGGTACATACCCATATGCTTTCTAAACTTTGTTGCTTAATAATCATTATACCTTGGAAGCCTTCTCCGGATCATTTGTATTGCTCCTCTGGATGTTCTGGACCTCTTTACATGTAGAATTCTCTATCTCATAATAATTCAGGGTAATATAACGAGAGAGAACTTACCAGTCGCATCAAGTTGTTAATACAAGTAATGGGACGAAATTTAAACTACTTACCGCCAATTCTCTGTAATCAATTTTACGTAGGTTGACGGCGAAGGCGTGGAGGGAGATGCATTGTATCTATAGGTTAAAACGATCACTGGGCTTTGCGCATGAATCAGAGACTAATGCGCGATCTTGGAATTAATCAATCAATTAAATGCATCGTATCTAGCGTATCTTAGAGCTAAAATGTCCCATCGTTTCATTTTCTGAAAAGGGAAGTCGGGGATCGGTGCAGAGCTATGGGATTCTTCGTTGATACTCCTTACAAAATAAAAACCGTCGACGCCGATTGCTTTTGCCAGATGGTTCTGAAGTGACACGTGGCGGATAAAGATAGGTGACTGGACTCACGAGTGCCAACAGAGGTGGTAACCATCTTTCAGTTGTGCGCTTCCTATCCTAGCCTAGGAATCACCGATGTCGATTAGATATCAGGGGTTAGTAACCGGGGATGAACTTATCGCATCCTTTCCCTTGGGCTAGCTTCTTGGAAATTCGCTGATGCCGAAATGTTTTTACGGAATCAGTCGTCGATGATTCCTCCCTTTCCCCACAAATGACTACTTCCTTTTGCGTTTCGCTGATGCTGAATGAAATCGTTCATCGACAACTTGCTTGTGCAATGCTTATCATGAAAGAACAACTCCCTGTTTACCGATGCCGACAAAAACCGGTGATCGGTGTCCTTAGTTTTCTAGGACGATTTTCTTTCACCTATGATTCTTCCAGCGGTCGAAATTTGGACGTGTTAGGTGAAACGACTTAGTGGTTGATTCTTTAGTCAAATGTTACTCCCTTTAAGTTGTCCTGGTTTTGACATGTTCAGGGAAACTTTTAAAGAATCAAGGAGAAATTGTAGAAAACAAAGATAAGTGGAAACAACATTCTTCTGAATTAAACAATAAGTGGTACCCATAAAGTAGAGTTTGGCAGAGACTTTTTTAGGGTGTGTTGAGAGCTCAACAAATGGTGATTCACTGGGTGAACGCAGAATCTATGTTCTTCCTTCAATAACCTTAACTCATGTCCTCCTTTTTTGTTTATATTTATTCATTATTATTTTATTTTATTTTATTTTATTATTATTGGAAATATTGTTTTAGGGCCTAACCATTTACTGGGAGGGTGTCAGGTTCTCCCTCCAAGTTCTGCAATCGATAAGTACCTGCCCCTATATTTTTAGGTACCTGGAAAGGTCCAAGCCACAGGTTCTGAAACTTAGAATGCTTCCCTTTTGGTTCATTCGCTCTGTCCCATTTTAGTACCAAGTCTCCCACCTCAAAACTCTTTTCTTTGGCCTTATGCTTATCGAACCATCGTTTCACTATTTGTTGGTGAGCTAGGAATTTTGACTTAGCCTTCTCTCTCTCTTCTTCCAGCATGAGTAGAGTATTGATTATTCGTTGCATGGTTGATGAGGGTTCCTCATTGGAATCTTGGGCCAATTGAAGAGATGGCAGATAGAGCCCGTTTGGGAGGATGGCTTCTTGCCCATAGACCAGAAAGTATGGGGAGTTTCCTATGGCTTATTTGGGTGTGACCCTATCGGCCCATAGGGCATTATGAAGTTGATTATGCCAATTTATTTGGTTATCTGTAACTATCTTCTTTAATATCCTTACCAGGTTTTTGTTACTCGACACCGCCACACCATTTCCCTGAGGGTAATAATTTGCAGAGTACTTGATTATGATTCCTTTGTCCAGAGAAAATTCTATCAATAGTGTAGAGGAGAAGTAAGTTGCATTATCAAATACCAGAACAGAGGGGAGACCAAACCTTGTGATTAGCTCTTGTTCTATGAATTGGATCACTACCTTCTCATTTACATGAGTCAGAGGGATGGCCTCCGCCCATTTTGTGAAATAGTTGGTGGCAGTGAAAATGCACTTGTGCAGCTTAGAAGAGCTAGGCATAATTTATCCTATGATATCTAACCCCCACTGCTCAAAGGGCCTTGAAACAGTCATAGGCTGAAGTGGGACTGCTGCCCTTTTCTCCTTTCCAGCGCTTATCTGACAAGTCTTACAGTTTCTAGCGTAAGTATGCGCGTCTTCGAACAAGGTGGGCCAGTAGTAACCGACCCTCAGAATCTTATGAGCGATGGTATTTCCAGCAAAATGTCCTCTGGCAGGGCCATCATGAAGTTCCTTTAGCACCTTATCAGCGTCTTCACGTTCGAGGCACCTCAACAATACCCCGTCATAGTTGATCCGGAAAAGCACCGAATTTATAAGATGATATTATGGAGACTTTAACCTAAGAGCTCTTCTCTCTCTTGGGTTGAGGATTTCGGGACAAGTTATGTGATGTAGTAGGTAAGCCAATTCCTTGTACCAGGAATCTCATCCTGGGGGGATGCATGCTACTTCTCCACACCATAGATCTATTTCATTATCCCATCTGGAGTCTTCATTTACTTGATCCTGGGATTCAGCTGCGAGCTTGCACAGAGCTTGTCCTTTTACCAGCTTGGCAGGTTTTATGTCTAGATCAAATTCTTGGACTACTACCGTCCAGTTCCCTCTTCTTTCTCCCATTTCTTGTTGGGTAAACAGAGATCGGACTGTAGGGTGTGGTACAATCACCTTAGTGTGATTCTTGAGGATGTAGGATCTGAAATGCTTTACTGCCTTATAGACTGCGTAGGCATGCTTGTCTATGGCAGGATAGTTGAGCTCAGCTCCTTGAAGGTTAGTGCTCATAAATGATACTAGGGCTTCGTTGTTGTCATCATCCTTCCGAGTTAAAACCACAGCCAGCGACTGGTCAGAAGTGAAGGTATATAGATTAAAGCCTCTATTGAAATCGGGGCTTCGCAACACCGGAGCCCGGGATATGGCAACTTTAATTTTGTTGAAAGCATTTTTTTCATTCATCATCCCACTTAAATTCGGTATCTTTGCGAATCATCTTTTGTAAGGGTTTGATAATTTCGGCAAAGTCGGGAGTGAACTTCCTCACAAAATTGATTTTCCCGAAGAAAGACTGCATGGCTTTCTTGTTATGAGGTAACGAAAGTTGTGCTATGGCCTTAATCCTTTCGAGGTCTATGTGAATCCCTGCTTGAGATATAATATGACCCAACAACTTCCCTTCTTCAACTCCGAAGATAGTTTTCTTAGGATTTAACGATATACCGTATTTCCTGCATCTTTCAAAAATCTGAGTTAAGTGTTGGATGTGCTCCCTCCAATCATTCGAATACACCGTCACGTCATCTAAATATACTACTACACACTTGTTTACAATCCCTCAGAATGCCACGTCCATGGCCCTCTGGAAGGTTTCTCCTCCATTAATTAAGCCGAAGGGCATGCGTTTATAAGCGAAGGTTCCCTATTTGGTTCGGAAGGTGGTTTTCAATTGGTCTTCCTCCGAAACCAACACTTGATTGTATCCTGAGAAACCATCGAGCAAAGAAAAAATATCTGAGCCCGACACGGTCTGCAGGAGTTGTTCCATCAGCGAGATGGGATAATTTTCCTTCTTCGAAGCTTTATTGAGGTTTCGAAAGTCTACGTACAATCGGATTTCTCCCGATTTTTTCCTCACCGGAACGAGATTTGTTACCCAGGCAAAGTGCCTAACCTGGAAAATTATCTTCACATCCAGGATTTTCCTTAATTCCTAGTACATGAGAGGTTCTAATGAAGGGTGATATTTCATGAGATTCTGTTGGAAAGGCTTGACTTCGGGTTTCAACGGGATGGTGTGTTGAATAATACAAGTATCATATGTTTTCAACTCCTTATAGGAACATGCAAAAACGTCATGGTATTGTCTAAACAGCTTGAGGTAGGCCTTTCTTTCTTCCTTAGATATAGTTTTGCCGAGGTTTACATTCCTTGGGTTCTCTAGGGTCCCAAGATTCACAGTTTCATGGAGGGGACAAGAGTTGCCAGTCTTTGTGCTTTTAGGACCTTTGAATCGTTCCTTTAGATCAAACAAATCTTCTAGATTAGCTACCCCTTTCGGGATCGTATGGGCCTTTGATCTATCTGTATGTTGGTCTTCCATAGGACCCCTTTCTGTTGAGTGCTCTTGGAACTCTTCATCATCAATAGAAAGATCTTTGAAATTGTCCTGATTGGTCAAAAAACTTATGATATGTTCATCTCCTTCGAAGACTTTCCAATTAGAAATGTTATTAGGTACCGATGGCTTGTAGAGCAGTTCTACAGTGAATCGGGAGGCTTCATAATCTTCTAAAGGCGATAGCCTAGAAGCGGTTGTGTCCAGGGAATCGACAAGGGTATTCTTTACCCTGGGGATTGCGATAATGTTGAAAACTCCAAATCGTTCTATTAACCTATGCACCTCCTGCTGGTAATTCTTAAGGTGGGCCGAATTGCAATGTATATTGTTTCTTACTTGTCTAATTATGATTTATGAGTCTCTGAAAACCTTTAATTCTTTGACATTAAGATCTATGGATTTCTTTAACCCTTGCGCCAGGGCTTCATACTCGACAGTGTTGTTGGTGCACTCGAATTCTAGCCTACAAGACAAGAAATGATGCCTACCCCTTAGGTCGATTAGAATGCACCCCACTCCTGATCCTTCTTGTGACTTGGATCCATCAAAATAGAGGGTGCAAATACATGAATGACAATCATTCCTTCCTTCACCGTTGTTGATGTTATGTTGTCCACCCTTTCCTTCCACCCGACCGGGCACGGGGTTTTGACAAAAGAGAGAATCTTTTGTCGGCATCGGCGATTTCTCCTGGAAAGGAAGCTCGGAGTTTTGGGTAAGCGGAACATTGCATATGAGGGGAGGGAATTTCCCAAAGTAGGAGTCACAAGAATAATTACCCAATATGGGAAAATCCATGGAGGTTGGTTCATTAGGGGCTTCTAGATTGGTGATCGTATGCTTCATATATCTCTCCCTATCAATTCGGATCATGTTCTTGTATCCTTTCAGTGGTAGCCAAAGGTGTGCCCAGTCAGTACTAAAGTATCCATTCATCTTTTTGGACCAATATTGGCTCAATAATAGCCCATATGCCTCAAGGATATCTACTACAATGATATCAATCATCTGCACGAAACTAGGGTGTGTCGCTATCCTGATCATCACATCTTTGAGTTCCCCCATAACCTTGACCTGGGTTATGTCTAGTTGTATAACATGCTTATCGCTTTTGAGAGGGACACCACCTAGTTTATTACAAACGGCCAAGGGCATGACATTAGAAGACGCTCTGGAATCTACCAGACAATTGTGAAGATTCCTATTGAAGACTTCAAGCGTTAAACGGAAAGGAGGCACAAAAGGTCTCTCCTTCCTGCCTTTTGAGCAGGTGTTTATCATTGGTTGGCTTACCAAATATGTAGGGGGTAGATTCTTCTCTCAACCGTCGCCGGTGGCTGGGTTTTCTACCGAACTTAGAGCCTGCAACAGAAGGTCTTTCTGCTGAGGGATTCTACATATGTCCATAACTGATATATTAGATTTCAGCTTCTTCAAATCTTCGACTACGTTATAATCTACATTAGGAGATTCTCGCATATGGATGATTAGAGGTTGTTTACTGGGAGTGACAGGCATTCTCGAGTGATCGAGAGTTAATTTACTTTGTGAGACATGGGTGGCATCGGTATCTTTTGGGTCGGGTTGACCCTTACTACGTGTTTGTACCATCGATATCTCTGTGGGTGGTGCTTGACATTTAAACAGGTCGTCCGAAGATGCAATCACATCGGGATCCCATATCAGCATGGTCGTGTCTTGTGGGGGGTCAGCCTCTTCCTGATCGGCAATGTTAAAGGCCAAACTGTTGGGTGGTTTGGTCAAACAGACTTCACCCAGAAAACGATTGGACATTAAATTCATGGCATTGACCCACTGAGGACATTCCCTTTCTGAGTGGTTCTCTTGGTGGTAAGTACAGAAAGAATCAGATGCGACATTCCCTAAGTCAATGGTTAGGTTGGCTGCGGGAGGTTCAATTACTTTGAAAGGCTGGTTTCTTTTAAAGAAAGGCTTATAGGGTCTTTGGCCTTGGTTTCCCTCACCCGAAGTTCTTTTCATATCTATAATCTCATTTGATAGTTTCTTGACCATGCGTTGCAGGTCTTCTATATCCCCATTACCCTTATTGGGAGTTGGTTCAGCGGGCTTCCTCGGCGGTCTAGTCAAGAGGAGTCCTCTCCTAGGAGGGGGTTGGCTTTCTTTTCTTGCTAGAGATGTCTGGCCTTCTTTACACCCTTTCATCTAGACCTCTACCATCTTGTCCTCTTCGTAATTCTCCGTGCGGGTTTGCTTAGCAGCTCTTTTAACGAACATGGAAATAGAGGTCGGAAGAGCGTTAGCATAGACCTCGATTTGCAACTCTTGAGCCAGTTTTTCCGCGGGCTTAAACTTGTTTAGGATAGTCGTAAATCTTTGATTGAAATCTTTGACCCTTTCCTTTGGGGTCATGGTGGTTGCAAAGAATTTGGCCATAAGGTCTCCCGTGGTAGTTTCTTCGGCAAATTTGTGTAGGAAGTCCTTTTGGAACTTAGTCCAGTTGGTTATGGATCCTACTGGCAAGTTAAAATACCAAGTGGAAGCCAAGTTCTCAAACATGTAGGGGAAAAGTCTACATACCACGTCTTCATGTCGAACGTTCATAAGCATGATTGCAAGTACGAACTTCTTGATATGATCTTCGGGCAATCCTGAGGTCTCAGGATCATACTTGGGGAGAAACTTTTCAGGGTGCCTAGGGAGATTGTGTATTCATCCAGGGACAGCCACGGCATCCCCGACCAACCAAGGTTGGTCGCCTTGAAGTGGAACTTGTCTCTCCTCTTCATGACCATTGGTCTCTTCCATATCTTTGGAATCGGAGTTAGGCTCTTCCTCCTCTGAAAGATCGTTAGGTCCAGAGATGTCATCAGCTGGCGTCTCGGGTATGAGGTCAAGAGGTTCTTGGATTTCGGTGATCGTGAAGTCTATTAAGTCTTCGACGGAGTGTACAAAAACTTCGTCGGGAGTGCTGACCACTAATCTGCCTTGTTGTTTTCTTCGAGGGAGGATGGGGGTGAATGGAAACGCATCGATTTGTCGAGCGTAAGCTCTGGTAATCCTTCTAAATTGATTCGCTTCCTCGTGAGGGAGGTCGTAAGGTATTTCAGGGTGAAGATATCCTTCCTTGGAGTGGGGCAAGTTATTCGCTTCAGGAGTACTCGGTAAAGGTGGGTTGTTTGTTGGATGACTAGCCATGCATGTGGGCCGTTACGAATCTATAGGTTGTTCGGAATATCATATAACTTACATATTCATCCATTCATTCTCAGGCCCTCCTTCTAGCGCCAATTCTATTGATGGGTCTTAAACCCCTTAACTCAACAGTAGGAACCAAACCCGCCACCGAGGCCCAATTAGACTCTGTAGTGTTTGTGATTGGAATGGTTCTCTAGATCTCGCGATCCAGCCAATTTAATCGATGGGCTTTATGTTTTCTTGTGGAGGCATCTCCTTCAGTCGGGATTTTCTCTTTTGGTATTTTCTCTTTAGTTAGGATAAATGTGAGAAAAAGATGGTATAAACCAACTTGACCACACAGCGATAAGGAATTCTAAAGACTGGGAAAGGCCAGGCTCGGGATAACCCTCACTTCGGCATGCAAACAACGATATCTTACCACGGGCCTAGTAATAATACTTTAACCGTGTGAGCACTCGATCACTAGCTGAGATTTTAACCTAAACTGTCCAAAAAAAAAAATGAGAGAAAATTTAACTACTACAGAAGAGGTTGAGCTTGGGATAACCCGTTGCTCAAACATGCAAATGATAATCCTATACCACAGGCCTAGTAATAATACGTTAAGCATGTGAGCATCCAATTACTGTTTGAGAATACTAATTATTAGAAGAAAACATTTATATGATAAGATCAATAGCAAGCAAAATAATTCATCTACCATAATCCTTCATCATATATCCACACAACGATTCATCATTTCCATCATTAAAGAAAAGAACAGCAAAGCAATTGCACCAGATAACTTGACAATATATTCGATAGCTCTTACTTGTTACATTTGCTCATGAACTAAATAGGAAATAGTTCTTCTCCAAGCTCAATTACAAATCCATATGATGAAAACAACTTTGTCTTTGGTCCAGAAGGACTTCTACATTCATAGCAGCTCCAAAATAATTCTTAACAACTAGAAAGAAAAGAGTTCTTGCAACAAACCATCGACCCTTAGACCATCAGTTGAAGTTCCTATTTATAATATAAAGTCTTAACAGTAATTAACGGTAAAATACAATTTGAGCTAATAAAAAATCGCCACGTGGCGTCATCATCTGACAGTCTTTCAACAGTCCACCTGAGTCGTTTCTTGAAAAGGGTGGATTCTTTCATAATCGGACCATCTGATAAAGAGTTCTTCACAAGTATGGGCCCACATGAATCTGTGTTGTTCCATTGGGGTCGCATATATCCCTTTGATGTATGTTGCATGCGCTCAGTATTTTATCAAGGTGGAATTCAACTATTGTAACATGGTTTTAGCTCTGATCAGGTGTTTTGTTAATTGTCACACATGTCCCGGCCTCGCATCGGATATCTTCGTGCACTCTTCAGCCCATAGGGAGTCTTGTTCGGCATACATCTTGAGCATGTTTCTTATGTCGATAAACTCACTAGGGTTGTCGAACTCGGGGAGCTTGATATATTTCATTACTTTATTAATTTTATCCCAGTGCTTCTGGCACTTGGCATATTGTTCTTGGATCTCTCGATGTGGATCCCGGGACATATTAGTCCAGTATTCTGCGAATCCCTTAATGCAGTCGAGGCTATTTTTACTTAACAGTCGAATGCCATGTTCTTCCTTTTCTCAACCTTGTTGGACTGCCTAAATGTATTCGAGCCTTTCCATCGCTTGTTGCGCTCTTTCATGCCATCATTCCATCTCCTTGCATGTTGTGAGAGCCATGAGAGTGTCCTCCTAGAATTCAATTATATTTTCAGTTAACAGGGTTCTTTCTTTCTTGTACTCGTTGTAAACTCTTGAAAACTCACTCTTCAAATATGTCGCAGTCTGTGTGGCGCCTTTATAATACTCAATAATATGGCGCAAGTGTTCCAGTTCCTTCAGAGTATCCGTTAGTTCTCTTTCATCCCTCCTGGCCCTATCCTGGGCAGCATCAGAGAGGGATATTCCCACACCTATTAGTTCAGACATGCAAGCATCTATTGTGTTAATCAAGCTTTCCTCTGTGGTAAACAAAATAGAACGGTCCACAGTAATCTTCCTCTTCTTAGCAGTCCTTTGCACGATGGCCTTCCTCTTTTGATCATAGGGGATCAGATAGATGTCTGCCACTTCATCTACCGTCTTTGGTATCTATTGGTCGCCCCATGTGAGCGTGTTTCCCAGGTTGTTGGTGGTATATATTTGTTCAAGATCAGATTCTTGAAAATCCTTGTTTTGCTCCGAAGGCCCGTCCTCTTCCTGATGTTTATCGGGGACCTGAGTATCAAGTGGAATGGATGTGTTGGGAGCGAGCCCAATACTTGCCTGTATTCTAGCCATGGTATCTCCGAAGTCCTTCTACGGGGATCTTTATTTTGACACGTCCTATTCTGACTTATCCTTGGGACTACCTACTTGGGTCTCCGGTGCATCGGATGTTTCTGTGTCTAACCACTTTCAGCTCCTTTTTCTTCTCGTGTGTCCTCTTGACTCTGAACATAGGGAACAAGAGGTGTTTTTCCCTCGGCTCCCTTCTCTTATTCTACATGCACAGAGGTTTTATGAGATGCCTCCGGACTCTCATCATCACTATATATATCTATGAACTCTGATAGAGGGTTAGGCACACTAGTTTCGACCAACACCCGACCCRGCTTTGATTGAGTCGTCACGCCTGCCGGTGAATCGATTGGCGGCAGTGTGGATTCAGGGTCATCTGACCCGTTGATGTTAYCGGGGTCTGTGAGCTCGGAGTCGCCTACCCCTGTCGGGCACTCTTTTGGGTTACTGGAAAGAATGCTTGATAAGAGGGCCAGATCATTCGACGCCAGATCCATTATTTTCTGAGCATTTGGGTTACTCTTTACCTTGCACCTGGAGTTCCAAGAAAATTCCAGTTCTGTACAAGGGCTTCCGTGAGAGCTTCCATCATTTCGGTCGATTCGAATGCTACCCTTTCTTCCCTAGTCCTGAGAATTTCTTCCGCTCTTTGCGCTCTTTCATCCAAGGATGTTGCTTGCTCTTCCCAACTCATGGCCTTGAACTTGGTTATTTTGGGGTCAGCCATTCTTGCCACCACCTCATCCCAATCTTAAGCGTTTTCAGTGAATATTTCATCCTCAAACCAGTCATGGGCATAAGACCAATACGACGATACTTGTGATGCATGTTTCGAGACCAGACCCTTCGGATCGTGCTTGCGAAAACGTCATGTTTGGAACCGAAATTCCAATTGACTTAATCCCTCTTGCTTGGCTTGCGCAGTGTCTTTAACCTGGTAGAAGCCGATATGAAACCCATAGGGTATGAATGCCCGCTTCTTATCCTTCACCAAAGTGGCATTGTACCCCTGCAAGATAGTTTGGTAACATATTTCCCCTAGTGACAGTCGGTCGGGGACATATATAGGTAGCAAATGTGGTGCTCCTGTGGCACCGAAAACCCTGATGCAGGTTTCGCGCTTGTCCAGGTACCAGTGACCAACTTTCGATCTAACTTTTTTGGCCGCATAAGACAGCCTTGGACACTCCTTCTTGAATAGTAAGAAATGAATAGGTGTATAAATTGCTCACAAATGAGAGAGTAGGATCTTTTATACCTGTCCTCCCATAAGATGCTAAAATATACATGGATCGGGAGCTCGAAAGTGTGCTACCTCAGGTTCATTCTTGCGAAGACATTTCTTGCACAGATGACGTCCAATTGATAAGACGCCATGTAGAAGGCAGGAGTTTCTCCTTCCTTCGGCTGCTAAACCTATAGAATGCAAGTGTTAAGTTGTTTGGAGATGATCGCGCCCCAGTTGAATCTTGTTCTGGAGATGG
Source organism: Picea engelmannii (assembly GCA_009831015.1). Classification (NCBI taxonomy): domain Eukaryota; kingdom Viridiplantae; phylum Streptophyta; class Pinopsida; order Pinales; family Pinaceae; genus Picea; species Picea engelmannii. Next base: position 540,501 of record ML777132.1, on the reverse strand, counting down.
CAATAGTATAAGCCAAAGGCATCCATGCCTCTAAAAACCTGGAGCAATCTTTTTCTCCATGCAACCGGCAGAGGAGAGCCATTAGATAGATATAAGGTTGTTTGAGGTTGGTTTTCGGGTACCAGCCGGAGTTTTGGTTGGTGAATTTTTTTTCTTCTCTCCACCAGGACACCATGATTTTGCTAGTGTCATGCTTGCGATAAAACTTCACTACAAAAATCCTTGTTCAAACGTTCATCTAGCTCCTTGTGCTTGTAATACTTTTGGACTTCTACTGGGAGGAAAACCCCGGCGATTTGACCATTATCATCATTAATTACACACTTATGTGCATCGTTGTGATCAATGAGCCATTTTAAAAGTTCAATGCAAGGGAATACCGGATTCTTGCTCGCCACCATGTGTAGGTAACCCTTCTGGATGTTGACAAAGACCTCATCATTCAGCTTCCTCGTGTCAGGATCGCTATGCGGGGCATACTCGGGGAATTCTTCGTGCTTTATTTCCTTTAACAGGTCTTCCCATCACGAGAATGTTGTCTTGGTTCCAATGTTCGCCTCTATGTCCCCAAAGGCCGGGGGTTGAGCAAAGCCTTCTTTGGTGATCGTCTTGATGATCGGCACTGGCTTGGAAGTGAATTCCAATTTTCTTGCAACGGCTTGGGAGGAGCCTTCTCCTGCTTCTGATTCTTGTAGCTTTGGGACTCTAGGAGATTTCCTGGTGGTAGGTTTCTCCGGAGGCATCGTTGATGCAACCGAAGATGCTCAATTAGGGCCGGCACATAGAATAATATTAGATCTTAATTTATATGTGAAATGAAATCAAAACCAGACTGGTACATACATGTATGCTTGCTAAACTTTGTTGCTTAATACTCACTATACCTTGGAAGCCTTCTCCGGGTCGTTCGTCTCGCTCCTCTGGATGTTCCAGACCTCTTTGCATGCAGAATGCTCTGGCTCATAATAATTCAGGGTAATATAACGAGAGAGAACTTACCAGTCACATCAAGTTGTTAATACAAGTAATGGGACGAAATTTAAACTACTTACCGCCAATTCTCTGTAATCAATTTTACGTAGGTTGACAGCGGAGGCGCAGAGGGAGATGCATTATATCTACAGGTTAAAATAGTCATTGGGCTTTCCGCACGAATCAAAGACTAATGCGCGATATTGGAATTAATCAATCAATTAAATGCATCGCATCTAGCGTATCTTAGAGCTAAAATGTCCCATAGTGTCATTTTTTGAAAGGGGAAGTCGGGGATCGACGCAAAGCTACGAGATTCCTCATTGATACTCCTTACAAAAGAAAAACCGTCGACGTCGATTTCTTTCGTCGAATGGTTCTGACGTGACACGTGGCGGATAAAGACAAGTCACTGGACTCACGAGTGCTAACAGAGGTGGTAACCTTCTTTCATTTGCGTGCTTCCTATCCCAGCTAAGGAATCACCAATGTCGATTAGATATCATGGGTTATTAACTGGGGATGAACTTATCGCATCCTTTCCCTTTGGCTAGCTTCTTGGAAATTCGTCGATGTCAAAATGTTTTTACGGGATCGGTCGTCCGCGATTCCTCCCTTTCCCCGCAAACGACTACTTCCTTTTGCATTTCACTGATGCTAAATGAAATCGGTGATCGACAACTTTCTTATGCAATGCTTATCACAAAAGAACAACTCCCCATTTACGATGCCGACAAAAACCGGCGATCAGTGTCCTTAGTTTTCTAGGACGATTTTCTTTCACCTCTGATTCTTCTGGGTGCCAAAATTTAGACGTGTCAGGTGAAACGACTTAGTGGTTGATTATTTAGTCAAATGTTAGTCCCTTTAAGTTGTCATGGTTTCAATAGGTTCAGGGAAACTTTTAAAGAATCAAGGACAAATTGTAGAAGACAAAGATAAGCGGAAACAACATTGTTCTGAATTAAACAATAAGTGGTACCCAAAAAGTAGAGTTTGGGAGAGACTTTTTTAGGGTGTGTTGAGAGCTCAACACAAACTACATCAACTCCCATAAATGTTCCTTTATCTAAGCTTCAGATGGTGATAAACAATTGATTTTGTCGCTACACCCCTTAGGTAGATATATTCCTTGGTTACACTACTCTGCTTTGGCATAGGAAATCCACGAAGTTCCCCCGCCATGGTGGGGAAAGATGTTGAGGAAATTGAAATGTCCCGCAGAAGAAAAACTTTTTATGTGGCTCTTGTTATTAAATAAATCCCCCACTTGGGACAAATTGCAGGAAAGAAAATTCATAGGTCTAGCTAGATGGAATCTCTGTAAGAAAGATAATGGATCCAAGTGACATATTTTTCTAAAATGCTCATTCTCAACATTTATATGGTTACATATTTACCGGGTTATTGGGCCTCAATGTGGTTGTGTTAGGGACCATATTGAAACTGCTCTAAAATATTGGATGGATAACTCACATATCAAATTGTACAAAGCACTTCGCTTGATTGTAGCTTTAGGCACTTGACTTCCCCTAAGCCAGTCCCTTTTTGAAGGTGGAGACCCTTCTCCCTTGCATTGTGCTCTCACCAATCTGGATATTCTTTATGCTTATCCCTAAAATCTAGATTCTCCTTCATCTAACCCTTGAATGGAGACCCACGTCTCAAAATATATCCCTTCATCATTTTTTGATGGTACAGCTCAAGGCAATCCTTGACTAGGAGGAGTCGGGGAATAATTTTCTTATCGGAGGATCAGTCTATCTCCTTTTTATCACATCTTGGCCAAGCCAAAAATAACTATAGTGAACTAATGGCCCTAAAAATCACCCTTCTATTGGCTAAGTAAAAAGGGATATCTCAAACAAATATATATAGAGACTCTATGATGACCATCACATGCTTGAATGGGACTACCACTCTTCACAACTACATCTTCAGCCTCTTTTCAAGATGTAAACATATCTTCATCACTTTTCACTCAATTCATTTTCAACCATGTGTACAGAGATAGGAATGAAGAGGTAGATAGAATCTCAAAAGTTGGTCTGGCACTGGATAGGGACACATGAAAGATCAATGAAAATACCTCGTCAGGAGCTTCTAAATATATTTGCGGCTCTTGGTGATACTTCTAATTAATTATCTAATCTATCAATTAATTCATAATTTGTTTGGACATTTTTTAGCAGCGAGCTACAGGAATTCCTCTGGCATCTTTTTTCAATAAAATTACTTACTTTTTTGCGGGGGATTAACAAAAATATATATAATATTAACAAAAATAAAAAATTATAAATTAAATAAAAGGAAAAAAAATAATAAATAAATAAATAAAAACTCTGAAGGAGCAGTGCCCATCACCTTTCCCCTAAGTTGCTCGAGGCAACGCGAGAGCCATCTCCCATAAGGAGTGGTGAAAGGATAAAGGGGAGGGGAGGAGTGTTGGCGACTTGGGGGAAATGGGAGGGGCACCCCTCTAAGAAAGGGTAGCGGTGTCGCTCCTAAGGAATGGTGTGGGTATAAAGGAAAAGGGTGTTGGATTACTGAGAGGGGGGGTGAATCAGTAATAAATATTTTTAATCCTTTTTAACCACAATATATAAATGTTGTTTATTTTTATGATCAATTTACCAATATCATTCAACAAGTGCAGAATAAGTAAACCATGAACAATGAGAAATCATACACATACACAATACACCAATATATTTACGTGGACACCCGATGCGGGAGAAAACCACTGAATATTTTTTCTTATATGTCTTTAAGAATTACATTCATTGGAAGCACCAAGTTCCTTTCTTCTCCAGCTGCAACTAGAAGGAGGCTCCAACCCCCTATATTTTAAGGCTACAACCTGAGGGAAGCTCCAACTCCCCAATTCCTTCGCTACAACCAGAAAGAGGCTACAACCCCCTAAGTTCTTCGGCTACAACCACCTATCCTTGCCCCGTCAACCATCCTGAAATATAAGTGTCAAATAACTAATGAAACCACAGTCACATTGTCAATGTAAAATATGTCTATGTAAACCTGTACCAACCTGTGTCAATAATTTGTGGTCAACCTGTACGAATAACCTGTAATCAACCTGTACCGACACATGGGGACTTCACCGTCTTCACCAATATCTTATCACGTTCATTTATAAAGGGGGTCTTAAAATTGTGAAAAATAGAGTCAATATATTGTAGGTATCGAGGCAAGAAGATGTGGAGTATGGGGGGTTTATAGGTATTGGGGGGGTATAAAAAGGAGTATTTGGTAAAAATAGGGGTTTATTTTATTGCAAATGTATATTAGAAAGGGTGTTCAAAAAAGGGTTTTGAGAGGTATTTATCAATATTTAGTGAAATTACAGGTATTCTTTAATATCACATGAATGCATGCGCTATTTCACATGTTCATTAAGTGGAGACCCCGTGTAACAACATATACCAACAACTTGTACCAATAATATCCTCAATAGATCAAATCGGATAACATAGATCTCATACTCAATGTCACAAGACTAACACTCAACCCATGTGCATTTATGTCTCTCTAGTCATGTGCCATACATGTGAATACAATCATAATCATGTGTAATATACCCTCACATCAACTAGACATCAAACCCTCATTATTATGTAGCCTCAAACTATACCAACAACTTCAGCAACACATCATAACAAACATGTACAATATGTACCAATGATAAATACCAAACATACCAGCACTGTATTTCTGTAGATCTAGCTCATACACTAAGTGTCATACAACCAACAACCTCTCTAGGGAAAATCCTCAATCTCCCATAACCATGTCTCATGTAGACAACAATATCCAACTACACATAAGAATATGACATACATTTTGAACCTATAGATAGATTTGTTGTACATGATCACTGTAGAACTTCCTGGAGACTCTGCTCAGGCTCTGGGGACCTGACACCCACACCTACTCAAGTTTTCATGACATTTTCATATGTATGTGACTTTTCCTCCTACAACTCGCGTATGTACGCGCTTTCTTCCAATTCAGCCCACGTACGTATGGGGCTTCCTCCACTGCAGTCTGCGTACACCTCAAAATTTAGGGTTTTTCTTAAACTCCAAGATTTTCGTCATCAACCCTCCTTTGCTACCTCATACTTCGTAACTTTAGATGTATCAATGAGTACTTGCAATAAACCTTTCACAAAATAATAGATATTCATTGTGCTCGATAGGTGATAATAAGATACCCTTCCTCTCTTATTTATACTCTCAAGGTAGCTTCCTCTAGGGGTTATCTTCTAACTGTTTTACCCAACTTCCTTCTTTTAGGGCTAACCCACTTCTAACTACTTTGTCCACTTACAACCACTTTATCCACAAATAGTAATCTCACCACTTCTAGTTGCAACTAATTTATTTTTAATTATTTTTTTTTGCAATAACTTAGCTCATGATTAACTCCTAGTTACAATCACTTTGACTAGTAAACTTGTTCTAGGAGCTTCTAGAATAAATTGACTTCTTTGAACTTCTAGGGGCTTCTAGATAACTCATGAGGGTTCTCCAACTTCACTAAGCCATATCTCCTCAACCGTGAGGAACAACGTGACGTACCACATATCACCGGAAATGGCACAACATGTACAATCCATCTAGAATAGTCACACCTGCAAATTCACTGATATCCATTACATTATTTGTTATGAACATAAAATATACATAAATAGATATTCATAACATAATTATAGTTAATAAATAATAATTATTAATAATGAAAGGTCATGTCTCAAAGGACATGACTATTGGTAAAGGGCACCCMTATGTGGGTATATAAGCAGGCCCTCATTCTCAATTGTAATCATCATCTATATCTTATTATTCATTCTTATTACTTATATATTTGTCCATATGGATTTGGTTACTATATTCCAGATATTTTGGGATTAATCTTGTGTGAGCGAACTTTGTTCGTCTCATTATTCCTCAAACTAACTCAAGTTCCTTAACCACACTACTGGGGCTACCAGAATTTGCTATTGGACTTGCTTCAAGGGTTGACATCAATGACAACCAACCCTATTAATCAATAATCTCCCCCTTTGGCATTGATGGAAACACTCTGATGCAACATTCAAGTCATATCTCTCGTGCTTCCCCTGTGACCATCGCTCCCCCTTGTGCTCTCTCTCCAATCATCTAACTCTCTCTCCATGCATCTGATGAATCTCTCCCCCTTTGACATCAGTGACAAAGGTAACTTCCCATCAAGGTTGCTCCCCCTGACTGAATTGTCCCTAGGGATGCTCCCCACGACTGAACTCTCCCTGAGACTGCTCCCCCAAAATGAATTGTCCTCTTTATGGTGCTTCCTTGTGTAAATATAATACATATAAGAATAACATTCATAATTCATTGTGGGGAAGAAACTATGCCAAGTTTCTGGTGAAGATACTCAAAAGCTTCCCTTGGAAGCGGTTTTGTACAGAGGTTTGCAATATGTTCTTTGGTCCCAACAAACTCAACTTGAATGTTCTTCTTTGCAACTTATTCCCGTAGAAAATGAAACTTGATTGGAATGTGCTTCGTTTTGGAGTACATCATTGGATTCTTTGAGATATTGATGGCCCTTGTGTTATCACAATATATTAGAATGGGCTCATCATACTCAACCTGTATATCTTTCAATGTGTGTGTTCATCCATAGGACCTCTGTACAACATGTTGTTGTTGCTAAATACTCTACTTCAGTTGTAGACATTGATATTGATGATTGTTTCTTGGTTAGCCAAGATACCAAACACTCACATAAGTAGAACGTTGCTCCACTTGTACTTCTTCGGTCATTAATGTAACCTTCCCAGTCTGCATCTATGTAGGAAATAAGTGATAGATCATTTTCTTTTGGATGCCATAATCCAAACTCTTCTGTACACTTGAGATATCTGAATATTCTCTTTACTGCTAGAACATGTGATTCCTTTGGTGTTGCTTGAAATCGTGCCACCTGTCTAACTACTTGCATTACATCTGGTATGGATGTTGTCACATAAAGTAAGTTTCCAATCATTGAACTGTACTACCTCTGATTTGTATACTTTGAATCATCATCTTTACTTAACTTACAACTGGTCTGCATAGAAGTATTGACTAGTTTGCAATCTTTCATTCTGAACCTCTTTAGCATTTCTCTGATATACATGGTTTGAGAGATAAAAATGCCTTGGTTGCTTTGACATATCTGAAGACCCAAAAAGAAGGAAAATTCTCCAAGTAATGACATTTCAAATTCATTCTGCATATCCTTTACAAATTTTTGGCTCATCCTGCCATCATCATTTCCAAAGATAATATCATCAACATAAGCATCAATTAACAAAATACTATCTTGATTTACCTTGATGTAGAGGTTGTTGTTTGCATTTCCTTTCATGAACCCTTGTTGATGTAACTATTTGTCCAGTCTAGAATAACATGTTTTGGGGGCATGTTTGAGACCATACAAGGCCTTCTTCAACCTACAAACATATATTTCATTCTCTGAGAACTGAAATCATTTTGGTTGCTCAATGTAGACTTCTTCTTCTAGATCCCCATTTAGGAAGGTTGATTTCATGTCCATCTGATACACTTCAAAATTCTTGGAGCATGCATAAGCGAGGATCAATCTGATTGCTTCCATTATGGCAACTGGGGCAAACGTCTCTTCAAAGTAGATACCTTCAATCTGAGTGTATCCTTTACATACCAATATATCTTTGTTCCTAGTAACATGTCCATCTTCATTCAATTTGTTTATGAAGAGCCACTTTGTGTCAATCACGTTCTTGTACCTTGGCCCTGGAACTAATTCCCAAGTGTCATTCTTCTCTATCTGATCCAACTCTTCATCCATGGCTTTTATCCAGAATTCATCCTTGTTGGCTTCTTCAAAACTGCTTGGCTCAATCATAGATAAGAGTGCTAGGTGTCGTTGTTATGGTGAATGAATTCTTCTTCTAGTCTCAACTCTTGTATCTTTGTTTCCGCTAATCTGATCTAATGGATGATTCTTTTGTATTCATCTGCTAGGTGTCTTTGGAGGTACTTGAAGATCTTGTTGTTCTTTCTCTTCTTCATCTTCCTCTTCTAATAATTCGTCTTCCTTTGCTTCTTCTTAGTGAGCCTGTTCCATTGAATCCTTTTCTTCTTCGTCCACTTGTCTCATCAAATGTCATGTTTATAATTTCCACAATTTTGTTGAGCCTTAGATTGAAGAATTTTTATGCTTGAGTACCCAAAAAGTATGCCTTTGTCCACACCAGAATCAATTTTGACTTGAAACCGGTCTTGGTTTGCTTTCCTTGTTGACATTGCTTGCATAAAGTGTTGGTTTGCTTCGTGATCTGGGGTATTTCTCTAACTGCTTTTTTTTGCTTACTTTGACAAGATTATCAAAGTTTATGTGACCCATTCTTCTATGCCATAGCCAAACTTCATCTTCCTTTCCTAAACAACACTTTTCATTTCCAATTTCACTTAATACATATATGTTGCGTGAAGTTCTCACAGTTGTCGCAACCACTCTACATGAACTTGCCTTTTTTTATCTCCCACTTATGTATCTCACAAGTAAAACATTCTCTGCCTTGGTATCCTTATTTCCAATTTTGATTGTGCCTCTTCCAATGATTCTGGCTGAGTCCTCATTTCCAAAGGAAATTGATCCATCTCTTTCCTTTCTCAATGTTAGAAACGTGTCCTTATCACCTGTCATGGGCTTTGAGCAGCCACTGTCAACATACCAACAATGTTTCTTGTGTTTAGCTTGTACAGAAAGTGTGCATTCTTCATTGTTGAATTGATTTTGCTTCCTTATCCATATTCTTTGAGGTTGTTGACTATGACTATTGTTATTATGTTGTGATTATCTTGGAGGAACTATCATTCTACAATCTATGGCCCTATGTCCAGACTTTTTGCACTTGTAGCATTCCATCTCAGTACTCAAGGATTCAAACATGTTGTAGCTTATGTTATGTGTTTCACTAGGCCTTCTTGAATAATCATTTCTTGCATAACTTTCAGAGTTGTCTCTATTCCAGTTATTTTCTCTGCAATTTACAGCCTTATGTCCAAAATTGTTACATGCATAACATAAACCAAGAAAGATAGTTTGACACATGGGAGTTGTATACCTTCTAAAATGAGTTACTCTTCTGAACCCTTCTTCTTCTTGAGACCTTCTTGTTTCTGACTGTCGTTGATTCTGAAATCTGAATCTTATGGGTGGAGGAGTGTCTCTATCATCTTCCTTGTGAAACTTCTTATCTCCTCTTACTGTCTGTGCGTAGCTTCTTGATCTGTTGTTTTGGAGCTTGATCCATTTTCTGTCTGGTTGTATCCTAGTACGGACTTGTCATGATTTGCCCTTTGATTGCTAATAATCTCGTTCAAAACTTTGGAGCTATTCTGCATGTTTTTCTTTGGAAGATCTTTTATCAAAGTGACAATCTATGCTTCCAAATTTCCAATGATCATGTCTCTTTCTTCTATCTGTTCTCTGAGCGCTTCTTCAATTCTCTTGTCTTACTCTATTTAGATTTTTAATTTAGTGATAATTTTCTCTATTTCTTAGGAGTCTGAATTATGAACTCCCTTTTCCTTTAGTTTTTCCTGAAATGATTTGTTTTTCTTCATCTCTCGTTTTATAACTTCTATGGCACTTAACAATTCTTCTCTGTAGTCAACTTTTGCCTCTTCGTATTCTTCTTCGGATCCTTCTTCATCGGAATCTTATACTGCCATGAATAGAACCCTTTCTGTATCACTTTCATTGACTTCATATTCGTCTAATGAGGTGCTATCTTCTTTGGTGCAAAAGCTTTTCTTGAAAAAAATATTTTTGGTTGTTTTGCCTTTGTATGTTTGTTTGTTATTTGAATCATCTTCTTCATTCATTTTATCTTTCTTATGGGGACATTTTTTAGTGAAACAATCAATGTCATCACAATTAAAACAAATCAGTGGAATCTTACCTGTGTACTTGTTGGTTCCCTTTTTCAGTCGTCTGACGAAGTTGGCTACTTCTTCATCGTATTCTAAGATGTCACTGCTACTGCCATCTGACTTTGCCTTTTGCTTGCCCTTTTTCTTTGACTTCTTGATGCTTTGAATGTTGCTTATTTTTTAATTGGATTATCTTTCTCTATTCTCATCTCATAAGTTGTGAGTGTCCCATGCAACGCATCCATGGTCAGTGTAGCTAGATCCTCTCTCTCTTCTAGTGCTGAAATCTTTGAATCAAATCTCATTGGTAGAGATCTCAATACCTTTTTGACAAAGACCTGTTCATTTGCCTCGTCTCCCACGCCTTTGATATTGTTTACTACTTCATCAACTCGTAGAAAGTAGGCAGCTATGTTTTGATCTTCATTCATCTTCAGTTGTTCGAATTTTGCTATGAAAATTTGAAGTTTAGCTTCTTTGACTTTCTCATATCCTTCATATACATTCTTCAACTTGACTCAGATGTCCTTTGTGGAGTCACAATGCATAACTTTGGTTTAGATTGATTTTGATAGACCATTCAGGAGTGCACTTGTAGCTCTTGAATTATTTTCTTCAAGTTTCTTTCCATCTTTATCTATTGGAGGAACGGTTGGTGCTTTGTATACATCTACCACTAATTGCTAAACATCAAATCCTAGTGCATGTATGTGTGTATTCATTCTTCTGCTCCACAAGGCATAATCTTCCCCATAAAATTGTGGTATCCCAAACTTAGAGTAATCCATGATCTCCTTCCATTGGTTAAACTGTCTCTTGAACGACCTGCTCTGATACCAATTGTTGGATTACTGAGAGGGGGGGTGAATCAGTAATATAGCTTTTTAATCCGTTTTAACCACAGTATATAAATGTTGTTTATATTTATTATCAATCTAGCAATATCATTCAACAAGTGAAGAATAAATAAACCATGAACAATGAGAAATCATACACATACACAGTACACCAGTATTTTTACATGGAAACCCAATGTGGGAGAAAACCACGAACCGGTTTTTCTTATATGTCTTTAAGAATTACATTCGTTGGAAGCACCAACTTCCTTTGTTCTCTAGTTGCAACTAGAAGGAGGCTCCAAACCCCTATATTTCCAAGATACAACCTGAAGGAGGCTCCAACTCCCCAATTCTTTGGCTACAACCAGAAGGAGGCTACAACCCCCTAAGTTCTTTGGCTACAACCACCTATCCTTTCCTTGTTCAACCGCCCTGAAATATAAGTGTCAAATAACTGATGAAACCATTGTCACATTGTCACTCTGAAATATGTCTATGTAAACCTGTACCAATATGTGCCAACAACCTGTAACTAACATGTGCCAATAACCTGTAGTCAAACTGAACCAATAACATGTAATCAACATGTACCAACACATGGGGGATTCACCATCTTCACCAATATCTTATCACGTTCATTCATAAAGGGAGTTTTAAAATAGTGAAAAATAGAGTCAATATATTGTAGGTATTGGGGCGCGGAGATGTGGAGTATGGGGGGTTTATAGGTATTGGGGGGGTATAAAAAGGGTATTTGGTAAAAATAGGGGTTTATTTTATTGGAAATATGTATTAGAAAGGGTGTTCAAAAAAGGATTTTGGGAGGTATTTATCAATATTTAGTGAAATTAGAGGTATTCTTTAATATCCCACGAATGCACATGCTATTTCACATGTTCATTACACAAAGACCCTATGTACCAACATATACCAACAACCTGTACCAATAATCTCCTCAATAGGTCAGATCTGATAACATAGATCTCATACTCAATATCACAAGACTAACACTCAATCCATGTGCATCTATGTCTCTCTAATCATGTGTCATACATGTGCATACAATCATAATCATGTGTAATATACCCTCGCATCATCTAGACATCAAACTCTCACTATTATGCAGCCTCAAACTATACCAACAACTTCAACAACACATCATAACCAAAATCCATCAACCATGTGCCAAGAAATACAAGATATGCATTAACACTCAAACCAACAAGACGTACCAATGATAAATACCAGACATACCAACATTATATTTCTGTAGATATAGCTCATACAATAAGTGCCATACAACCAACAACCTCTCTAGGGAAAATCCTCAGTCTCCCATAACCATGTCTCATGTAGACAACAATATCCAACTACACATAAGAATATGACATACCTTTTAAACTTGTAGATAGATTTGTTGTACCTGATCATTGTAGAACTTCGTGGAGATTATGATCAGACTCTAGTGACCTTGCACCCACTAGTCAAGTTTTCATGACCTTTTTAGATGTACGTGACTTTTCCTTATACAACCCATGTATGTACGTGCTTTCTTCCACTGTAGCCCGCGTACGTACGCACCTTCCTCCACTGTCGCCCGCGTACACCTCATAAGCTAGGGTTTTTCTAAAACTCCAAGATTTTTGTCGTCAACCCTCCTTTATTACCTCATACTTGCGTAAGTTCAGATGTATCAATGAGTACGCGCATAAACCTTTCACAAAATAATAGATATTCAATGTGCTCAATAGGTGCTAATAAGAGACCCTTGCTCTCTTATTTATACTCTCCAAGTAGCTTCCTCTAGGGTTTGTCTTCTAATTGTTTTACCCAACTTCCTTCTTTTAGGGCTAACCCACTTCTAACTACTTTGTCCACTTACAACCACTTTATCCACAAATATTAATCTCACCACTTCTAGTTGCAACTAATTTACTTTTAATTATTTTATTTTTACAACAACTTAACTCATGATTAACTCCTAGTTACAACCACTTTGACTAGTAAACTTATTCTAGGATATTCTAGAATAAATTGATTTCTTTGACCTTCTAGGGGCTTCTAGATAACTCATGAGGGTTCTCCAAGTTTACTAAGCCATATCTCCTCAACCACGAGGAACTACATGATGTACCACATATCATCGGAAATGGCACGCCATGTATTATCCATCTAGAATAGTCTCACTTGCAAATTCACTAATCTCCATTACATCATTCCTCAAACTAACTAAGGTTCCTTAACCACATTGTTGGGGCTACCGAAATTTGCTACCATACTTGCTTCAAGGGTTGACACAAATGACAACTAACCCAATTAATCAACAAAGGGAAGAGTTGTGCAAGTATAGAGGGGAGGGGAGGGATGACAACTCGATGGGGGGAGGGGTTGGCAGGAGGGGGGGGAGGATGGGGGGATAAGGGTTATGGGTGGAGGAGGGGTGATTCTGGGACATTAACCATTAAAAAGAAGGCATATTTTCATCAAACTCCTTAGCCTATAGTTTAATTCCCTTCTAAACTTTATGAATCATCCATGTTGTGTCACAATTTCTTGGCACATGGCAATTTGCATGTCCTCGATCTCCTATGAAGCCAATATTTCATAGATAAGACCCCCTATCAATCCTCACACATTCAACTATACTCTCATGTAATCTAATGAATGCCTTGTGTTGGTTTATTGGCATCACGATGGGATTATGGGTTCATTGCACTTGGGATTGCTATTAGGCCCTACTTGGAGCATTTGGTGCATTCCACTCAAGTTTGTGACCATGACCTTGAAGGAATTTTGGTGTTTTACATTTGGACCTCCCTCCATGTCTTTCCTTTCTCTTCTGGTGGAGATAATTCTCTTTCAACCTAAACAATTCATCTTTGCATTGGGATATTAAGACTGGGAATTAGTGTTAGAAGTAGGTTGGAACAAATTAAGTGAGAGACTGGCATATGAGTTTGGCTTGGAGCATACAATCTTAGCATTTTGGCACCCTGTGCATCTTCCTTTGGTTAAAAAAAGGTTTTCTCACTTCATTTGGCACTCTGGTTCTCTACCCGGTGGACATGGAATATAAAGAGCTATGAGAAACAAGGTAGACCCTCCAACAACATGAAGATTCTATCAGAGACCTGGGTCTTTCTCTTTGAAACATCATTGATTATTGCAATATACTGGGAAATCATCATAATATGTAGTTGGAATTAATAATGGGGATCCTACTTCAACTCAAGAGACAATTATCAGCACTGGGGGAATCAATACAGTAAATTCAACATCTCATAATTAGGACTACATTGGAGAAGCAGGTAGAATCCCATTCTTTGGTTCACTCAAATGCACCATCACCAATTCAGAATGCAATGGAGATAGAAATACAAAGCCTTTGAAGAACAAGCATAATGCTCTGCCATAGACTACGACATAAAAACAAATAGGATGTGACTGCACCTCCCTTCTTTTGATTCTCCTTCAGTAATGTTTTGTTTAGTACTCAAAATTTTGGATGTCTTTTACCATGTATGTACTTCTCAAAAATTTGATTTCATGGTGTACTAGAATATGCTTGAAGATGGTGATATTGGACATAAGAAATTAGCACTTGTTAGTCTAAACTACAATGTCAGGAAGCCTCTTTTTGTAAAACTTTGTTGTTAGCCTTAGGTACAACCCCTTTTATTAATACATATTTCCTAGTTTCTATTAAAAAAAATGATAAATTATAAGTTTTTCTACAATATTTGAGTGCTCAGTTCTATTCCCCTCCAAAGGATGTTTCCAATAACTACAACTTTGATCAATTTTGATGTTGTAACCAAAATTCATAGGCCTCAAATGATCACTACCTACTATGTTTTCTGTAATTTTGTTGTAGCTCATTATTACCCATATCGAGTTACACAAATTGTGCACAATCACAATTCTACTAAATAAAAACAACAACAAAAAATACATCAATGTGGTTGGACATGTTTGTTATGATTAAATGGATTACCACATAAGGGCCTTCCCCACTTGCCAAAGTTAAATCAAGGAAAATTATTCATAGGAGTTTTCAAATTCACGGGGGACATTGAGGGGGTAAAGGGGTGTCAACCCCCTTGCTTCATCTTTTTGTAAAGTCATGAATTTTTTCATGCAATTTTGTGTGAACCTTCATTGTTTTCCATGTTTCATTATTGTCTCAGATTGGATGCAACCTATTTTCCTTTGATTTCACATGTCATGTCTTGTCATATGTTGTATTTTTATTAGTTGCGTGAAGAACCTTATGCACTTTTACATTTTCATGAACCCATCCACCCGAATGGTCTTATCCCTTTATTGGATTAAAGGCATGGATGTGGAAAGTTGTACTATCAAAGGTAACATCTCATGATCATACAAGTACTGATATCTATAGCTTAGTTTCATTTCAGAGAGCCCTGTTGTAGTGCTTTTACATGCCATGTACCCTGCAAAGTGGCATATCTCCCGAATGTGTGGCAAGAATCAAAAGAATTTGAAGATCAAAAGCTAGCTACAAATATTTGGCTCAGAAGATCAGAAGTGGTATACCAATACCACTTTACAACTTACCCACTTTGAAGGTCTATTCCTCATTTTCAAAACAAAACCTATGGGATTTGAAGTGGTGCAAAGATATCACCATGTCACATTTCCACCTAGATTCCCTAGCGATGACGTATTTGGAGTTTACTCTTTAATTACTTGGACCGATGCTTGGCCTATGGCCATGTCAATTCCTACTTATCTATCATAATATCTAGGTTTGGCTTCCCAACTTTGACCACTTTCCATTCTTTTGCTCTCCATACTAATTTCCAACCCCATTACTTGTAATTACAAACTACTTTGACCAATGAAACCAAGCAATTCATCGGGTTTTATCGATTATCCATTTTTCTTTGATATGTCATGTGGTTCTCCAAACACCCAAATTTTCTCAATCCAACCACCATGGTCATAAAGAATGTAATGACTTCCTCAAAAAAACTATCCAAATTTTTCCCAACATTGAAGTTGAGCTCTTGTATCACACTATGGCACCCTTTCCTAATGCTCCCAACCATGGGATGGGTAGCCATGATAGAGGGATTTCAAATTCCATCCCTTATAGACCATATCTCAACAACACCAACTAAATAAGCCTCCCATGAAGGACCATGATTAAATAAGATGCATGCACAAGTGTGATAATTAAAATGTAACAGAATTAAACAAGCATGGATTAATTGAGATTCATGGCAACCAAGTGCCCGTGACCAAAATCAAGCATAATTGCACACAACGTGCAATATACATAGATTTCCATAACAAAAAATAACACTCATTTTACTTGTTCATAAACAACAATAGAGCATTTATCTTTTGGCATAAGTTGGTCTAAGAAACCAGCTATGTATAACAAATTTTCCACCCAATGGTAGGTATCCAGTGCAGATACCACCCCCAAGTTGGGTTATGAGGCCACTACAACAATGGAAACAAGCTAGAAGCTTCTATCTCTCTCATCCAAACCCATTTACCCTCATGCTCAACCAAATTTCTCATTATAGAGCACTCTAGACATTTCATATAACAATCACACATACATGGCACTCTCTTCCACTACCCCACATAAAACAAGGAAGATATTTTCTTTCTTTGCTCAACAGTGCCTTAGGGATATTCTCCCCTCCAGTGCTCTTCAATATGCGCAGAAAGAGCCTAATCTTTTGTACACTTTCTAGAAATTTCATGTAAGGATAATACTTGGATCTCAAGCATCTAAAGAGAAACAAATGCATAATGGGTGATGGATTCCTAACTTGCCTAGCTTTTATGCTCACCTACAACCATCTATATTTCATCCAATGTATGAAATTTCTTCTTCCCAGTGTTGATTTTAAATCAATTTCCATATTTTCTCACGGTTAGCAGTGGAGAACACATCATGATTGATGTAGAGCATGAAAGCGAGAATGATAGAATAAATGTTAGGGTCAATGGAGTGAATGACAATGAGATAATTGAGGGGAATGATGGTTAACATTACTTCTAGTAGGAGGAATGTAGGACTCTTACACTTTCCCATGATGATTGTACTCAACCCATGCTTCCATAACAACATTAGAAGACTTCCCCACCAAACTCTTATGCGCATTCAATGGTTAGTTTTATAAGCCATAAGGGGGTGGATGGCTTCATTTAAGACACACCGTGGAAAAGATATGAGATCCAATCCTGGCATTTGCAAATAGAGGATTTAGTTTTCCATAGGCACCCTTTCATTTCCCCCTCTGGTGGAATCATAGTTGTTCTCATGCTCTATGCAACCATATTGGATCAATATATATTATAGTCTAGCATCAATATTTACATAACTTGAGTTCACCATGGCAAGCCTACCATACAATCTTTATAAGTATATTTACATCATACATGTCTAACCATTCACTAGTTGGCCCTTATAATCGAGATTCACACCAGGAATCCATACTAGAATAATACAACATTACAAATAAGATAATTTATTTAAGCTCACGTGGATTGACTCTCTTGGTTTTTTCCCCTATGTTGCCACACACCCGCCCTCTAGCCCATGTGTAGGAATGAGATTGTTGGTACCTTGGCAACCTCCATCAACAATTAGCTCATGAATAGCACCAATAAACAATTAGATGATGAAAAGTAAACATGTCGCAAGTGGGATTTGAACCCCAAGTGGGGAGAATAACAACTTCTCCTCTCTGCCACTTGAGCTAGACCCAAGTAATACTTGACTCCCATAATTATAACCATTCATTTATAATTTATACATAATCTGATCCAATACATTCCAAGGATCAAAACCAAGGTATTATAAGCATCTCATTTGATTATATCAGTTAATTTGAGTTTAGTGTAGTGCCTTTCAATCTCTATGGTGTCATTTTCTACAATCCATTCCACAAGGACATGAGAGTACTACATTTCCACTTTCATTCTTCCTCTTTCCCATGATTCATCAACAACAATTCAGATTCCTCCACTTCACATTCTCTAATCCATCAGTGACAGCAGTCGCAGCTACAGTAGCAGTCACCTTTCACATGATCATGTAGCAGTGACATCTTCCATGCTCTAGCAGCCGCATCAGCCATATTCTTATTGCATAGTTCATCAACATTTTGGGTAAGTGGACGTATGTTGTTTTCGACTCTCTAATCATGCAATTCCTTACATGCTAGAGTGAATGAATTTGGAAAATTACCTCACCATGCTCCCTTTCCTTTTCACTTCTATGACTCATGTCACGTTGCATCAGGACATGCAACCAATTCAGTTTGGGGGGGGGGGACTATATTTGTTATCATCACTCCATTTTTCCACTACCATTATTCCATTTTTTGTCTCATTTACCATTTACCAACATTTTTTTCTTCCAACGATACTCTGTTGCACTTTTCTTCATAAGCACTAATATACATATTGGCATGATTCACAAATATGCAAAAAAAGGGCTTTCTTATACTCAGTGATGTTTCCTTATGCACATTGATAGCTTATCTATTCCAGCAAGTAAATGGGTAAATTATTATCATAACAACAAGAGAACAAATAACGAAATGAATGTTGTTTACACAAGAACCAACATTTTATTATCATAACAGCAAGAGAACAAATAAAGAAATGAATGTTGTTTACACAAGAACCAACATTCTCTATATTCGTGGTTGTCACACAAGAACCAACCATAAGAAAATGTCAGTTGTTACTCATGTAAATCCCATCCCGGAAATATTCATTATCATAACTCGAAGCCAAAAATCCAGATGCCAAAATTTCTTGAGAAGATCCATGCACAGTTGCATGAGGACATGCAACAAGTTCAGTTGGGGGGTATGTTGAGTCTCAGAAATGTCGTATTTCCATCCACCTTTCCCTTCATCATTCTTCACATTTCATCACCCCATTAACCTTTCGTGATATTATTTTCATAATTAAATATGGGTTTAACCTTATTATTTCCAAATCATTTATTTTAGTATTAAAAGGAAAATTGTGATTAAATATTATAAAATTGGCATGTTTTCATATATCTCAAAAATGTGTGAGCTTTATCATGTGTAGGAATATGTGAAGGATTAATTCAAAAGACTTCTCGAATACTTCCTCCACCGTTTCAAGATGTGAGGAGGTAATTCATTCCTAATCCAAGGAGAAGATCATGGAGATTTGGTTGTCATATCTTATCCAAGATATATGAGAGATATGTGTGAGGATTTGAAGGGATTATATTTTGTAATAAAGGGAAATGGGTTGAGAGAAAAGTGGATCTATAATTATGAGATGTTTATCTTCTTTTCAAAACTCTCATGTATAAAAGAGAGTGCCCTCTCTTCATGAGAGGGAGAGGAGCGAAGTATTATTATGTAGATTAAGAAGAGAATTGTTATGATGTAGATTGAAGAGAATTATTATGATGTAATACTGGTTCTTGAGGAGAATTGTTATGATGTAGATTGGATTCATGAAGAGACTCCTTTTGTAAACCTACCTGTTGAAGATTAATGCAAGTTTGGATTCAGTGATTTTGTCTCTCTTAGAAGTTAGCATCTGGTGATATAACGCTTCCATGTTGGCATCGACAAGGGCCACCGATCTAGCTTGGTAAGCTTATTGTAAATTGTTAGTGTAGATTTTCATTTCATGTACCTGTTATTTTGATTTCATGTTATTTTGTTTGATTTCACTATTTGAATGTGTTGCAAAGTGTGGTAATGCAGGAACGGTTGGATCTCTGTATTTCACCATACATGAGCTTTAATGGAGCATCCCACTTGTTAGTTTAGTTTCTCCATGAGATAGAATCAAAGTTCATATTTTATTTTCATAAGCCATCAATGAACAGTTCCATCACCTAAGCAAGAGCTTTTGTTTGTTTATGAGTTTTGCTTTCCAGCTTTCGAGTTGTGTGAAGATTGTAGTTTTTAAGAGTGTGTTGGTTTCTAAATGGTTTTCTTATCTAATCCATACTAAACAGACATAGGAACCTATCTATTATCGACACATATAGTGCATCAACTCTACTGATTACGAATCTCGGTTGATAATTTATGTTTGATAATATATTATGCAAATAATTGCACCAACATAATCGATCGAAAATGTAAGAACCAATGCATATATATTTATTTAGTGATAACACAAAGATGTTAAAGCCTCGAGGACTCGCCAAGTGAATTTTTAATGCATCAAGAGAATTCATTTGTTGAGAAGAACCAATTGGAGAATTTGTTATAATGATGTTGAGAGATGATTTAAGAACCTCAAGGTATATTTCGTAAACATACAATTGAACATAATATAAACCTACAACATGTGTTTTTTAACCCCGATAAGGCATTGACTAGGACTTCATTGTTAGAGAATCAATAGATAAAGAGGTCAATGGTACATCCAACCCAACTCATCTCCACTTGGATTATTGATTATGCTAGTTCAAAGGAAATATGTTCCATGGATAATATAAATATATTTTTGGCTTCTTAACAAACTCACCATTGATAATCCATGTGTATTGTCATGTGTCAATGACCTATTGGATTAGATTTAATGAAAATTTCATATTTGTAAGAGAGATATGGAATTTGGTAATCATTAAATTCATATCAAACCATAGGATATGCGGAAGACAACCTTTAAAATGCAACAAGAGATACTTGAATGATCGTTGTTGTCTTTTGGTCATACAAGTGTCCTCGTGACATTCATGAGAATGATGAACAAAATCTTAGAACATAACTTGACTCAATTATGGTTGTGTATTTGAATGACATACACATGTTCTATAAGTTATGGGAGGATCACTTACACCATCTTAATAAAATATTTTCAACGTTTCATAAAGAGAAATTACTAGTAAAGCTAAAAAGTGTACACTTAGGCAACATGAAATCATTTATCTTAGATACAGTGTGAACTAGGATGAATTGAGCATTGATTTGGTGAATATTTAAACCAAAGTCAACTAGTCATTGTTGAAGAATATCATGACCTGCAAATTTTCATGGGAATGGTGAACTAATTGCAAAATTTCATAGCTCTCTTTTCCCATATCACACAATACTCATTGGACAACGACCATGTCTAGTTTTGTTAGGGAGCCACACAACAAGAAGCATCCAAATAGGTCATTCTTGGAGTAGTGATTACTCATATGATTGCAACACTTGATATTCAATAAGCCTTTGAAATGAAAGTGGATGCTTCTAGGCATGCAATGGTATAGTTTTTCCATAGCACATAAAGTCTATCACATAACTCTAAGATGTTTTTAGGCATAGTTCTGAATTATTTAGTTTGTGATCATAATATGCACATGCTAGTGTAATTTTTTAGGCACTAGAGACATTATTTGATTGAAAAAGAGATGAAATGGCATAATGATCACAAGCCTCTCCATTTCCTCCAAACACATGGCAAGATTGATAATGCTTGCCATATGAAATGGGTTACATATTTGCAGCAACTCAACATTGTGATAATGTACCAAAAGGTGATGAGAAATAAGATCATAGATTTCCTATCAACACCAATAGTGGTATATATACAGTTATAGTGGTTTGAATTTAGTGACTTCAAGGATGCATTTGAGTAGTATCCAAACTTTGTGTAGATTTATGCAATCCTATATAATTCTATGGTGACAAAAGATGAGCAATTAGATGAAGGAATGAGTTAATAAGTGGACAAACTCAACCTTTCTAGTGAATCCATTTTTTTAGTGAGGTAAAGTTTCATCTAGGTCATCTTAAAAAGGGCCAAAACCTCCAAGGGCAAAGTTCCATGGTCAAAGTTCCCATCAATGAAGTGGAATTATTATTTCAAACAAAATTCCTACTAGATTTGGGGAAGAATTTCCATCGAAAAGAGGTTGAATTTGTCCACTTATCAACTTACTATGTTGGATGAATACCTACTGGAGGACAAAATTTTGCATAAATCCAATGGCATTTGTGTCCCTTGGGTGGATCATAAACTATAGTTTTTTTTTCTTAGAAAAAAAATAATTTTTATTTCATCCGAAGAGAAAAGAAAATTACATTATGTAGAATACATGCGACCATGTATTTTGTTGCTCGGGAAAAAGGACAGTGAGCTCAGGAAAGCATAAAAGGCGAAGATACTAAAAAGGTACCATTTGTAGGCAGCACCACAAAACCAACTGTAATTGTGACTGATATAGATAAAAAAAAAAAAAAACATGCTTTACAAAATTACACTAACATATGAGCATTGTGGATTCCAAAACAAAGAGAAATTTTGGTGAGCATATATGTGTAATATACTGATCCTCAAAATCCAGATAGTTGTTAAGAAGGGGAGGCATTGAAAATCGACCCATCTATGAAGGGTCGATGGTAGTACTCAAATTGGTCATCCTTATTGACTTATGTAAGCATCCACTGCCCCATGCCCAGTTGAAGACGTGCTTTAGAGAGCATATCGACATCCATATTGTGTTCCCTATAGACATGTTGCACACGTAAGGAGTCAAAAGTGCCCATATTTCTGAAGATTTCCTCAAGTAAAGTGTGTAGCTGAATATTGTGACATTTTTGTGCTTTATGAACCTAATTAATAACATTCAAAGAGTCACCAAAAATCTGTATGGACTTTTCTCCTTTTTCCCCGGCAAAGAGCAATAGGAGTTTCAACGACATTAGTTCAACAAAGTTATTTCTTCCTTGACACATCCCATTTTCATTTTGAAAAAAATGATTCTCCTTAAGGTAGAGTAAGGCTCCCCCCCACCCACAAATCTAGTTGTTTTGTTGGGAAGCCCAATCAAAAAAATCCCAAGGCTTAGAATGGTCCACATCCACCTCTTGAATTATCTGGGGAGGGCCTGAACCTTTTTCCTGAGGAAAGTAAGAGAGAATGCTAATACCTTGGGCAACAATGATCTCAAGATCTTATGGCTTATCCCTGAAAATAGATGACTTATGGGCCAACTAAGCGCCCTAGCTCAAGATCAAAGGTAAAGCCTTTACATTGCGATTTGATTCATTTGAAACCAAATATTTCCAACCATCCTCCATAGATCGGCCCTGCCAAATACACGCCTGCCCCAATTTTGAAGAGCATTCCTGCCAAATTTGATTAACAAAAGGGCAGAGAATAAAAAGGTGTGTCACTGATTCTTCATGATATTTGCATAAAGGGAACCAACCTGGACCTTCTATCTGTCTCCTTTTCATCGAGTCCCGTGTGGGAAATTTGTTTACAATCATAGACCACATAAATATTCTAGTTTTTAGAGGATATTTCACCTTCCAAACTCCTTTCCATCACCAGGATGGCTCCCTTAGGTGTAGCTTGATACTTAGATAAAAGTAGCCTAATTTTGGAGTATAGACCCTAGGAGGGGCATGTTTCCATACTAGATCATCCTCTCTTTCTATAATGTTAATGTGTGTTGCTTTTATACATTGAATATAGTTGGACCATTTTGCAGAGAAAGCCTCCCCTAGCCCCACCTAATTGTAATCCTACAATTCATGGTTCCAAATTGTCGTGCGGCCAACATCTCCAAACTGATTTAGGTAGAAAAAACCCTATGAGTTTAAGTCATGAATCAAATATGAAGTAATTATGTGATTGACTCCATTTTATGGCCATGTATATGATCCTAGACGAACCTTGGATTCGTTGTCAATGAGCAAAGCAAGTCCATCTCCCACTACATCAAAAGCATTTACAACTGCTTTCCATATAATTGAGCAAAAGGTTTTCTTCTTTGTTGGATTTCTAATCCACTCTTCTAGTGTCGTTGGGTGGATGCATTTTTGAATGATCACGTTCATCCACAGACTGTCCGTTGTGATCAATCTCCAACATTCTTTTGTTGCTAGCGCTTTTGAGAATAAAAAATTATTTTTCAGCCCCCAACCACCTAAAGCTTTTGGGATGGCCAACGATCTCCATTTGATACAAGGAAGAACAACTTGATCCTGAGTGCCAGCATAGAGGAATTTGAAACAAATTTTCCTTTCCTTTTCCAGTACACCTTTTGGGATCCATGCCAACGACATCTAGTAAATCAGGATAGCTTCCAAAACCGATTTAACCAAAACCAAGTGACTAGCTCATGACAACCATCTGAAGCTCCATATTTTTAGTCATTTGTCCAACTTTGCTAAGAGTCGAGACCATTCTTCTTTTTTATAACAATTCAGTTTCAAATGGAATCCTAGGTACTTGAGGCCTGCATAAAAATCCTTCACTTCAAAGGGATAGAGAGAGTGGTAGAAAGTCACTTCTTCATCCTCCAGATTATGGAATGATAGAGTAAATTTTATTACAGTTATTTGCATGTTGGTCACCCTACCAAAGACGTCCAGAATGGTATGAAGTTTTTCAGCATCACCTCTTTGCCAATTACAGAACATCATCCACAAAGAGTAGGTGAATTAGCTTAAGCGTAGGGGAAATTGAAATCCCATGAAATCCCCCCCTTGCTTTTGCATCTTCCATAGATATGCTTAGTCCTTCGAAAACCAAAAGAAATAGGAGTGGGGATAAAGGGAA
Organism: Picea engelmannii; assembly: GCA_009831015.1. NCBI lineage: Eukaryota > Viridiplantae > Streptophyta > Pinopsida > Pinales > Pinaceae > Picea > Picea engelmannii. The sequence continues at coordinate 516,164 of ML777132.1, read as the reverse complement.
ACCTTGTTTTAATCCTCTCTCTACACAAAAAAGGGGGATGTCGAACCATTTGTGAGAACTTCAAAGGATGGAGTTATGATACAACTCATTACCCAATTTATAAACAGAACCTCAAACCCTAGATGAGTAAGAAGTAGCCTGATATAAAGCTAGCTTACTATGTCATAAGCCTTTCAAAAATCTATCTTCAGAATGACACCTTTGAGTTTATGAGTCTTAATATTGTGGATGCTTTCATGTGCCACAATGATGGCTTTGTGTATCTGTCTTCCTTCTAAGAATCCAAATTGTTCTTTTAAAACTGACACAAAAAGGATAGACTTTATTCTTATAGCAATCACTTTTTCCACCACTTTATAGATACAATTGCATAATGAAATTGGCCTGGAATCATCAAGAGATTGTAGGGAATCAGATTTCATGATCATGGCTATGAAGGTAGTGTTAAGGGGGGCATGCATATGACCTTCTTTGTGAGATTCCTCCACCACTTGCATAATTTCCTTTCCAATAATATCATAAAATCCTAAGAAAAATTATATACTCCATACATTCAAGCCATGGATTTTGTCTTTTTGAAAACGATGTAAAGATTCGTTCAACTCTTCTTTGGATACCTCCTCCATTAGAGACTTGTTTTCTTCTTCATTCACAAAACCCAGAAATAATTGGACCATACTAACAATGTCTGCTATAGTAGCCTGGTTATCTGCCCTGAAAAGGTTTTGGAAGTGACTCTTCCCAAGTTTGGTCAGCCCATCAAAGGAGGAAATTGTTCGCCCGGAGCTATCAGAAAGACTCCAAATACTTTTTGAGATTTTCCTCCCTTTTGCATATGCTTGGAAAAATTTTATATTTTCATCCCCACTTTCTAGCCAAATGACTCAGCTTTTTTGGCACCATACTTCTTCCCTATCCTCCGGGACTTCTTTTCTTTTCTTTTCTAAAGAGATTAAAGCCTATTTTGTTTCAGGGGAGGTGTAACCCCCTTCTTCATAATCATAGATGGCTTGGAGCACAAATTATGTATCAATTAAGTCATGTTTGTCCCTTAGCCTATTGATGTGTTCCCACTGCACTACTTCCCTCTTAACTCTTTTTATGTTTTCTACGAACTGTACTGCATCCATATCGCTTGATAGAGGGTTGAAGGGAACCCACTCTTCCTTTACTAAAGAAAGGAAACTATCCTCTTTAAGCCAGGCCAGATTGAACTTCAAAGGACTGTCTGATTTCTTCATCCCCCCAACTACCTCCAATAAAATAAAGAAGTGATTTGATTCACCCTTGAAACCTATCCACTGTCGAAATTGCATAAGACTCTCCGGGTTCTTGTCATAGATAAAAAAAAAAAAATACAATCAATTCTTTTCGTAATTATGTCTTCCCCTATTCTCTTGTTCCTCCAAGTTGGGTTCAATTTCACTAGGGCTAAGTCTGTGAGCCCTTTTTCTTCCAATATATGCCTAGAAAATTTAGTGAGGGGGTCGAGTCTTACCCCAGGGCCCCAGAATTCAACAGCTCCCAGGGAAAAATTTAGGTCTCCTCCTATAATGAGGACTTCACTTCTGATGAAATATTTTTGGAGGAGAGACTCCTAAAAATGGATTCGATCAGCATAGGACCATAAACATTTATGATTGTGAAAGACATTCCTAGATCTACCAAAAGGATATCCAGTCCTAGACCTGACTCAAATCCCCTAGAGTTAAGCACTTTGACAAATCTAGAGTTCCATCATATGGCCAGTACTCTTGAGCGTCCTATTGCATCCAAACCAATGAAACTCCATTGTTTGAAGAGGGACTCCATTAGTGTAGCAACAAAATTCCCTTCCCCCAATGTTTCCTGTAGAATAATTATGTCTAGTTGACTGGAGATCACCAGCCTTTTCAGGGCTGATTGTTTGGAGGGGCTCGCCACACCCCTACAATTGAAGGAGAGAACTTTCATGGGAAATCCTCTTCTGGGGATTTCAATGCTCTAAGTTCCCCCATAATGGATAATTGTTTCTTGGTTGTCGTGTCAACCAGAGCTCGATTTTATGCAATGGATAGATGTGATTTACATCCCCATCCAAAACCCCCTTTGATGGGCATTATATTTTTACCCAAACGCTCAGCTTGATTGTTCATATCATACGTTATTGGGATAACTCTGTTTACGAGGTGGTAAGCCACCATGTCTTCTTTCAAGTCCCTTGATGATTCGACCTCTTCTAATATACTCACACAAGATTCAAGGGAGGAGTCTTGGATCGTAGAACTATGGGTTAAAGAAGATCCCAAACTAGGGAGAGAGGGCGAAACCAAACCCTCAAAAGTGAGAGAGAGGTTTTTAAGGGAGCCCAACCAATCCTTTCCCAATATAGACAAAGAGTTTATCATAACATTAATAGAAAGGTGTGGATTAGAATACATACACAAAGAAGTATCAGTCTCGGGCCATAGGGACAAAGCTGAAGAGTTGTTATGAGGCAACAGTCGAGAGGAAACGTCCATGTCCTATGTAGCTAGAGACAGTTGCTTGTGTTATTTTCCCACTACTCTTTTCCTTTCTCCATACCCTAATGCCATCGAATTACTTGATGTTGATTTGTCCTAAGCTTCTAAAGGTGTCAAAGAATCCACCCCCTCAGAGTTATCTGGTCTCTTCCCAGTTGATTGTGCGAAAGAACAATTAGACTAACCCTTAAAGGGGAAATGGCACTCAATAGCCACATTCTCATGATGGTGGCATCATCAGCAATGGAATGGGATGCCTTCATAATCCATTTTTTTATAAGAAGGATGTATTCCCTAAATCTAGCTCCATATCCTCTGCTATCCCTTCCCTAATGTCAAGCAAAACCAAAATTCTAGCTACAATTAGTTCTCTGGATGAAAGGAAGGACATATATGCATCTAGGAAGGAACCCAAGGTGTTTCAAATTTCCTTGAAACAATCTCTGGTCCATAATTCTGTAGGGAGACTAGGAAGGTGCACCCAAATAGGAATAACATCCATCCTCTCATTGCTAGCATTGAAAAGGGGAGTCCATTTCTTGAGAAGTGCAGGGGAGGAATCAATACTCCAAGGGCTTTTTAAAACCCAATCCACTTCTTCCTTTTTCCCAAATTTGAAAAGGAAGCATCCTCTATCCAGTAGATGGACCGAGGGCGAGTAGCCTAGGGTTTTTAACAAGTGAGTTCCTACCCATTCTTTCAAGGTTTTAATATTAAATCGTCTCCCACGATCTCTCCCCACGACTACTGAGTTAGCCATGTCCACAACTTGTGGCATAGTGATGTCGTACCCCAACAAAAGCTTGAAAGGTTTCCCTGTCGATTTGATGCACCTGTCTTTTATGCGCTGGGGACTAGATTGTTGATGTGAACCAGAGCTTCCACCATCCACAAGAGGGGAATCCTTTTCTACCTTGTCAATAGGGGTTTTGCCTAAGACTGGGCTTACTCTTTCCTTAGCAAAATGACTCGAGTGCACAAGCAAATATTCAATGAAACCAATTGAATCTAGGGAGTCACCTTCACTAAGGGGACAAGGCAGATGAGGTGATATTAAACCAAGGGGGAAATATCCTTTGGAGTGTGTTGCTCCTTCTCAGACTAGTGGCCTATAGATTTTCGTTGATTTGTGTAACATTTCATATCTGTGGGCTAAGAAACCCTAGATCAGGAATATTTGAGCCCTCTCTTAGCGAGAAATATGTTAGTAGAGGGGAATCTAACCAGGGTGAGGGAGAGAAAGAGGAAAAAACATGTACCGGAATGACTCCATGAGATATTGAGGGAGGAATAGCTTGGAACCAAGGGCCCTATGACCAAGCCAAGCGTTGAGCCTAAACCTATGGAAAGAGAATGTGAAAGAAGGCCTCCATACTCTGAGAATGTGGAAGGCTCGGGAGGATCTCCTAAGGCAAAGCTCCCACTTTTCGCTAACCAACTTCCTATCCCCGACATATTTTGGAAATAAATTGCAGGAGAGTCCACTTGTCGGACAGTTGGCTCCGACCAAATCAATTGCCCCTCTTGTAGGTCAAGGGAATAATCGACCAACTCCTCATCTGTCGACATTGAAGCGGTTTTGGAAACCCTAGATGACACCTAAGACTATCAGTCAAACCGCCATCTTTCTTGGAAGCTCACTGCGCGAGTTACTCTAGATATGGAGGATCTAAGGCAGGATATTGTAGGGTTACCACAAAGCACCTCCTTCGAGCATACAGATCATAAACTATAGTTATTATGGGAAGTGAACCATTTCAAAATAGTTGGGCACTTTAGGGGTGGCAGGGGTGGCAGGGATGGGGTTGTTTTTTATCCCAAAGGAAATTAAGAAGTAAGCCTCGAACGAGGATTGGGTGAAGCAACCAATAACCAAGTGGAGGTGTTAATTGTATATCAAGGGTTAAGCATTCTTGATTCAAGGTGGATAAGAGAATTACTTATCACTAGAGACTCAACAATAACTTTTCATTGTTCTTCCTTGTTAGATGGTTATTTAGCAAGGTTGGATCTCATTGAATCCAAAAAGAGGCTAGCCACTTCAAACACATGGACTTTTTTCATGCTTTAAGGGAAAAGAATCACCAAGTTGATCACTTGGATAATGAATCCTCTCTTTGGATTACAAAACCTTGTTGGTAAAATAGGGGGTGTTCTTCTCCCAAATCTCCTAGCTTGTATATTTAATGCTTAAATCAAAGTTTTGTATGTTATCAAAAAATAAGGACATTCCTACACATGCAATTAAAAAACAACGGTCAAATTTCAATGGGAAACTCATTCCTTGTACCTCCACACACTTTAGCCATTATGCTTGAGTAAGCATTATTCCAATTTTATTACAAGTCTGAGTGAAGGTAGGATTACGGGTATGGGCATTCAACTCCATCCTTAGGCCTTCAAACACCCTCAAACTATTTCCATGGTCGAGGTGATAATCAGGGTTGCGCCCTCCAACCTTTGTTCGACAACTTCTTGGAAAGGTTTCAATGTATGGTTTGTGGAAAAGGTGAGAACCTTGAGAAACATTGTATTCTCTTGTTCTCTAGCATTCATGGGATATCATTCAAACATGCTAACGTTAAAATTTTTCTCTAGTTTGTATCTTGTGCAGTTTTGGAAAGGTTTTAGAGTTTGGTTCATTGGGAATGTGAGTAGTTATGTCATCTTCATTTCCTCACCCCATCTCTTTGACTATTTGGTAGTGCATTTTGGCATTAGGGAATCACTAATTTGGGTTTAACAACATCAAAGAGGTATGGAATTGTGGCAATTGGGTTTCGGTTCTCCAAAATTTGGATGGTACAAAGAGCCAAAACCACCTAGGATGATGCCCCATCTGTGAAATTACTAATGTCTGACGTGTGGTATGAAGGCAAGAGGCTAGTATTGTTGATAATAGGACCTGTATTTTCACTGCACCAAGGAAAATCCATGCTCAATAGGAGAAACATAATAGTGAGATGGAGTTTTTTATGGAAACTTTACTTCAACATAAAAGATAGATTGAAAATTTAGAGGTTGAATGTCATGCTCTGCGTCATCCTATTGCCAATTTGACTATGAGCCCATGGTCAACCTCTTCAAATTACAAAATATCTATTGGCTCGGAGGAATATGAGAACAACGAGGAAGAATATGTTCTACAAATGCTTAGCGAAGTGGACAAAATGGATTAGGATCCTCAACCCTCTCAAGTTGAGCGAGAGGAAGCAAATAGCAAGGAATGTTCTTAATATACTCTAGGTCATATTATTGTCTGTAAAGTTGGACTTATTTTAGGTATCGTTTTTAGGTTATATACTAGCAAAAACTCTTGGACATCCTTTGTGAAGGATAGTTTCATCTTTTTGTCAGTTATTTTGCATTTTTTGAACAAATTTTGAACTATATACTACTAGACATTCACTCTTTTTGTATTATTATGTTGACCATTAAACTACAACACCCTTCTAATACAAAAAATAATTATTCTTGTTAATATATATATATATATATATATAGTAGGGCACTTTGGAGTGAAGAACATGTCTACTAATTTGTAGAGGTATTTCTACTCATTGAGAATAAGACAAATGGTGATAAGGTTCATGTGTAATTGTCCCTTCAATGACATGTCAAAGCCAATAAATCAAAATTTGGGTAAGCACATTCTACTTCCAATGTTAAGAGACTAGTCAATTTTGATGAAATTCCTTAGAGGATTATCAACAACTATTCATTGAAATGACACTTCATGGTAGCAGTGGATCACTTAAACAAAATAATATGGTGATACTTTATAAAAATTGTGTTTCAATGTGATTGTTATTCAAATAGTTGGGTGTATTTTGGTATACCATCATCAATTATGTCATACCATGACAAGAATTTGTGAGTTATTTTTAGAAAGTGGTGTGGGGATTGATGGATGCAAAGCTAAAGAGGAGTAATTCCTTCCATCCATGATGGAAAAACCGAGGTAATAAAGCATGTTGTTATACAATTATTGTGAATTTTCAGCCATGAGCATCTGAATACTTGGGATAATAATACAAACTTGCATGCAACATGATTATAATCATGAAGTGAACAACGTAAATAAGTAGTTCACTTTTTAAAGAGTGTCTTAGATCCCTACCCAATGATCCAATGTTATTTTGATTTCTATTCCCAAGGCAACAATGGCAATGAAAGCTTATACCCATGGGAAATAAGTACATTCATTTACTATGTCCAACAAAATCACGACAAAGTTCAAGAAGTTTTGCAAAAGATCATTTAATAGAACCATAGGACCATGCATGATCAACACCTCATAGATCGTTAATTTTACATAAGAGGTGCAGTTTAGGTTTATCTTGAGAGAGGGTTCTCCAAAAAGTTGGTAAAAAGCTCAAGCTTCTCAAATATGGCCCATAAAAAGTATCCAACATTTCGAGAGAAGGTGATTGATTTGGATCTATCTTTGTGCATGTGATTTCATCTAATGTTCAAAGTGGAATACCTAAAGCTTTGTAAGCCATCAACATGGACGGAGATGGAGAGGAGCTAGTTGCACTACTTCCTAGAGAAATTGTTTCTGAAGTTGGAACAAAGTTAGAAGAAGAGATTGAGTTGTACAACAAAGAGATATCAACTAGACGAAGAACACTAGAACCATATTAAATTGGGATAAAAGAACGATCACCTAAGTTGGCAAGTGGTACAACGTGTGATAAATCCAAAAGAAATTTTCTCAACTAGCATGATAATTGTTCAAGTTCAACAACTTTTGAATTGGGAGGTTTGACGATAGTGGTGTTCATAGATTGACTAATTCCATGACAATGGATTCATGCTAAGGATGAGTTTTACCTTAATTTGTCTAGGTATAGGCATGCATTTGGTTTTGTATTATAGGTGTAAATAAATAACATGATAGAATTAGTGCAAAACACTCGTTGCAATGATCAACCCCTTGCATGGATTAGAGTGACAAATAATCCTATATAGTGGATGCACTAAATATCTACCCCATTATGTGGCCTTATTTATTTTAAAAACACTATGCACAGATAGACACAATCTGAAATGTTTGTCAAGTTTTAGTCTAATGGCAACTTGGGGTGGTTGTTGCCACATAATCCAAGTTCAAATCCCAATGGGAATGCTCCTGCCTTGCATGATGTATTGTCATTTCAGGTTTATTGACCACATTGATTGCTACAAAAGCAATGAGTTAGTGAGATATTTCCACCCTCTTTCCTACATTAAGTTTTTAAAGACGAAGAATGGTTTACTTCCAAGTTTTTGGTCAGTTGGAATATTTCCCATTCTTATTTTCACTATTCAAAATACAACCTAAAAACTATTATGATATGGCTTAATATTTTTTAATGTAGTTACTCAATTTCATACTTAACATATTTGACTCGCATGCGGTGTGGGATGCAAATGTCTGTCTACACCACCATTGGTGATTAAAATGATGTTAGTATGTGGGGAAACTTCTTTATGGAATAAACTCGCTACACAAATATTTGTTGGTGATGGAAAAATTTAATGTCTTGCAACATAAGTGTTGACCACTTTTGGAATTGAACTCCTATTCTTGGTTGAATTTGAGACCAAGGTCTACATCAATGTCTAACGAGGGGTTCATTGTAGTCTAGGTGCTAGAATTTTCAATCCCTATGGAGTGAAGGTCTTACTCAAAGTGTTATGCCATGACATAAAGGTTTGAGTAGGGCTCAAATAATATGACTAGCATAATCATTTCCCACACCTCTTAACATAAGATCACAACCTTCTTCTACCCATTAAACTATAGAACATCTAGTTCATTACTTATCCAAGTTTAAGCTCACAACATCTATGTGAAAAAAATACTATTTTTAACATAATAAATAAAGAATAACAATAAAGGATATCATAGCCATACAACACATAGGAAATAAAAAATTGAAAGGGTGACTTCATTCCATTAATTTCCAACACCATCCAATACTTATTTACATAACTTCCATTCATTCATTGGGGAAGAATAGAGGGATGTATTCCAAACATGACTCGATAGCTAACATCCTTTACCTAACTCGTCTCTAACTAATATCTAACCTCCACATAGTCCAGGGCCTTTACATTTATATAGTCATACATGAAGGTGGGAGGACTCACTCAAACTCAAAAACATGTTAACTTACCTTCAATTATTCATTTATGAACCAAATGATATATTTTCCATCTTTTTCCAAGTGTCTTCAATATTTCACCACCATTCTCTTTAGTCACCTAAAGTCAAGCCTGATATCCTAGGTTCTATCTCTCACCATCTTTGATACTATTTATTACTACTATCAACCTTCACAACTGTTGGAAAAGTGTTTTCATTGATGTCAAAGACAAGGGGTGACCACTAAGGCCCAAGCAAAATGGACTAGACAGAGGAGACGATGAATGTCTCTATGCATTGATGAGCTTCTGCGTGTGAAGATGGTTGTGTATGAACAATCAACCCAAATGATCAGAACTGTACACAAGTACAAGGAGGTGAAAAGTTTTGTTGTTGTATCAATGAACGATCAGAGTATGTTGAATACCAAGGGCACAAAGAAAGCTCAGGCGTAGAGCAACAATGAGGGAGTAGGAGTTGAAGTATGAGGGCGTAGTAGAATCATTTTTGCAAGAACAATTTATCCCACATTTGTGGGAAAAACTATGTTCAAAGACTTTATAAGGCATAGGCATTGTCATTTAGTTTGAATATGAATGGGAGAGTGACTCAAACCTGCGTGAAGAATTAACGTTTAAGTTGTGGGGCTCAGCATACCAGAGATCGGGACATTAAAAAAGTTTTTACTTAAGGATAAACAGCTTGGGGGCCTGGTGGCCCAACGATCCAGGTGGGCTACTGACCTGGTGGTCTCAGTGGGCCATTCTGTACCGGATCGAAAGATCAGAGGAGTAGTACACTATGATCAAAACATGGAAGACAAGGTTCCATAACCAGATCGAAGTGAAAGCTTGAGTGCACAATGTTAAAGTTCTGGGGGGGTGGTAGACCTGGTGATGAGGTGATACACGTGGCACAAGACAATTTAGTCTGTAAAATAAAATTTCAAAGACAAGGTTCCATACCGGATCATATTACCAGAGTGAAAGAGAGGTGTTAAAAGCGCTCGGTGGGTCTGTGGCGATGCCATGTCAGCACCACGTGTCAGGACACATACTTGTGCCAAGTCAAAATGGTGTTTAAACATGACTAAAGGATGTGATGGTGTCAACAATCATGTAGCGATGCCACATCATCCAGTACACGTGGAAGGGGTCCACATGGAAACCATGTCATCTTCCAAGTCAATATCGGGAATCGGAAGATCGGAGCAAATTTAATCAGGTGCAGTGTTAAGGGCCCGGTGGGCCAGTGAACACGGTGGGTCGATCATCGGGTGGCATAACGAATCAGGGATGACAATTGAAGCCATTTGTTTGAAGTCCTGGGGGACCACTGGGCTGAGCACCCGGAAACCCAGTGAGAGGGACATAGAAACTTGTGCTTGGGAGAATCATGATCGTTCATTGATCAACAACTGAGATCGGATTGGAGTACAGACACAAAGTTGAAGGTGTGAGTCTAGATCCCGGTAGGCCACATGTCTGTGGAATTAGAGATCAACGATTGAGATTTAATCCGAGGATTGATTGAATGTTTGTTGAGTGATGGGGTTGTGTTGTGTGTTCCAATGGCCAGTGACCAAGATCGATGATTGCAATTGAATCCACGAATGATCTGATGATTGTTGAAGGTTGAGGGTCGATCTGATAACCAATTATTAGAACGCGCATGAAAATAGGAGGATTTTGGATCGGTTTCGAAGGATTTGTACAACTCGATTTTGAGGAAGATTCAAAGGATTTGGAGTCGACCTCACGAGCACAAATTTTACATGGAAACATTCTTGGATATAAATAACGACGTCTTGATCAATTTGAAAGTGTGAGAAAAAAAACACGGGGGTGTGAAAGTTGAGGCTCTAAGGCCCGAGGATTCCAGAGAATGAAAAACAAGGAAATGTAATCGTCTAAGGGTGGTAGGGAGGTGTGAGGTAAAACAAGGAACATCTGAAGTCTTGCAGATTGTGAACAGGTGGAGAATGTTGTTGCAAGTACAACAAAGACAAGTAGTTGACAGTAACATATTTGTGCAGGAGAAATCCATGAGATATGTGTTGTTTATAGTTTAAGAAGAATTAAATCTAGACAAACACGCTGAGGGGATTGGTGTCTCCAACAGGTTCGTGCCTGCAAATATTGTAGTTGTAGGTTTGTGCCTAGAGGTGTTACTGAGTTGGTTCTCAGTCGAGGGGATTGGTGTGTCCACTAGGTTGGTGCCTGCAAATATTGTAGTTCTAGGTTGGTGCCTAGAGGTGTTGTTGAGTTGGTGCTAAGGAAAAGGGATTGGTGTCTCTTTCAAGTTGGTGTCTGTAAATAATTTTAACAAATTGGTGTTTGTAACAGGTAGTTGCATGTGAAAATATTTGAATAAATTTTTTGTGGTTTTCTCCCAATTGAGTTTCCACGTTAAATATTTGTGTACTGTACATTGTAAGTTTTTATATATTTCTTATTAACTGCGTATGGCTGGTAAAGTAATGAATTGATAAATATTGTAGGAAAAGAAAAAACAACCTTATACTGATTCACCCCCCTCTCAGTGTAATTAAGTGTGTCAATAATTGGTATAAGAGCAGGTTCTCTTAGGAACAGTCTAACCACTGGAAGGCGAATCCTTGCAACAAACATGGATAGACATGACAGTTTCACTATAAAAATATCTCCATTAGTTGATGGATCAAATTATGTATTCTGGAGTATAAGAATCAAAACTTACTTGATGGCTCTTGGGTTTGACATTTCGAGTGCAGTTAAGAATAGTTACACGGCTCCAACTACTCCACCTATAGATACAACTGGAAAAAGGCTCAATGACAATAATTCTAAAGTCACGAGTCTGTTTGGTCTGACAGATTCATAATTTTTCATAGTCATATATATATGGGAGATTCCAACTTAAAAAATTATAGGAAGGGAAAGATTGAAAATAAAAGAAAGTTCTACAGATGATGAAAGAATCTATATACTAATGAGGACAACAACTCTTTTGATGACAGTGACAGTGAAAAAGAAGAGATTCTCTTCATGGCCCTAGAAACACAAACCGGTGAGCCATAAAATAGAAGCACATATTCAAAAGAAGAAGACAATCCCGAGAATGAAGTTGAAGTGGACCCTGAAGGAGAACTCATATGTGCTCTAAATGAAATAGATAGACTATGGAACAAGAAATGGCTACATAATGAGTACTTGAAGAAGTACATAAAAGAGATACTTTGTATAAAAGAAAGTTCTTATGAAACTGAAAAAACTATCATCGGTCTAAAAACTCAAGTAGAAGAGACAAAAAGAATTGAAGAAATCCTAAAAGCCCAGCTAAAAGAAAATGAAGATGTCTGCAACAATCTAGAATATGAAATATATTGTCTAAGAAAGGAGTTGTAAAGATCAAACATCGACATGAAATTTGAAAAGAGCTCTGCAACTCTAGCTGAAATCCTAAACTGTCAAAGATCACCATTTGACAAGATTGGTCTTGGCTATAGTGTGTTGAAGACTTGAAGAACAATCTTCTTAATGTCAGCTAGATGTGTGATCAAGGACACACTCTTAGTTTTGACTCCCGAGAATGTAAGATTAGAAAGGAAAATTCAAGCAAGTTGGTTGCAAAAGAAATCAGAACACCAAACAATGTGTATATTCTTGATGAGATTAATGGAGAAAAATCCTTAATGGGGCATACATATGAAAGTTGGATGTGGCATAAAAGAATGGGCCATATGAACTTTGACAACCTGGTAAAAATCAACACCAAGAAAGCCATAAGGGATACGCCAAAAATCACAAAACCCTCAAATATTGTTTGTAAGCAGTGTTAGCATGGAAAATAATCAAGGGTGAGCTTCAAGACAAAGGAATATGCAACATCCAAGCCATTGGAACTTGTGCATACGGATCTTTGTGGACCAACAAGAACAAATTTTTTTCAAGGTGGACATTATTTTATTTTACTTATTGATGATTATATAACAATGACTTGGGTTGTCTTTCTTGGAAATAAATCTGAGGCATTTGAAAAGTTTAAAGCCTTCGAAGCATTAGTTGAGAATGGGACTGACCTGGAAATCAAATGTTTAAGGTTAGATAATGGATGCAAGTTCACATCCAAAGAATTTAAAGAATTTTGTAAAGCTAATGTTATAAAAAGACAATATTTAGCTGCAAGAACTCCTCAACAAAATGGAGTGGTTAAAAGAAAAAACATACATGTACAAGAGATTGCTAAGACAATGTTGAGTGAAGCAAAATTATCAGATCAATTTTTTAAGAGAAGCAGTTTACATTGATTTGTACATTCTAAATAGAGGGCAAATTAGAGTTAACAGTGATAAGACACCCTGTGAATTATGGAAAGACGATCAACATATGTAAAACATTTCAGAATATTTAGAAGCAAATGTTGTATCAAAAGAGATGATGGGGATCTAGGAAAGTTCAACTCAAGAACAAATGAAGGATTTTCCCTTGGTTATTCATCAAGAAGCAAAGCCTATAGATGTTACAAACAAAAACTGCAGAAGATTGTTGAAAGCATAAATGTTATAATGGATGAAGCAAGACCTCACGAGAATTAAATGCAAATAGAAGAAATGGATTGCAGCGAAGAAGAAGAAGAAAATGAAGAAGAGGAAGATGAAACAGAACACAAAGATACACAAACCCCATCAAGCTTTTTGCAAAACAATCATCCAGAAAACTTAATTCTTAGTGACAAAAATGTTGAAACACAAACTAGGAGAAAATTGGCAAGCATTTCTGAACAGGTAAATTTATCATTGTTGTCCAAAATGGAGCCTAAATGTTTTGCATAGGCCAGTGTTGATCAACGCTGGGTTAATGCTATGCAATAAGAACTAAATATGATAGAGAAGAATGAAACATGGGAACTTGTACCAAGGTTTAAATACACAAATGTGATTGGTACAAAGTGGGTATTCAGAAATAAGTTAAACGAAGATGGAAAAGTAGTAAGAAATAAAGCAAGATCGGTTTGTAAAGGGTATGCTCAAATAGAAGGTATTGTCTTTGAAGAAACCTTTGCTCCTATTGCAAGATTAGAAGGCATTATAATGTTTTTGGCATTTGCAAGCTTTAAGAATTTTAAAGTGTATCAGATAGATGTCAAGTCATCATTTTCGAATGGAGATTTAGAGAAAAAAGTGTACGTTGAACAACCAAAAGGATTCTTATTGTTAGAAAATAAATATTATGTTTGCAGATTGAATAAATCAATTTATGGATTAAAGCAAGCTCCTAGAGCATGGTATTCAAGACTTGACAAGTACTTGCAACAACAAGGTTTCAAAAGAAGAACAACATATAACAATCTTTACATAAAAATAGACATTGCAAATATGTTAATCATTGTGGTTTATGTCGATGATATCATTTTTTGAAGTAATGATGACAAAATGAGCCAAGCGTTTACAGAAGAAATCCAAAAAGAAATTGAGATGTCCATGCTTGGAGAACTGTCATTCTTCCTAGGGTTGCATATTTCTCAAACCAGCAAAGGCATATTCATTTCTCAGACCAAATATATCAAGGAGATGTTGAAGAAGTTTGAAATGGAAGATTGTAAACTTGTCAGCACACCCATGGTCACTAGCTGTAAAATGAGCTAAGAGGATGAATCAAAGGAAGCCAATCAAACTATGTACATATCAATGATAGACAACCTTCTATATGTGACAACTTCAAGTCCAGACATTATGCAGGAAATAGGCTTAGTTGGAAGGTTTCATGTTGCACCAAAGGAAAGACATGTGTAGGAAGTAAAAATAATATTCAGGTATTTGAAAGGCACATTGGAATTTGGTTTATAATATCCCATGGGTAAAGACTTTACCTTGATAGATTACACAGATGCAAATTAGGTAGTTAGTGTGAATGATAGAAAGAGAACCAATGGTGGAGCATTCTTTATGGGCAACAACCTAGTTTCTTGGTTCAACAAGAAGCAATAATCAATTTATCTATCCACAACAAAAGCATAATACATTGCAGCAACAACATGTTGTACACAAGTCCTCTTGATGAAACAAACATTGAAGGACATTCAGGTAGAGTACAATCATCCAATATCAATACTGTGTGACAATACTAGTGCAATAAATATTTCAAAGAATCTTGTTATGCATTCAAAGACAAGACATATCCTAATCAAATACCATTTCTTAAGAGAGCAAGTCACAAAACAAAATGTCAAGCTGGAATATATCAATACAAAGAAACAAATTGTTGATATCTTTACAAAACTTCTTCCTAGAGAAGTCTTCGAGTATGTCAGACAGAAAATGGGGGTGGTACCTATGCCATCCAATCACTGGAGCATTACAAGAGAAGCACAAGCTTAGGGGGAGCTGCAGAAAGAGAGAAGGTTGTTGGTTGTAGAGTAGAGAATAAAGAATGAAGTGTAAGTGGGAGATAATTCCTTTGCCATTGATTTCAAAGGGGGAGAGTAGAGAGAAAGGGGGAGATTTGTAGAAAGATAGAATCAAAGAGAAGATATGGAAGCAGTCAACTTAGATGAGAGAAAAATTGTGAGATCTATGGTTGCAACATACTAGAGGAGTATCATAATTGACTGAGGTTTCAATCAACATCAAAGGGGGAGTTTGTTGGAAAATTGTTGTCATCGATGTCAAAGACAAGGGGGGACCACTAAGGCCAAAGAGAAATAGACCAGATAGAGGAGACGATGAATGTTTATGTGCATTCATGAGATTTTGTGTGCGAAGATGAATGTGTACGAACAATCAACCCAAATAATCATAACCATGCATAGGAATGAGGAGGTGAAATTTGTTTTTGTTATATCGATGAGCGATCACAGTCTGTTGAAGACTGAGGGCGTAGAGAAAGTTCAGGTGTAGAGCAACAATGAGGGAGTCGTAGTTGAAGTCTGAGGGCACAAAAAAATCATTTTTGCAAGAATAATTTATCCCACATTCGTGGGGAAAACCGTGTTCAAAGACTTTATAAGGCAAATGCATTGTCATATAGTTTGAATATGAATGGGAGAGCTACACAACCCTGCTCGAAGAATTAAATTTTAAGTTGTGGGGCCCAACATATTGGAGATCGGGACATCAAAATTTTTTTGGCTTAAGGATAAACAACCCGGTGGGTCGGTGGCCTGGTAGGCCCGATGATGAGGTGATACACGTGGTGCAAGTCGATTAAGTCTGGTAAAACAAACTTCCGCAGACAAGGTTCCATACCACGTCGAATTACCAGAGTGAAGGAGAAGTGTTGCCCCCAGTGGGTTGGTGGCGATGCCACATCAACAACACACGTCAGGACACATACTTGTGCCAAGTCAACATAGTGTCTGAATATGATTGGAGGACGTGATGACATTAACAGTGACATACTAGTGCCACGTGATCCAATACACATAGAAGGGGTCCACATGGGAACCACATCATTTACCAAGTCAATATCGAGAATTGAAAGATTGGAGCAAAGTTTATCAAGTGTAGTGTTAAGGGACCGGTGAGCCTGGTGGGTCGATCACTAGGTGGCATACAAGATCAAGAGTAATAGTTGAATCCATATGTTTAAGGTCCCAGGGACTCGATGGGCCAATAGCTTGATAACCTAGTGAGAGTGACACATAAACATGTGCCTGGGAGAATCGTGATCGTTCATTAAAAGCTGAGATCGGATCGAAGTACAGACACAAAGTTGAAGGCGTGATTTTGGAGCCTAGTAGGCCAGGTGAGCCTGATGATCCCGATGTTCATGGAACTAAAGATCAACGATCAAGATTTTATCCTAGGAATGATCGGACGATTGCTAAGCGATGGGGGTGTGTTGTGTGTTCCAGTGGACAATGAACAAGATCGATGATTGTGATTAAGTCCATGAATGATCTGACGATTGTTGAAGGTTGAGGGTCAATATGATAACCAATGATTATAACGTGTGCAAAAATAAGATGATTGTGGATCATTTTTGAACGATTTGTACAACCCAGTTTTGAAGAAGATTCAAAGGATTTGAAGCCGACCTCATGAGAAAAGAGACTTGATTGCTTGAACCTTGTCAACGACTTCCATCAATTTCACCCATGTGCTGAGCTGAACCTCGTGCATATAAAATTCCTGCATGAATTCTTGAAATAACTCCCCATTTGTAAAGTTGTGATCCACTACTGGTGTATATTCAAGATTCCCCTTGAAATCTACTCAATGGGGTCCTCTTATACAATGTCCTTGTGGTCTAGTGTGGTGGGAATGCCAAGCTCTCCCATATTTTGTACTCACGTCTCTCTTCTAGTATATGTTATCAATAAGCCTTGAACTATTAGTCAGATCTTCGCATGTTGGTCTTTGGACTCACACATATGACAATAGAGTAGTCTTACCATTTCTCAACCACTTGGTCATTGATCCACCCTCAAAGTGAAAAATAATTGAAAAGGTGGTAGAGTTATGTTTATATAGACTAACTACATTGAATAATGGAGTTAAATCACTGTTTATTAGACATGTGACCATATCAATGTGCATTTATGACCAAACTTTCACCAAAACTTGACAAAATCATGTCATGATGTCACCCAACCAATTTTCAAGTCAATCATAGAAATTACTTATTTATCCCTATTTTGGTCACTTTCACATTTATGACTTTGACTCAAGGGTAATTCAACTTGATAGGCACTCACTAGACATATCGGGTGACATGGTGACCTTAGCCATGTGCCAATTAACATAACAACACATCTCAACCCCTATTTACTCCACCTTGAGTTGTATTCCATCTTTAAATGCTCATAGAAGGTCCCCCTGACCATAAAGGTAGAAGATGACTTTTTAAAGAAAAGTTAAGTTTAAAATTGCAAATTGAAATATATCGAGCATTGATTAAACTAAATTGAAGACTCTCTCAACCACTTGGTTGCGTTTTATTCGATATGATGCTAGGTTTTTTTAGTGTTGCCATAAATTTAGAGATTGTGTATGATTGATTAATTATTGTAATTTGTGTTAAGGCTGCATTAATTATATTAATGCAATTCCCAATGGATCGCCAAGGCAAAACCTTGTTCCTCGTCCTACTTCAAAGAATGAATATTTTATCCCCTCAATTACAAATAATGATAAATTATAACCTTCTAAGACAAACATTATTTGTGGTTCTTCTAAACCAAAGTGCATGGATGGAATTTTTTTCCTCTCCCAATGTACTCTTAGCAATCAATGGATTTATCAAGTGAAACCTAACAACACAACTCTTGCAAACCATACAAAATATTGTTGGAAATGATATTGATCCAGGTGGATATTGGTGGCCACCCACCTATTCCAACTAGCTCCTCTTGACAATTTTTAGTCCAACACGTTCTTCTGTAATTTTTTGCAATTGTGGGTTCTACACTTCCAGGGTTGTCTGAAGCCCTGCACAACTTTTAGGTTTAGATTGGTGGCCACCCACCTAATCCAACTGGCTTATTTTGGAAATTTTCATGTTAGTACATCTTTTGGTACTTCCAGGGCCGTTTTGGGGCCCTAAATAATGTTTTTTTGGCTTGCCACAGTCAAACTGTAGACAAAGTTAGAATTTGAAGGCATAATGTGCAGTTCTCGAAAAGAATTTCCAACGGGCTATCACGCAAGGTGGTATGAAAAAGTTACAACCCTAGGAAGTTGAGGTACCAACTTACCCATCAAGGCCCACATAACTTTTGGCGTTTCATCTTTTATGGTTAGGTTTTTTTATGTCTAGGGTTTTGGCATTCATGAGCAATGTTAAAAAGGCCTCTGGAGCCTCATTGTGATCATTCTTCTTAGACAGATGTGCATAACAACCACATCTCTTCTCATACATAACTACCACCATTCGAGCAAGTTGTTTTCAGTTCTACAATTTTACAGTTTCAACCTATTTTATTTATTCAATAAAAGTTATTGTTCATTGGATATATGTTGTTGTTCTTTGTATCTCTGTGTTATTGTATTCAGTCTTTTATTCATTTCATCCCGCTCATAAATTTGGATCAGTGGTATCAAAGCGGTCTACTCTTCATTTGTTTTTCTTTGTGCGAGTGTCCGACAAGATCTTGGTACAAGAAGTTGGGACTCGAACTAGTAGAGCCTTTGCAAGATCAGTCACGTCGAACCCGGCCACAACTCATGTGAGAAGAAAGATGATGGAGTAGGAGATCCTTTTAAAATGTTGCTCAAGGAAGCCCTTGCGCGAAAAAGGAACGAGGTGATAGGAAACTTTGCACAGATCCTTCGACATCTTCCCACAAGAGACGCATCTTCATCAAGCGGTCATGCAACCCCATTCAAGGTACAAGTAAATTTTGATATTCTATTATTTGAAGGACTGATAGATGCAGATAATGTAGGTAAATAGTTGAATCTGCTCGAAGGGTATTTTTCGGTCTAGAATTTTTATGATAGGAAAAAGATTATTTTTCACTTCTCAAGGTCGTCCACCATGATAAGGAATGGTGGGATACGTACTCTTAGCAAAGGGCCATAGAGGAATCTACAATATTTGTGGTCGCCCCCACCTGGGATTCCTTCAAGGATGCCATTAAAGAACAATACTACCCCGTTGGAAGCTATGAGGACCAGTACACAAGATGGACCATGCTGCTCAGTTGCTCAAATATTGTGGTTGTTTGCACAGATACATTCAAACATAAATGGATATTCTTGGCATCGCATCATTAGGTGAGGCTTATAGATATGATGTCAATATCAAGCAGAAATTTAAGCAGAAGAGGTGAGAGTTTGGATCTGCAAATTCCTCAGAGCCAAAGCAGGTAAAAGGCGGTCCCAACCCACCAAACAAGGGACAGAGCAAATATGGTCGCTCTTAGGACAACATTCCAAGCCGCAACCCAAGAAGGGTAATGAGAAGTCAAAGAAGGACATGGGAAAGTGGTGTGAATACCATAAAATCCCTTGGCACAACACAGAAGAATGTCACTCAAAGCAGTCACTAGTGGCCGAGCTGAAAGCTTGTGAGTCAAAGGTAGATTCTTACTCCAAATCAAATCCAGAAAATGGGAAGCGAATCATTGATTTCGAACCTAATGCCACTGTCACTACCACCAAAGTCCAGCCAAGTGAACTAGAAGAACCAGAGGAAGGGGAACGCCTCTTTCAGTCATAGATGTGGGTAAAGGGGACTCCATTGCATTTCATTATCAATAGTGGCATGTCAAAAGAACCTGATTTTAACATAGGTTGTCAAGTGGTTGGACCTGTCGATAACACCACACCCGCAACCCTACACCATCGGCTGGCTTCACCAAGGATGAGATCTTCGCGTCAGCCAATAGTGTCGTCTGCCCTACAATATCAAGCCCTTCAAAGATGAGGTATTGTGTGATATTGCTCCCTTTGAAGTTTGTGATGTTCTTTTAGACCAACCATATTTGTGGAAGCGACATGTTATGTATGAGTCTAGACCCCACAATGTTATTATTACTTTTGGTAGAAAATTGTATAGGATACCAGAGGTAGCGCTGCCTACCGCTATTTCTTTAATCTCTGCTAAGCAATGCAGTAAGGTCATTTCACAGACCGGGAAGTTCGTCTTCTTTGTGATCTGTGCTCGCAATAAGCAGAAGGTTGTTGCCACATCTGTCACCTCTACACAGAGCCTCTAATTATAGCAAAAGCAAGTGGACAGGATCGTCGAAGAGTACAGAGACATCTTCTCCTCACCCACATGGGTACCGACGCACTGCCAAGTCAAGCATCCATATGATCTAACGCCCTGTGCACTGTTGCCTAATGGACCATTCTATCGTCGCTCAATGATGGAAAATGACAAAATCAAGCACCAGATCCAAGAGTTACTTCAAAAGGGGCACATACGAACCAACTCCTCCCCTTGCATAAGTCTGATTGTGCTGGGGTAGAAGAAAGAGGGGAACTGGAGGATTTGCATTGATTACAAAGCATTAAACAAAATCACAGTCAGGAATCGATACCCAATTCCCCGAATTGATGAACTTCTTCACCAACTCAAGGGGAAAAATTTCTTCAGCAAGATTGACCTAAAGTCTAGCTACCACCATGTTCCCATCGAACCAACTGATGTATGGAAGACAACTTTCAAATCTAAATAAGGTCTCTTCGAATGGTTGGTCATGCCCTTTGGATTAACAAATGCACCAACAACTTTCATGAGATTGATGGGTGATACATTGAGACCCTTCAACAACTCTTTTGTGGTGGTATATCTGGATGACATCCTCATCTTCAACAGAACTTGGGAGGAGCACATACAACATATTCAACCGGTTTTGGGCACTCTGCGGTAGCATAAGTTATTTTCCAACTTGGAAAAATGCCCATTTGGCATGACCAGGGTCCAATACTTGGGCTACATTGTTGATGAGCATGGGGTACATGTGGATCAATCTAAGATCCAAGTAATTCGTGACTGTCCAGACCCGACCACACTAACCAAGTTTCAGAGCTTCTTGAGACTTGCCATCTTGTACCGAAGGTTCGTGTTGGGATTCTCCCATATAGCATGGGCCCTCGGCCAAGTAACCAAGGGTGGTGGCAAGGAAATGTTCGCATGGAGGCAGGCAAAACAATAAGCATTTGATGATCTAAAGCATCGCTTGTGCTCAACTCCAGTACTATCCTTACCTAATCTGCAACAACCATTCGAGATTAAGACTGATGCCTCCGATTATGTTGTAGGCGCGGTTCTCACTCAACACGGTCATCCAATAGCATACCACAGTGAGACACTCTTAGATATTGTCTGAAAATACCCCACATATGACAAAGAAATGCATTCCATTGTGCAAGCTTGTCGTCAATGGAAACATTATATTCATAGAAATGAGATAATCATCCACACTCATCACAAGCCTCTGCAGTTCATACAGATAGAGGGGAAATTGTAGAACAACCGCCATCAAAAGTGGTCCACATACCTACAACAATTCCATCTCAACATCAAGTATAAAACAAGGAGCACAAATCATGTCGATGACTGCCTTAGTCGCCCTCCCATTGTTGCACTCAACATAATGCTTCATTTCTGTGGGAATGAGGCATCTAAGTGGCCCCAACTTTATCAACGTGACCCTGAATTCACCACCACCTATCAGCGCTTGGGTACATGAGCGAATGTCACTAATTTTCAAATCCAAGATGGATTGTTATGCCACATGGGCCACCTCTGTGTTCCCACAAGAGAGCATGCAAAGATGATTTGGGATGCTCACTACAGTTGGATGGCAGGACATTTTGGCATGGAGAAAATTGTGGCCGCTCTACAGAAACATTTTTATCGGCCAAAACTTCGACAAAACGTCAGCAAGTATATCATATCTTGCACTTCCAGTGCCATTGCCAAGCCAACCATCAAGAAACAAGGATTATACACCCCGCTTCCTACTCCCGAGAGGCCTTGGGAATCCATTTCGATGGATTACATGTTTGGCCTTTCGTCCACCAAGCACGACAATGATTGTGTATTTGTGGTGGTTGATCGGTTTTCAAAGATGGCCATTGTCATAGACTACAAGAAGAGCATCACAACGATATATACTACCAAGCTTTTCTTCGAACGGGTGTGGGTCCATTTTGGGACACCAAAGACCATCACCTCAGATTGGGACAGTCGGTTCCTCAACACATTTTGGTCGAGTCTCTGGTCACTGTTGGACACCCAGCTCACTAAATCAACTTCTTTCCACCCCTAAATCGATGGCTAGACAAAGGTCGTCAATTGGATGATTATGCACATCCTGGGCTTGTACAAATCTAAGTATCTACGTAAATGGGAGGAGAGTATTCCCTATGTTCAACACAGCTACAACATGGATCTCCATAGCTCCACCGATCATATGTCATTTCAGGTGGGGCCAGGATTCCAAACCTTGGGTCCCATTGATGTAGCAGTACCTATTGCAACCACATAGACAAAATCTTCCCATGTTCAGTCTGAGGCTGACAAAGCCACCAGATTCATTGAGCGGATTCAACACATCCACCAATAGGTCCATGATATTTTGTAGAAAGCCAATGTTAAGTACAAGCAATGCCATGATCAACATTGGGTACCGCACCAGTTTCAAGTGGGAGACAAGGTCTGGTTACATTTGTAGAAAGAGTGCCTTACAGGGCCCCATCGGAAGTTTCGCCCACTTTGCTATGGGCCTTACACTATCACCAAGGCGGTGGGTAACAATGTTTTTGAGCTCAACACTCCACCCTTCCTTGGATTGCACCTAGTGTTCAATGTGGACCTCCTTCGGCCATATTTTCCACCATTGTTGGATACCTCAGAGATTGCAGAACAATTGACACCAATAGAGCTCAACCCTGACTGCATGGAACAAGCATCCATTGATCAGATAGTAGACACACAAGTCAAATGCACTCACCGACAGATGATCCATCTTTATCGAGTTGTCAAGGAAGGACAGCTCCTAAACCAAGGCAAGTGGCTCACCCAAGGCCAAATCCAACATAAGTTTCCTCACCTAATGGGAGCAGTCAACACAACGGAGACCATTGCTTCCTAAGGTGGGAGGATTGATCCAAGTGGATATTGGTGGCCACCCACCTATTCCAACTGGCTTCTCTTAGCAGTTTTTAGTCCAACACGTTCTTCTGTAATTCTTTGTAATTGTGGGTTATACACTTCCAGGGATGTCTAAAGCCCTGCACAACTTCCAGGTGAATATTGGTGGCTACCCACCTAATCCAACCGACTTATTTTGGAAATTTTATGTCAGTACATATTTTTGTACTTCCAGGGTCATTTTGAGGCCCTAAACAATGCTTTTTTGGCTTGCCATAGTCACACTGTAGACAAAGTAAGAGTTTGACAACATAATGTGTAGTTCTCGAAAAGACCTTTCCAACGGGCTATCATGCGCCTAAAACAAAGGTCGTATGGAAAAGTTTCGACCCCGGGAAGTGGAGGTACCAACTTACCCATCGGGGCCCACATAACTTTTGGTGTTTCATCTCCCGAGGTTAGGTTTTTGGATGTCTGGGGTTTTGGCATTCATGAGTAATGTTAAAAAGGCCTTTGGAGATTCATTGTAATCATTCTGCTCAGACGGATGCGCGTAGCAACCAGATCTCTTCTTAGAGATAGCTACCACCATTCAAGCAAGTTGTTTTCAGTTCTGTAGTTTTACAGTTTCATCCTATTTTATTTATTCAATAGAAGTTATTGTTCACTGGATATTTGTTTTTGTTCTCTGTATCTCTGTGTTATTGTATTCAGTCTTTTATTCATTTCGTTCCATTCATAAATCTGGATCAGTAGTATCAGAGCAGTCTGTTCTTCATTTGTTTTTCTTTGTCCATGTCCCTGACAAGATCTGGGTACAAGAAGCTGGGACTCGAACTAGTCGAGCCTTAAAAAGACCAGTGATGTTGAACTCGACCACAACTCATGGGGGATGAGAAGAAAGATGATGGAGCAGGAGATCCTTTTAAAATGTTTCTTGAGGAATCCCTTGCACGACAAAGGAACGAGATGATGAACAACTTTGCATAGATCCTTCGGTGGCTACCCACAGGAGACGCATCTTCATCAAGCGGCCACGCAACCCCCTTCAAGGTAGAAGTAAATTTTGATATTCCATTATTTGAAGGACTGATAGAAGCGGATAGTGTAGATAAATGGATAAATCTGCTCGAAGGGTATTTTTCGGTCCACAATTATTTTTGATAGGGAAAAGATTACTTTTGCACTCCTCAAGGTTGTCCCCCATGTTAAGGACTGGTGGGATATGTACTTTGAGCAAAGGGCCACAAAGGAATCTACAATATTTGTGGTCGCCCCTACCTGGGATTCCTTCAGGGATGCCATTAAAGAACAATACTATTCTATTGGAAGTTACGAGGACCAGTACACGAGATGGACCATGCTGCGTTGAGAAAGGGATCAAATAGTACCAGATTTCACCAATATTTTCCATACTCTGCGCACCAATTTGGGTATCGAAGACTCTAAACGACATCTGGTGCTCAAATACCGTGATTGTCTGCATAGATACAATCAAACAAAAATGGAGTTTCTGTATATCACATCATTAGGTGCATCTTATAGATATGTTGTCAAGATCGAGCATAAATTTAAGCAGAAGACGCAAGAGTTTGGATCTGCAAATTCCTCACAGTTGAAGTAGGGAAAAAGCGGTCACAACCCACCAAACAAGGGACAAAGCAAAGATGGTCACGCTCAGCACAACCATTCCAAGCCGTAACCCAAGAAGGGTAATGAGAAGTCGACGAAGGACATGGGAAAGTGGTGTGATTACCATAAAATCCATTGGCACAACACCGAAGAATGTCGCTCCAAGCAGTCACTAGTGGTCGAGTTGAAAGCTTCCGAGTTAGAGGCAGATTCTGACTCTGAATCAAATCCAGAAAGTGGGAAGTGGATCATTGAAGTCGAACCCATTGCCACTATCGCTACCACTAAAGTACAGCTAAGCGAACCAGAAGAACCAGAAGAAGGGGAACACCTCTATCACTCACAAATGTGAGTAAAGGGGACTCTGTTGCATTTCATTGTCGATAGCGGTAGTCAGAAGACCCTGATTTCAGCAGAGGTCATCAAGCGGCTAGACATGCCGATAAAACTGCACCCGCAAGCCTACACCATCAGTTGGCTTCGCCAAGGACGAGATCTCTGCATCAGTCAACACTGTCGTCTGCCCTACAACATCAAGTCTTTCAAAGACGAAGTATTTTGTGATATTGCTCCCCTTGAAGTTTGTGATGTTCTTTTAGGCTAGCCATATTTGTGGAAGCTACATGTTGTGTATGAGTCTATACCCTGTAGTGTTAATATTACTTTGGCTAGACAATTGTATAGGATATTAGAGGTAGCGTCGACTACAACTATTTCTTTAATCTCTACTAAGAAATGCAGTAAGGTCATTTCATAGAATGGGAAGTTCGTCTTCTTTGTGATCTATGCTAGTAGTACACAGAAGGTCGTTTCCACATCCATGACCTATACATAGAGCCTCTCTTTTCAGCAGAAGCAAGTGGATGGGATCGTGGAAGAGTACATAGACATCTTCTCTTCACTCGCCGTGGTATCGACACATTCCCAAGTCAAACATCCAATTGATCTAACCCCCAGTGCACCGCTGCCTAATGGACCAGTCTATCATCAATCGCTAATAGAAAATGATGAAATCAAGCTCCAGATCCAAGAGTTGCTTCAAAAGGCGCACATCCGACCCAACTCCTCTCCTTGCGAAAGCCCGATTGTGTTGGTGCAGAAGAAAGAGGGGACATGGCGGCTTTGCATTGATTAGAGAGCATTAAAAAAAATCACAGTCAGGAGTCAATACCCAATTCCCCGAATTGATGACCTTCTTGACCAACTCAAGGGGGCAACATTCTTCAGCAAGATTGACCTAAAGTCTGGTTACCACCAGGTTCTCATCGATCCAACTGATGTATGGAAGACAACTTTCAAATCTAAAGAAGGTCTCTTTGAATTGTTGGTCATGCCCTTTGGCTTAACAAATGCACCAACAACTTCCATGAGGTTGGTGGATGATGTATTGAGACCCTTCACCAACTCTTTTGTGGTGTTATATCTGGATGACATCCTCATCTTCAACAGAACTTGGGAGGAGCACATACAACATATTCAATTTGTTTTGGGCATTCTGTGGCAACACAAGTTATATGCCAACTTGGAAAAATGCTTCTTTGGCATGAATAAGGTCTAATACTTGGGCTACATTGTTGACGAGTGTGGGGTATGTTGGCCCTGAGATTGATCTTAAGGTTCAAAGAGTAATGTCGAGCATCAAGAAAGTTTAAAGAGAGTGTTTTTTAAAAGTGTTTTTTCTACCTTAGTTGTATGAGAAAAATTCCTTAAATGAAATTAACAGTATGGCAATACAGAGGTATTATTTTGTGTCTGAGTCAAAATTGTAATATTGAATGATGTGAGAGAAAACTACAAAACTGTAAAACAAAGCAAGGCATCAATTGTTGAATAGTCTCACCTTGTTGCAGTGGAATAAAATAGATAGTGTAACCTTGAATAAATTATAAGATACAGTAATCCACACAACTCGCAGATCTTGATTTACTCACAGTAAATGCAGAGGAAAAATTGCTTACGTAACAAACTACTGATGAAATACGATTACAGTAGTTGTCATACTAAATTGAAATCAAACCTTTATCAAGGAGTTGCATAAAGAAATGTTGAGATATGGAAAAACAAAAGACACACATAACCCAATCTAAACAAAATTTGGAATCTCTGTCTGCACTTGTATTAATACTCAATAAGGAGAGTTTTCTCTGTTACATTCGAAAGAAGCAACCTCTAATAGATCTTCAATCTATGTATTTATACAAAACTGTCACAACTCAAAACGGTTGGATTTCTCATAATTTAAAATAACAAATATTTGAAATAAGAAAACGAAACATAGAGAATGATGAGCTTCGTTGGCAATCTTTGTTTCTTCGTATGTTGGCTGAAACGCTTCCTTTCCTTATTCTTCGGGCCTGGATACGACTGTCGTCTGATCTTCTTAATGGTTCGACATATATTTCTGGTGTTCTTTGTTTGCTTTCCATCTGTCCCTCAAATATGTTAGTAGCATGCCCATGTTCTTTACTTGTTTCTGGATGTACTTGTTTTCCCATATTCAATACATTGGGTGCATTTACTCACCAATTTCACCACCAACCTTGAAGGTTCAACTGCTTCATTCACCTCGAAAGTATATTACTTCCTCTCTACCCGAGGCAGATTTTCTTGTATACTATTCGCCCCTTGAGATATGACCTGTAATTGCAAGCTTAGGCTTACTATCCATTTATTTATTTGAAGGAGATCAATCTAGTTCATTTTCTGAATGGTCGTCAGAGCTTCTTCTTTGCTTGTTCTGGAATTATAATGGTTCTTTGCTATATCAATTTTCCCTAGGGCTTCGGAGATAACATTTCCTTCAAAATCAATTAGTCCTTTGTCTAGTAATGACAACGCTTATAGACAACCTTCATTTACCTCTCTGGCAAGTCTTTTACTTTCTGCTAGATTTGTTTCACAGGCCTTTAAAGCCATATTGCCTCTTATTTGTTCAAAAAGAGAAAGTCGATGAACATTTGAGACATCATCCTTTGGTACCAATAAGACGGCCTCTTGAAACTTAACTCGGGCTGAGCGACCTTCTCTTTCTTTGATGTAGATGTCTTTCAGGGAAAGATCTACTGTCTGGTGGCAATTCTGGATGGCATCAACTTTCATAAAAAGATCTTGCTGAGCCTTTTCTAGTTTTTCGTTTATTTTCAGTGCTTGAATCCGGAAGGCCAAGATATAAACTGAGGTACCTTCGGCCAACTCCAACCTAGCTTGCAATTGTTTTATTAATTCAACATGTTGGGTGATCAGTCCTTGATTGAACTCTGAATTCCTTTGGAGCTCATTATAGTTGGCCTGGAGTTGTTGAATTTGTTGCTTATCATATGCTCTAATCTGCTCGAAGTCTCGACTCATTATGTTCTGGACAATCTGCTCAGTTGTGTGTATTTGCTTTTGAAGCTGCTCTATGATCCGGATTATTTTTGGCACAAAATGAGATCGGAGATATAATAAAGAAATGCATAGAGATATCGCAGATATTCAATAATATAACATAAATGTATTAGAGATGCAACCATAAACACATATATACAGTAATACACGATTTCTATTAATGAAATAAATGTATAGAGACTGTAAAAATACAGAGTGAAAGACTTGCTAGAATGGTGGCAGTTTATCTCTGAGAAGAGATGTGACGGCTACTCGCATTCGCAAGCAGATGATTACAATGAGGCTTTGAAGGCATTTTTACAATAAGCAGGAATGCCAAAAACCCTAGACATCCAAAAACCTAACCCTAGGAGATGAAGCACCAAAAGTCATGTGGGCCCCGTTTGGGTAAGTGAGTACATCAACTTTCCGGGGTCGTAACTTTTGCATACGATCTCCATTTTAGGGGTGTGATAGCTCGTTGGAAAGGTATCGTCGAGGAGATTCATTTTGGGCACTCAATTATGCCTTTGGATATAATTGAGAACCTTGATCTTGAAAAACCTTCATTTGGGTGTTGGGTGTGTGTTATATTCTTTGCATGTGTGTGTGTGTGGGTGCATTAGATACGACAACTGCGTCTGGGCGGTTTTTGCTATTTTTAGCGGATTTTGCTATTTTTAGCTGATTTGTAAATTAATCCCGGGTTAAGGGATTAGGGTTTTGGTATCTACGGAATACCTAAAAACATTGTATATATTGTATGGCGAATGGTGAAATTCGATATAATGAAAATAAGAAAGGTTTTCCCGGTTGAGGGTTTCCGGTAAAAATATCTGTGTAATCTGTGTATGAGCCATTGATTAATTTCTGTATTTCTTAAGAATCTATATGCATTGCTTTACTTCGCAGGTTTAAAACTTACATGTGGTATCAGAGCACGTTTTTGGCTTCAGAGGGACGCCTTTGTTGCTGAGGGTTTGGCTCGGTCTTGACAGATCAAGTTTATCTTGGGTCTGTGATAAACCTGGGTTTAGTGGGAGCTTTTCCAGTGGAGATTCGAGTAAAGTAAGAGGAATGGCTAGCTCATCTAGAATCGAGATAGAGAAGTTCAACGGGAAAAACTTTGAGCTATGGAAGCTCAAGATGGAGGACCTTCTTGTAGACAAAGAACAATGGATCATTGTGGATCCTGGTACACAACCTACTGGTACACCATCTACAAGCACACAGACTACTGGTACACAAACTACCAGTACACAAACTACTAGTACACCAGTTACTAGTATGTCAAAGGAAGATTGGGACAAGTTGGACAGAAGAGCAAGGAGTACCATTCGACTCTGCCTGGCAGATTCGGTGTTGTTGAATGTCTCGGGAGAATCTACAGCCAAGGAACTATGGGATAAGTTAGGGAATTTGTATCAATCAAAGTCCCTGGTAAGCAAGTTGTTTCTTCGAAAGAAGCTATATCATCTAAGGATGGAAGATGGAGATTCTGTGACAGAACATTTAAATGCCTTTAATACTCTGGTAAGTCAACTTGGATCTGTTAATATTACGATTGCAGAAGAAGATAAGTGTATTACTTTGTTATGTTCTTTGCCAGACTCTTGGGATAA
>ML777132.1:441472-470989 GCA_009831015.1 Picea engelmannii | reverse complement strand
GCACATCCCCTCTCAGCAGTTCTGCAATAAATTCAATAATA
Organism: Picea engelmannii; assembly: GCA_009831015.1. Classification (NCBI taxonomy): domain Eukaryota; kingdom Viridiplantae; phylum Streptophyta; class Pinopsida; order Pinales; family Pinaceae; genus Picea; species Picea engelmannii. The sequence continues at coordinate 470,948 of ML777132.1, read as the reverse complement.
TTCAATTTATCATTTACATCACATATTCATACTTATGAGTTTTGCCATAGTCCTTGGCTAGTTCAGTTATATTTACAATCTGGGGGAAACAGGGTGTTACAAATTGCGTGAGCTTCTTACTTGGATAAAACTTACTACTTTGCAAAAGATGAAAATGAAATTCAAAATCAAGTATTTTTATTCACATCAGGTGCATTGATTCGAGTATGCCTTTACTGACGACAAATTTATTATCCTTAATGGGTAAGTATACCTGGCGATCCGCAATCTATGTTAAAAATTAATACCATTGATTTTTGATAAATGCCATTAGTATTCGGCGGTTCGTTTGGGAGTTTTGGATGAAACATAGTTGAAATTTCCCGAATCACGAATCTATGAAAGGTTAATTACGAGATAATCTCTTTTAAAATATTAATTAATCATGTTTAACTTCAAATGCTTCAGATATTCAGACTTCGGGATTTTTAAAAGTAGCTCGAGAAGAAATTCCTGAAACCTGAAACTGAGAAAAGATTAATTATCCGATAATCGCTTTTAAGTTTTAGTTAATCATATTAAGTTCAAGTGCTTTAGAAATTCAGATTTAAGAGATTTTAGGATATGATGAAAGATAAAAGTCTGAACTCCTAAGTGTGAAGTTGTTAATTATCTTTTGACCAAGATGAACTTAATTAATTAAAATTCCATACCTCGACATTTTAGTGTTTCGTGGATTTGCGAATTAGCTTTTTGTTATATTTCTGAAGAGTGGTCTCCCGTAGTGACGTGTCAAAGATGACGCCATTCTAAATGACGTGTCGAGAATAGGAGGTGTCACATGTTACTTAGGATCATATGAATCTTCAAACGAAAATGTCAGAAAAGGGTGCCACATGTCAACCCAAGGAAAACTCAAAAGATACACGTGTACTATGACTCGTGTCCCGTAAAGGTTTATGAAAAGTAACGAACGAACACTTTCGGGTTTCGGGTCTTTTATCGTTAAGACTTCTCAAAACGCCTGAAGCGCGAAGCTTTGGAGTGACCTTTAGTGATATGACTCTTTAACAATCAGGCGACTCCAAAACTCTGGGAAAAATAAGATCGTCCGATCAAACGGGGAAACTTCATCAACGACGAATATCATGTGCGCCTTATTACCAATTAATTAGAAATGACTTTGATTTAAATTTCGAAAGTTAATTTTTGAGTTGCCACTTTGGGAAGGATTATACTTTCATGAAGTGGAGAATGTAAAACTCAAAGTTTAGGATTATATATGTTCCAACGAGGTACTTGTGGATCTAGCTAAGATCCAAGTCATTCGTGACTGGCTAGCCCCGACCACACTAATCAAGCTTGAGAAATTCTTGGGACTTGCCAACTTCTACTGAAGGTTCGTGTTGGGATTCTCCCATATTGCATGGGCACTCATCCAAGTAACCAAGGGTTGTGGCAAGGCAAAGTTTGCATGGGAGCAGGGACAACAAAAAACATTTCGCTTATGCTTAGTTCCAATACTCTCCTTACCCAATCTGCAACAACCGTTCGATATTGAGACTGATGCCTCTGACTATGATGTTGGCACAGTTCTCACTCAACATTGTCATCCAATAACATACCATAGTGATACACTCTCAGATATTGTCCGAAAATATCCCACCTATGACAAAGAAATGTATTCCATTGTGCAAGCTTGTCGTCAATGGAAACATTACATTATGGGAAATGAGATAATCATCCACACTAATCACAAGCCTCTGTAGTTCATACAGACACAGGGGAAGTTGTAGAATGACTGCCATCAAAAGTGGTCCACATACCTACAATAGTTCCATCTCAACATCAAGTATAAAACTGGGAGCACAAATCATATCGTTGACTGCCTTAGTCGCCCTTCTGTTGTTGCACTCACCACAGTGCTCCATTACTGTGGGCATGAGGCATCTGAGTGCCCCCAACTTTATCAGTGTGACCCTGACTTCACCACCACCTATCAACTCTTGGGTACATGAGCGAATGTCACCAATTTTCACATCCAGGATGGACTGTTATGCCATCTGGGCCACCTCTGTGTTCCCACAAGCGAGCATGCAAAGCTGATTTGGGAGGCTCACTACAGTCGGATTGTAGAACATTTTGGCATGGAGAAAACTGTGGCCATTCTACAGAAACAATTTTATTGGCCAAAAAATCAACAAGACGTCAACAAGTATATCAAATCTTGCACTGCCTATGCCATTGCTAAGCCAACCATCACGAAGCAAGGCTTATACACCCCTCTTCCTACTCCCGAGAGGCCTGGGGAATCCATTTTGATGGATTACATGTCTGGCCTTCCATCCACCAAGAATGACAATGATTGTGTATTTGTGGTGGTTGATCAGTTTTCAAAGATGGCCATTATCACAGCCCGCAAGAAGAGCATCATAGCGACAGATACTGCCAAGCTCTTCTTCGAACGAGTGTGGGTCCATTTTGGGATACCACAAACCGTCACCTCAGATCGGGACAACAGGTTCCTCGACACATTTTGGTTGAGTCTCTGGTCACTGCTGGACACCAAGATCACTAAATCCACTGCTTTTCACCCCCAAACCGATGGCCATATAGAGGTCGTCAATTGGATGATTGTGCACATCTTGCGCATGTACAACTCTAAGAATCCATGTACATGGGATGAGAGTCTTCCTTATGTTCAACACAACTACAACATGGCTCTCCATATCTCCATTGACCATAGCCCATTTCAGGTGGGGCTGGGATTCCAACCCTTGGGTCCCATTGATGTTGCACTACCTCTTGCAATCACACAAGAAAAAGCTTCCCATGTTCAGTCTGAGGCAGACAAAGCCACCAGATTCATTGAGCGGATTCAGGACATCCGCCAACAGGTCCATGAGATTTTAAAGAAAGAAAATGCTAAGTACAAGCAACGCCATGATCAACATCGGGTACCACACCAGTTTCAGGTGGTAGATAAGGTCTGGTTACATTTGCAGAAAGAGCACTCTACAGGGCCCCATCAGAAGCTCCGCCCACTTCACTATGGGCCTTACACTATCACCAAGGTTGTGGGTAGCAATGCTTTTGACCTCAACATTCCACCCTTCCTTGGCTTGCACCCAATGTTCAATGTGGACCTCCTTCAGCCATATTTTCCACCATTATTGGACACCTTAGAGATCGCAAAACAATTGACACCAATAAAGCTCAACCCTGACTGCATGGAACAAGCATCCACTAATCAAATAATGGACACACAGGTCAAGGGCACTCGCCAGCAGAGGATCCAACTTTATTGGGTTGTTAAGGCAGGGCAACTCCCACACTAAGGCAAGTTGCTCACCCGGGGCCAAATTCAACATAAGTTTTCTCACCTAATGGGGGCACTCAACACAATGGAGACCATTTCTTCTTAAGGGGGGAGGATTGATCCAGGTGTATATTGGTAGCCACCCACCTATTCCAACTGGTTCCTCTTGACAATTTTTAGTCCAACACGTTCTTCTGTAATTCTTTGTAATTGTGGGTTCTACACTTCCAGGGTTGTCTGAAACTTTGCACAACTTCAAGGTGGAGATTAGTGGCTACCCACCTAATTCAACTAGCTTGTTTTTGAATTTTTCATGTCAGTTCATATTTTTGTACTTCCAGGGTCGTTTTGGGGCCCTAAACAATGTTTTTTTGGCTTGCCACAGTCAAACTGTAGACAGAGTCAGAGTTTGACGACATAATGTGTAGTTCTCAAAAAGACCTTTTCAATGGGCTATCACGTGCCTAAAACATAGGTCATATTCAAAAGTTACGACCCCGGTAAGTTGAGGTACCAACTTACCCATCGGGGCCCACATCACTTTTGGCGTTTCATCTCCCAGGGTTAGGCTTTTGGATGTCTAGGGTTTTGGCATTCATGAGTAATGTTAAAAAGGCCTCTGGAGCCTCATTGTAATCATTCTACTCAGCCATATGTGTGTAGCAGCCACATCTCTTCTTAGAGATAACTACCACCATTCGAACAAGTTGTTTTCAGTTCTGCAGTTTTACAGTTTCAACCTATTTTATTTATTCAATAGAAGTTATTGTTCATTGGATATCTGTTGTTGTTCTCCATATCTTTGTGTTATTGCATTCAATCTTTTATTCATTTCATTTCGCTCATAAATACAGATCAGATATAACCATCAATAAAATGTGAGAACAATTTTCTCCAAGGAGGGAGGAAATGGTGAGAATTCATATATGACATGTGGTAATTGGTAATGTGGTTGTAAAGCTCTAGTTGCAACTCTCGAGTAAAGAATATAAACACACATTAATCACTCCACACTTCACTTGTTCAATCATCCCATTGATTTCTCCATCAAGCACTCAATTAATTGATTCCATTCCATTTTTGAACCCTATGTAATTTCATAAATACTCAAGGAATATAAATTGTACAACATATGTGTACAATCCAACAATCTTCTTCTTACATATTCACTTCTCATGTGAGAGTTCATTGTTGCCCTCTTTGTGCTCATATCAAAATTCTAGTTACGATATGCTCCAGTTTCCAATGCGGAAAGGGTTTGATGGCTTGACATGCTTTCCAAACGCTCTTGGTTATAAATGGAACCTTTTATATGTTTCTTAGGTTGGGGTGACAAGTAAGTTTGAAGGTTGAGATCTCGCCAACCTTTTCCCCACAAGGGCCTCCTAAAACAATTCAATTGCAAAGCATGAGCTTCTACTTCTTAACTCCTTCCATCAACTTCATAATCCATTTAACTCGTAGTGTCGAGCCTAACTTATGCACATTAATAATTTTAAGACCTTTGTGATCCTTTAGAGTGCAACAAAGGCTCCAATTAAGACAATGGAAGCCTTTGTTCCCTTCACAATTAGTTCAAAGAAGTTTTTCAATTTTCACTAATAGGCCCCAATAAGAGGAGTAGTAGACATGCATTGCAGCTAACACCTCAAGGAAAATCATGCAATTGAAGATAGGGTTCTAAGAGTCCACTTATATATATGTTTTACTCAATTAACTCTATAACAAATTACTAGAGCTCCTTGAAGTGGGATTGAAAGGAAAACATAATACTTAATAGCTTAAAATCCAACCTAGTTGAGTTTAGACCCACCTTGTGCTAACAAATCAATCGGGTAGGGGATAAACAATCTATTGATAGAATGGAGCTTTAGTCCACGAGATATTATAACCTCAAGCTCTAGAAGGTATCCATGCATTTAACGATCCAAAAAATGTAAAATCATATCATATTAGATCACGATAACAATGAGTCATTTTAAAATTCTTTTCTTTATTTTCCTAATATTGGACTATGTAACCACACATCACGAGTTGTTTCCTCTACAAAGATTGGAGTCATAGGGCCTTATATTCGTTTGTAATATAAACCAAGTCTTTTACTCATTGGGACTCCACCATATCAAAATATCTATTGATCAGTTTACTGGCTTTCAATAGTTCTTCCACAAACCACTACCAAAAGGTTGCCCTCACTAAGGCACTGCTTGATGCATAGACATTGGCAATCCCTAGTGCATGACCATTCATATGTAATGAAACCTACACCAATCTTTGGGTTGTATCCATGCTTCACTTTGTAATACAGGTAACAAGCCTATATAAAAGGAACATTGACATGTCACCTTTTCCTTTGTCGTGCCCACATAAGAGGAAAGGGATACAAACCAAATAAAATCGAGCAAAGTATTAAGTGAAAATCTTCCAAAACACTTTCTCTTTTAGACACAATGAATCCAAACCATTAAACAATTGGCACAACTATTGGATTGTGCCTTTTCCATAGGGGTTTGATAACCCCTACACATCCCTTTATAAGATTTTCATTTGAGAGATGCAAGGGAAATATCAATGCAATTATCATTCCCATATTGAATGCCCACCTTGTTCATCTAATTCAATGCCTTGAGCAAATTTGACGTGGGAAAAAATGTTCAATGCCTCTTCTTTTAAAAGGGTTCTTCTCCTTTATGTGTTACTACCTCTACACATAAGTGCAACAGAGGTGGTGACGACCTACATCTCTTGTGTACATTGCCATGAGGCCAAGAGTTGTAAGAACTAGAGGTTGTACCCTCAGGTGCCACTAACATTGCACATGTTATGCTTTTAGTGGATGATGTGGATAACTTAGGTTGAGAATCCAACTAAGTCCAAGGCTAATTGCTAGAATTTAAAACTTTCCTTGCAACTAAGGCCCGACCATCTTGACCACCATTCAATGTTGCATGGGCTTGATTCAACTTAGGGGCATGGCACAAAACATTTGCTAGAGGACTCTTGGTCACAAGGGTATACATATCACACATAGGTTGATGAATACTTCTATTCCCAACTTGAATATTTGGTGGACTCCTCCAAGTCATTCAAAATTTTCACTTGAATGCAAATATTCTTATTAGGTTTAGGCTAGAAAACCCTCTTCGACTTGTTACAGGAAATGTTCCTATGGGGTGAGCTAGCCTTTCTAAAAAGAGCCAGGGTTGCATTGACATCCAAAGAATTATACCTAAATTGGGTATTCCAATATGGTCTTTGTAAATAAGTTCTTAATTCAATGAGAAAAACAACCAGAGTATTCTATCAAACCCAAGGTCCTTTATGGATGAAAACCAAGCAATGGAAGGCCTCCCTAAAAGTAACCATGAATAAACCCTTAGTCGTACTAAGAATGCTCTAATTACTCTCGTAATTCACTACCCCAAATGCTAATCATACCTTTTGTGGAGATTCTATCAACAAAATTGTTAACTAGAGCATACTAGCCATAACCAGTACATGCTTCTTGATATTCATCAATTAAAACACTCCTACCGAGGATTATGAACAAGACAATAATTATTACCTCACAAAACTTTCAAAAAAACCTTTCACGCTGTCTTTGACACCATTTTCTTATGAGGCAGTTACATTATGAATATTGCTTGGGGCTTGAAACTCAACCTCACTATTAAAAAAAGTCACCAACCAAGGTCAAAGAACCAAATGTATATCAATCAACCACTAATATGAAACATGCAAAAATGAAGTTTGCTTAAAAATACATGAACAGGACAAGACATCATAAAAAAAAACCACGAGAAACTAACTTCTCGCTTCAATATTTGTACATACACAAATATTATAAAACATTATATGCCTTGCTTATCTATAAGATGTTACATGTTATATGTCATCATATTAGATGCTTATATTGTATTTTTGTTCCACATTCTTTCACTCAAAACAATGAGAATAACTACCATGTAGTTACCGCTGAGAAAAATAGCAAAGCCCCTTTTAGAAAATTTAAAGGCCCCTTGGTTCGTTTTAGTGCGGAGTGACCGTAGCATGTGATAATATCCCACCGGCATTTGTACTCTTTCTATCCTCTACGGCGTCTCCCTTTGATTGTTTTTCGTTTCATTTTTTGTTCCCTTACCAGGCCAAAATCCTTTTCAGGCAGGGCAAAGCCCTCGACAATCTCCCTTAGGGTTTGTGCAAAAATTTCCTTTCAGTCTCGGAGTAATTCAGTTCACCGTTGCAGCGACAATTTCCTTCATCTACATCAAGCGTTCGAATCTTCTAAAAGTCTCCTCCTCCTCAATGATGATGCAGGTACACTTCTCATCAGGAATTCGGCTTACTCTTACCAGTTTGAAAATGTGGCTTTCTCAAAAAAAAATGATTGTGCTTGAACTTGAACTTGAATGGATCGACAACCGCGAGGATTGGAAACCGCTTAGCGTCTTAATGGTGGTATCTTTAGATGCAGCAGCAACAACAGCCGCAGTTAAGGTGAAGAGAGCGGTTTTGGTTTAGAAGAACCGGCGGATTTAAACACCGTGCAGTATTATCATGGCTCTTCTTTCCGTGGAGTGCAAGTATGTTACGGAGGATTGCATTCGGGAATGGAAAACCGCGGGGAGTAATTTCAAGTTGCAGGCGCCCGTGTCTGCTGCCAGATTCATTTACGAGCTCTGCTGGACCATGGTAATTTAAAGTTCTTCAAATCTTAATGTTATTTCATTTGTTCATGACCCAGGGTTTGCACTGTGCAGTCAGTCCATGATAATGTCAATTTTATACCGAGCCTTTGAATAATTTTAACCCCACACACCTCTTAAACGCGACAGATATAAACCCCTGGGATATATATCATTCCGTACATATGATTTTGGATGCTATGCTGGATTCCTTTTGGCAAAATGCCTATGGCAAGATATGGTTATATACAATTCTTAAAGTAGAATGCGGAAGTTAGAAAAAAAAATAATTCTATAGTTAACAGAAACCTGTAATCAGCCTTTGCAAAACAACCCTATCTAAGTTAACCTAAAGTGAAATGCTACTTATGTTTTTGCGGTTCCAGAATGCAATCCGTTGAGAACTTTATCTAGCCTAAACGTGACATATCACGAACCTACGCTCTCAAGTGAATTACGCATTCGATTTCAGATGGATTGTCTGAAAGTAACTAAGAGCCGTTTGACACATCTTCAAATCAATTAAGGAAATTTCGAGAGTTTCTGTAGATTCCTTAACTTATATTTCCGGTACTTTAATGCAAGGGAAAAAAACACAGATTTTTGTGAACTTTAGTAGCACTTACAATAACAAAATTGGTCAACAGAATCCTATATGAAACTGGCAATAAGTCTGATAATATAAATGCGGTAAAGCAGGTCACTGGTTTAAGAACACAAACAAAAATATATATTGCTCAAATTTGGTCTGTCTGGCTTACACAAATTTATTCGAGTATGAATGAGCAACAGCGAACTATATCAGATAACCATTATTGTAATTCATTGGGCAATAGCAAGTTGTTATTTCAATAGAGTTCAATTAAATTGTTAGCATTTCCTCTTTTCTAAAAATATCTGAATTATTCACGAGTCTACTTTGTTTCCGTATATCTTTGTCCAGTCTGTGGAAATTATGGCCACTATATACAGGCTATCTTTTTGGCTTGAAAAAAATAATTTTGTTTAATAAATGATGTTGCACAACAAGGGCTTATAGCTCAAAGTGGTCCACTTCCAGACTAGCAGGACTCTACTTGAAAACCACACTTAATGTTTATAATTCCTTTCCTCCCATAACCTCCCATTAGATACGAACTCCCTATACTGATATCAACAACAATGCTGCCAGAAGACACCCAATAATAATAATGTTCTCATATCTATGAAGGGCCTTGGTTCACTCAATCTCGAGATGCTGCCTATGCATAATTTCCCATTGTCACCATAGCCCTCTCCGTGACCTTGGGTATTAGGCAAGAATTTTTAAGCACCTTGCTAAGATTCAACACTTTTGGAGGAATTGTTAAAATTCTAAGATTCAATACTTGTTGGAGGAATTGACGTATAAATGAGTACCTTTCTAATGGCAGAGTAAAGCAATAGAGAGCTTTTGATGATTTAAAGATGGAATTAGCGGTTGCTTTAAAGATGGAATTAGCAGTCATCAGAGAAATTAGCACCATCATCATGCTTATCCTCCAACTTCTCAATCTTACCAAAACAAAGGTTGACTGGTGCATTGAGGGTAGTCATATTTGTCTCAAGTTTGGTTACTAGCCGGGTGATAGTTTGAACCATTTGCTTTAGTTCATCCATGGCTGACAAGTTGCGGGTTTGGGTCATGGGACCACGAGGACCACCTGAGAGGTTATCCAAGAGCTAGCCCAACATAGGCACTGTCACGAGACAAATATGTTGAGATGGGTCACACACAACTATATTGGTGGGTCCACATAAAAAAGGGTCACTGGAGAGCTACACCAATGCGATTAGCATTGCGCAAGGAGTCTTTTGAGCAAGGTCTCCTGTAATGGTACTGGCAAGGCCCAAACTTATTTTTTTATTCCCAAATTCTTGATATTCTAGCGAAATTGTTTTTCCTATTGCCTGTTTTGTAGAGGTTTGCAGAGGCTACGGTTGTAGGGTCCTAAAGACAAAGTAGTGTCAAGTGAGCTCTCGGATATATCGATGGGTTTCCAACAATAGTACTCAGCGCAATGTCTCACAAGGCTAACTAAAGAGGCTAAATTGTACCCTTAGCTATATTACTTGATTCCCAGGTACTAGAGAGTGATCTCCCCTAGTGTTATTTTTGGTGTACTATCGCAACAAGATGACCCACAAGTTTATGTAAGGTTGGTTTCACGTGCTCCTAGGGAACTTTTGATATGCGTGAAGGTACGTGGAATATCGAATTTGTAGGCAGATTTTGTGTGATGTAGTACTAGAAAAGGTACCAATAGGGGTTACAAGGTGTCCAACTAGGTGATTTCTACTTGTATTGCTGTGTGTATGCTTCCCCAACCACAAGTTTACCCGTTGAACTACAAATCTCTGTGTTTAAAGCCACTAGAACACATTTTGAGCCTAATTTTTTTTTTAAGATTTGAGCATGTGTTGGTACACGAAAGCGCTTTGATAACACTTGGGGTGTTCCTTGTTAGCTAAAACAAAATATTGAGAGCAAGATAGACAAAAATATCACTGCATAAAGCAAATAAACAAAGCTAGAGTATGGAAATAGCAACAGTGAGCAAACTTTTATTGATATTCATAGTAGATATCAATGTTCACTTGCCTCTTCGAGTAGGCAACCTCCAATTGGGTAGAGATCCAAATACAATATTATTCACTTGGCACCTAATTACATAGCTTCTACTATTGTATATAGTTTCTAACTGACAAAAACTCTACCCACCTAGCGGGCCTTCATAAATGAGGCCACAACTACTAACTAGTGAACCTTCTTTAATGAGGCCAACTTACATTTATTGATTTTACACTCCACTACTTCGTGGGCTTTATTTAGTAGAGATCTCCCCAATACATTAAGTAACAACCTATTCTCCTAACTAGGGGAGTTAGGGTGGGACCCTAACAACACTTGTGAGGAGGCTATTTTAGAATTTGGGTGAGATTTGTTTCCATGGATTCATCTATTGACCCTCATAAATCTCAACATGGTATCAGAGCGGGTGTAAACTTTACTCTCTTAGTGCTTTTAGTTGATCCGAAAACTATTGGCTAATGGTATCATATTTTACTGTGCAAAACTAGGGTTTTTTAGGATCATCATTTTCTAGGGTGTTTTTCTAGGAATTCTATAAGAAAAAACTCTAATTTATTTTTTAGATTTTATAAAGGTCTTGTAGCACCTAATGAATCCATCTCACAGTGCACGTCTAGCTATGCATTCTGCATATTGATCCTCCTCTACTTCACATTAATGGATTGTTGACATAGGAGCTAGTAGGCATATCATGAAACACTAATACCTTCACTTCGATTATTGACATTAGCAGAGTTGCGAGAAATTGATTATTCGTGATAACTCAAGTCTACATGTTTTAGGATGTGATGGTGTTCTCATTGACATTGCCAAATTTGGGGAAGTCCTTCATGTTCCAGGATTAGGGCCCAATCTTCTCTCTATTTATCGTGTTACTGACACTAATAAAAAGGTGGATTTCTAGCTAGATCAATGGGCAATAAAAGACGTTGATAATGGTTTTAAAGCGGTCGCCTTTGGATATTGTGATGAATCCTACCATATGTTCAAGTTGGGGAAGCCTAGTTCTCTTTCAACTCAAAAGTCTAATTCTCCTTCAACAGTGAAAGGATTTGTTGCTATGGTGGCTAATGCCGACAATACTAGTAGGTTGGGTTCTTGCAACACGAGTTGTTTGTAGATGGTTGAAGACCTTCGATAGATTGAACCACTCAGTAATGTATGTAAAGAATGTATACAAGGTGAAAATTTTCATGAGTCTTTTATTAAAGAGAGACACGTGTCTCAACCTATTGCAACGGTTCATAGTAACATTTGTAGGCTTATGACCACTTAATCTCTTGGGGGAGCTAAATACTTACTTTTACTCATGATTTTTCTCATCTTACTTGGATATATAGTGTTCAATCCAAGGATGATGTTTTTCGAAAATTCAAGGATTTCAAACTTTTAGTGGAGAATCAAGCTGAGACGATGAAAAGTGTCTTAGGATTGTTGTGGAGAAGTGTATACTAGCAGTACTGTTCGAACATTTCCCAAAGATCTCAAGATCTCTTGGCATGAAACTCTTTCACAGGAAGATGTAGTCGTGTTGATGACTGTAGCTTAGACAAGTATTTCCACAAGGGGTGTCTAACTTGTGGAAATCATCATTTAATGACTCCTATGCCTTTTGGGAGTTCACTTTATTAATTAATTAATAAATTGAATGTCTTTTTAAAGAATAAAGTGAGTTTAATTTAATAAAGTGCTTAGGTTTTGGCACTAATGACTTAAATTAAATGTGAGCCATTGATCTAACGGGACAGTGAGATTTAATCTCGTTCGTTGAGATTAGGGATTTGGCCCACTCAATGTTATAAAAAGACAACAAAGGGAAGAGTCAAGACATTGATTATTCACAATTAGTGAGTAATTTGGTGAGGAGAGAACAGGGCAACAACAATTGCACACAAATCAAGGTAGCACATAGATCGAGGCAACACTCACAGGGATGTACAACAGATCCGTACATTTCGTGCAAACATCTTCAGTAGATCAACAACACACAGATCGAGGTGCTGTGATTTATTAGGTTTGCAGAGTGTTCTGGTTTTCTTTCTTAGAGCCATTTTCTCGAGTATGGGAGCTCTTGTAAATTTCGAACTTAATTTGAATGAAGCACTGATCTTGAAGAGAAGAAAAATGATTGTCCATGTGTGATTTTGCTTTTCTGAAATTTCCACAGTTAAATAATTCCAGTAGTATAAATCAGATCTGATCTTATTTATCTAGTTGCTGGTTTTAAGAAATTAACATGGTATCAGAGCTTTTGCTCTGTGAGAAAAGCAGATCCATAGTTGTTGAGTGCAGAATTTTTAGATTCAGAGGTCTCAACAACAATGTGCTTGAAGGACTAAGCACAAGACAACCATGTCAGCTAGCAGTCTCAGGTTTGAGGTCAGGCTTGATGGGGTTTCAAATTTCTTGCCATGGAAGGTAAGAGTCACTTTGCTCTTGAAAGAGCAAGACTTGTGGGAGAATGTAGATAAGGTCCTTCCAGAGCCAGTAGATCCTGCAGATAAGGCAACACAAGAGAAGAAGGACATAAAGGCACAAAGGGTGATTCTAGATGCGTAAAAGATCACCTGATCCCGCATGTAGCAGAAAAGACCAAAGCAAAGGACATATTTGATGCCACAGTTGGTCTCTTTGAGAGTGACAACCTGAACCGAAAAATGGTCCTGAAGAACAAGCTTAGAGATTGTTGGATGAACATATCCGACAATGTTATCAGTTACCTTATGAGGATCACACATATCCGTGACCAGCTTGCAGCTGTTGGAGAGAAGATCTTGGATGTAGAGCTAGTGAATGTAAATCTGAATGAGTTCACCAAGTAACGGGAACCGTTCGTAAAGGGGATTTGTGCATGGGAGAACATCCCAGAATGGCAAAGATTATGGGATGATTGCATTCATGAGGAGACTAGGGAGGAGTCCAAAGCTAACAAGCAGGGAGGAGGTGAGGAAAACTTGGCCCTCAAGAAAGGTAAAGGTAAAATCAAGAAAGGTAATAGTCAGAGAGAGGGACAATAGTCTGGACAGAAGAGGGACTTGAGCAAGCTCAAGTGCCACATTTGTCACAAGAACGGTCACTACGCTTCTTAGTGTCCAGAGAAGAAGAAAGGCAAAGGGAAGACGCAACAAGTAGCGGCCACAACAGAGACTCAGTTGAGTGAACTTGAAACAAAGTTCGAGAGAGATTTCTCTCTAGTTTCCTGCCTTTTGACCAACACTATTGCTAGGAGTACTTGGTACTTGGATAGTGGTGCCTTTCACCACATGACGAAAGCTCAAGAGCTGTTCAACATATTATCAGAGGAAGACTTAGAGCTCCATGTAGAGCTTGGAAATGATGCCAAGTCTGCAGTGAGGGGTCAGGGAACAATTCATTTCCATCTTGAGTCAAGAGGATCCTTTGATGCTCATGAGGTACTCTATGTACCTGGTTTGAAGAAGAACCTTTTGTCCACTTCAATCATGGAGGACAAAGGTTATGCAATTACTTTTCGTAGGGGGAAGGTGTTCATCTTCCCAGAGGGAGCCAGTCCTGACATTGTCGTGAGGATTGGTGTCAGGGAAGGGAACTTGTACAGGCTTCAGGGCAAGCCTGTTTAGGCATTGGTGCACAACATTGAGATCCTGTGCGAGCTATGGCACAAGAGGATGAGACCACTACATCACAAAGCACTACCCATACTGATGGAGATGGTCATCAGACTTCTAGACTTCAGTATGGAGTAGCAGGGGGTGTGTAGAGGTTGTGCTCTTGGCAAAGATGTTGTCAAGGTTTTATTTCCTAGCAGTGAGACTTGATCCAAAGGGATTTTGGATCTGATACATTTTGATGTTTGCAGGCCTATGTCAGTGGCTTCAATGAAGGGTGCATCTTATTATGTAACCTTCATTGATGATTTCTCCAGGAAGACTTGGATCTACTTCATGAAAACCAAGGATGAGGTTTTCAGTCGGTTCAAAGAGTTCAAAGCCCAAGTGGAGAACTTGACAGGGAAGAAGATCAAGGTGTCGAGGACAGACAAAGGGGGTGAGTATACCTCCAATGAGTTCAGAGATTTCAGCAAGGAGGCAGGGATCAAGAGGGAGAAGACAATGTGGCCTACAGCCCACAACATAATGGAGTTGTAGAGAGGAAGAATTGATCTATTGTTAGTGCAATGAAGGCCATGATCCATGATTAGAGTCTGCCCATGGTTCTATGGGCTGAAGCATGCAACATAGCTGTGTACTTGCCGGACAGGAGCCCTCACAGGATACAGGAAGACAAGACCTCGAAGGAAGCTTTCATAGGTGTGAGACCCGAGGTAGGACATCTCAGGATTTTTGGTTGTCCAGTCTACATCCACCTACTTGTGGAGAAGAGGACAAAGTTGGAGCCTTTAGGTCAGAAGGGCATCCTAGTAGGATACAACAAAGATTCAAAGGCTTACAGAGTCTTTCTGCCAGATCAACGAAAGACAGTGGTGAGCCGAGATGTCAAGGTCGAAGGGAAATTGGCATAAAGGAAATCTCATGAGATTCCTACTATTGCAGAGGATACACAACAGGTGGATCCTAAGGACAAGCAAAGCGGAGAGACTTCTAGTGCAGGGGGCCAACCTTCGAAGGAGGAGGAATAGTTGGCTCCCTCCAATTCAGCCAGGAGGTCCAGATGGTTTGAATAGACTTTGAGAGATGCTCAGAAGCATGTTGAGGCTCTTAGAACCACATTAAGTGAGAGCAAACCTTCGTGGAAGTTTTTGACTTATATGGATTTGATGACCAACATCATAGACTCAGAGCCTTCCAACTTTGAGGAAGCAACCAACCAGTAGGCTTGGAGAGATGCCATGGTGGAGGAACACAACTCCATCACGAAGAATGATGTCTGGGAGATTGTACCAAGACCAGTGGGAAAGTCAGTGGTGACCTCCAGATGGTTGTACAGGATCAAACATGCAACAAATGGCAACATGGAGAAGTACAAGGCAAGATTTGTGGTTCGATGATTCTCTCAGAAAGAGGGAGTAGACTACAAGGAGACTTTTGCACCTATAGCTAGATACTCCTCTATCCGAGCAATGTTTTTTATTGCTTCAGAGATCAGATGGAGGATCCACCAAATGGATGTGAAGACAACCTTCCTCAACAAGATCATTGAGGAAGAACTCTTAATTGAGCAACCACAGGGGTTCGAGGTTCATGTTAGAGAGTCATATGTATGCAAGCTTAAGAAAGCCTTGTATGGACTCAAACAGGCGCCAAGGGCTTGGTACTCCAGGATCAACAACTATTTTCTGAGCATTGGCTTCACTAAGAGTGAGGCAGATCCCAACCTATATTTCTTACTTGTTGGATCTGATCCCCTCATCTTGGTTCTCTATGTGGATGATCTTATTTTGACATGGGTAGAGAAACTGATTGGAGGATGCAAGTTGGCGTCAGAATTTGAGATGAAGGACGTTGGGTCGATGCACTACTTTCTGGGACTAGAGGTATGGTAGAGGTAAGGTGAGATCTTCCTTGGACAAGGGAAGTACACCTTAGAGATCTTGACGAGATTCAAGACGGAGGACAATAGACCAATGGCCACTCCAATGGTGACCAACCTGAAGAAGGTGGATTCTTTAGATTTAGAGTTGGAAGATTCTAGGAAGTACAAGTAGTTGATTGGCTCATTGATGTATTTGGTCAATACTCGACCAAACATTTTCTTTGCCGTTAATATCTTGAGTCAGTACATGGTGGAGATGAGGAGGCAGGTTCATTGGATAACATCAAAGCTCGTGCTCATATATTTGCAGGGCATAGTTGGATATGGCTTGAGGTACCTTGGTGGAGATGGGGTGAAGTTGCAGGGCTATTCAAATTTAGACTAGGCAGGTAGTGATACAGATAGGGAGAGCACTTTGGGGTGTTGTTTCAGTTTTGGGTCAGCAGTGAATTCCTGGTTCAGCAGGAAACAAACCTCAATAGCACTCAGTTCAACAGAAGTTGAATACATGGCAGCGAGCTTAGCTAGTTGTGAAGCCATCTGGATTTGCAAGCTACTCACATGACTATTTGATCAGGAACTGGAGTGGACAGTGATTCACTGTGACAACTTGAGTTGCATAAACTCTCGAAGAATGAAGCACATTGAGATCAGATACCACTTCATTAGAGACAGGGTGTTGAAGGGAGGAGTCAAGCTCGATTACATTTCGATAGATGAGCAGTTGGTAGACATACTCACCAAACCCTTGGTGAAAGGGATATTTGTTTTCTTTCAAGTTTCGAGACAAGCTTGGAGTGGTGGAGAATACCTCCCTTGCTAAGAGGGAGTGTTGATGATTGTAGCTCAGGCAGTTCCACAAGGGGTGTCTAACTTGTGGAAATCGTCATTTAATGACTCCTATGCTTTTTGGGAGTTCACTTTATTAATTAATTAATAAAGTGAATGCCTTTTTATAAAGTGAGTTTAATTTAATCAAGTGCCTAAATTTTGGTACTAGCGACTTAAATTAAATGTGAGCCATTGATCTATAATGGGACAATGAGATTTGATCTTGTCCGTTGAGATTAGGGATTTGGCCCAACTCAATGTTATCAAAAGACAACAAAGGGAAGAGTCAAGACACATTGATTATTTATAGTGAGTGAGTAATTTGCCGAGGAGAGAACAGGGCAGCAGCAGTTGCACACAAATCGAGGTAGCACGCAGATCAAGGCAGCACGCACAGTGCCGTGCAACAGATCCGTATAGTCCTTATGGATCTGTACAACAAATCTATACAGCCTCAGCAGATCAACAACACGCCGATCGAGGCACTACGATTTATCAGGTTTGCAGGGTGTTTGTGGTTTTCTTTCTCAAAGCCATTTTCCCAAGTATGGGAGCTCTTGTAAGTTCCGAAGTTGTTTTGAATGAAGAACTGATCTTGAACAGTAGAAAAATAATTGTCCATGTGTGATTTCGCTTTTCTGAAATTTCCGCTGCAAGGTTAATAGTTCCAGTAGTATAAATCAGATATGATCTTATTTATCTAGTTGCTGGTTTTAAGAAATTAACAAGTCCCTGTCTAGAAGAATAAGTTATTCTAGAAATGGCTTGATGTATGCTTCAAGGCAAGAAAATGGAGCCAAAATTTTGGGGAGAAGCTATTGTCTATGCAACTCACTTCATCAATCGGATTCACTTGTGTAGTTTGTGGTATGACTCCATATGAGAAATGGATGGCTCCAAATCCCTAGTTTCATGTTTTAGAATTTTTGGATCAAGTGCATTGGTCCACATTCCCAAGGCAAAGTGAAACAAGTTGGAACCTAAAAGTCATTGTTGTAATCCAAGTAGGTTACAATGAAATTTCAAAGGTATATTGTGTACATTATCCCTCCACTCATCAAGTGATGGAACCAAGGGATGTGGTATTTGATGAAGTCCTTTTTCATGGTTAGCTAGGGTCTTTCCCATTACTTTCTATAGACAGTTTCAATTGATCTCTCTCCTCCACACTCTGATGATGATTCTCCTCCTACTAGTGTTTCCTCAATCACTCTTTCTATAGTGACGAGTTAGATTGACATTGATGGTGAGACTCTTACTAACTCACTCAAAGTCTCTTCTTCTACAATGATTGCACTTCCTAATGCTCCTGCAATTGTGCAACTCAATATTTGTTGAAGATATTCTTCCATTTACTCTAGAAAAGGTAAGGCCTATGCCCAAATGGGTTTTATCTACTCTTTCAGTGTTTGTAAGTTTTCTTCCTAAAGGTGACCTTGGTCATCGTCAACATTTACCTACAACACAGACTTTTCTCACCAAATTCGATATCGAAAGAGACCACTCTACTTATAATCAGGCCAAAAACTCCCTTGAATGAGAAGCAACTATGGTTGCTGATTATGAGGTTGTGATAAAAAATTAGATGTGCCAATTGGTTCCTTTACCCAAGAGTATGGCTATTGTTCATTGTTAATTGGTCTGTAAGACCAAGTAGGGTGTTGATGGACAGATTAACAAACATAGGGATAGGCTTGTTGCGAAATGTTTCTCATAGAAAGAAGGTATTGACTATAATGAAAGCTTTGCTCCAGTTGCTAGGATGGACTCTATTCGTATGATTCTATCTATAGCTGATTCATAGAGATGGGAGGTTCATTAGATGGATGTCAAAAGTGCTTTCCTTCATGCCGATATTCAAGAAGAAATCTATATGCAACAATCACTAGACTTTGTTCAACAAGGTTTGAACACTAAGTCTCAACGTTCGCTGAATTTGAACCTTGAAGTTCAAATTTTGGCAAATATTAAGGAAACATCAAGTTTGTTTTAATGAATTTAATGAATTTCAAAGGTGAATCTAAGTTGAACTCAAACCTAAAGCGAACTCAAACCTTAAGATGATTCGAATTGATTAAAAAGGTGAAGTTTTGGTGAATTTTTTAGGGTCTGTTTCCAAGTTTTTTCTTTTTAATAATTTATAAATAAAAAGAATTACAAACCTAATCCTAATTCGTTGACCCTACCTGCCCGTGTGTTCATTCCTTCACTAACTTGTTCGAGTTCATTCCTTCAGTGTTCAAGCCACTGGCCAGTTTTGTGAGTCTATTGTCTAACCCTTTGTCTTGATTCCCTCCATACTTTGAGCTTGCAACTTGCGAGTTTTAACTTCTCTCAGCTCTGCTGTCAAGTCGCATTACTTATTGTTGACTCATGGATATATGTTAGCAGTGCTAAGTCGATGAGTTGCATTTTCCTTGGACAATTTTTGTTGCTATTTCCATTGTTTCCTTTGGCAATTTCTGTTGCAATTTTCGTTGGGCCTTGCCCCATCCAATGATTTAGGAGCCTTTGCTTGTGGGCCCATGGACAGTGGGGTTTGACTTTGACCTTTGTTGCAACTTGCACCTTGTGCTTAAGCCTTAAGCCAGATATCAGTTCACCAGTGACCAGTATTTTGTAGCAATGAATATCGATTCTAGTCACCAGAAGTGAATGAGAAGGTAGGCTTGACAGCCTTCAGGATTTATAGTTTCTACTAGTGGTATTTGCTTTTTTTAGAAGTTTTATATTCTTTTTTTAATAGAATTTTTAGAAATTTTAGAAATTACTATGGTAGTGTATGATGGTGCACTACAAGACAACTCACTTGAAGACAACAGATTAAAAACACTTCTATATTTGCAAGGATGATATGTGCTAAACAGCTTATGATTTCCTCCATGCTTAGAGAAATTGTTGTCAACTTCTTTGGATAACGTCTAGATACTCTTTTGGCAATGTCAGCTTTCTTGAGTTGTTGTTGGGCTTGAGTCATTGAAAAAAAGTATTTTGAGTATTATGATTCATGATGGTCAATAACTCAGCTTTACTTCATCTTCCAAAATGGTCAGCTTGCATAATTTAAGAGTGTTCAAACATGGAGATGCTTTACATTCATCATAACTCCACATTGTTCTTTGGAAGAGGAAAGTGTGATCTCCATATATGTACACAATGCATGAGTAGGAGGGTATTTGAACATGAATAGACGTGTTTTGTAGGGCCTGGCACTCCTGAATTTTAACTTGGAAATTCATGGACTGTAGTGAACGCATATCTGCAGGGAAAATAATTTGTTGACCAAAAAGAGAATTTCACTCATTGAAGTGATAGATTCTATGTTGAAAGAAATGCAATTGTTTGTCTTCTCCATTTGAGATTGGCTAGTCACTCTCATTATTGAGGAGTTGCTATATGCTAGGGTTACACAAATGTTGAATTGGATATAATGTATTCCTTTTTGGGATGGGAGAAGTTGACATTCCATAAGGACAAGTTTTGGGTTGAGGGTTGCTTTCCATGATCATTTGAGTTAATGGTTTTCATAATTCTCCATTTTCAGTTATGGATGTGGACTCACCATTCCATGATCATTTGAGTTATTGGTTTTTATAATTCTCCATTTTCAGTCATTGGTGTGGGCTTGACCAATTGGACACTCTTTCTGCATACAACGATGTCCTCAAGGAATCAAAGTCTTCTCACCTACTCCAATCCACAATATGTTTTAGAGTCATTATTATAAGAGAAATGGTTGAAAGGTTGATGAGTCTGCCATGGGAATCCCTTGCAGCTTTTCTCTCAAGTAGCTGTTGGAACATGCACAACTCTTGGGGTGAGTAATGGGACTAGGGTATAAAACTTTAATTTTTGCCTAATAAATTGAGAATGCATTGAACTTATAGAAACTGAGAATAATGTGAACTACTCATAAACGTCAGTATTGATAAGGGCTAATGTGGGAATTCGAGGTAACAAGATGGAATGGCAATGCTTCAACCACAGTTTCATGCAATTCTCTAACTAACATGCAACACTTTTCAGCTCTTTGTAATACATCCAGAATAATTTGCAACACCTTACATTTGCATGTAACACTTTTTGCCTAGCAAGCAATGTTTCTCAACTTCTTGCAACACTTCTCAGCTAGCATGCAACACTTTCAGCTAATATGCAACACTGCTGAGCTGCAACCAATGCCTTTATACTTCAATCTTGTAAATTTGAAGACAGGTGCGAAGATTGTTAAGGATATATAGCCAACATCCTTTCAGCCAAAACATGCAACACTTCGTAGTTGCATTCAATACTGTATACTAAAATCTTACACGTTTGAGTATTAGTGCAGAGATTGTTGAGGATAGATAGTGAAGTGTGACTGTGGTTGTTGTAGTCTAGCTTTTGGATTTCTGGTGTAGGCAGTAGTTTGTGGAAAAATAACAAAACGAGATGATTTGAAAATGTGTCTCAGCTGAATTCCTGGGTGCAGGTTACCTTTAGAACTTCCCTTGGAATTGTATGAGGAATGGGCTAAAAATGAGGCTTTGATACTCATTGATATGACTAGAAATGGAGCAAGTTGAGAAAATCTGAAATAGAGATCCTTAGTACCATAGTAAGGACATGGAAACTTGCTGAAACATAAGTATTTATTTCCTTAACTTTGGGTCTTGCATGTACAATGAAATTCCAAGAATGAGATTTCTGAAGGATTGAAAATTGAATGTATGATGAGAAGAGAAGTCCATTATAGAGAAAGGACATCTCATGGTTGAGTGACACCTTACGCAAATACTAATTGTCTAATATGAAAGTAATCTAAGTCCTGCATGGGAGTATATATGTTGATTTTTCAACAGCTAGGTTAAGCATGAAGTTCATTTCATTTTAGCATTTCACTTAACCATAAACAATAATGTTGCAGCAACCAAGATCACAAGAAGAAACACCATGCACAAGAACACAAGAAGTATTATGGGAAACCCTTCTCAACAAGGGAAGAAAACCCAGCCAAATCCTTTGCTATATTCTTAGCACACAAGAGGGTGCTTCAAACCCTAGAAGACTAGCGCCCAAGAGAGGTGCGCACCTTTTCCCAAGTAGATGTGTTTGGTGAAGTTTCCAAACTCACAAGGACGATATGATTCCACAATGGGGAATCATCCCCTACTTATATTAGACTTGTCCAATCAACAAAGGTGTCTATTGGCTCAACCGGGACGACCTCTCTAAGTCACTATATAATTTTATTATTATTATTATTATTATAATATTTAATATTAATATTAATATTAATATTAATTATCTTTTACATTTATTATTAATCATATTAAGGTGGGCCGACCTGTACCCTTTGCATAACAATTAGGGTTACAGGTAGGTCTGACTCTTGAACAGTATATAGCAAAGGATCTGATACACCCACTAGTGCTCATCCACTAAGGGCACATCCATAGGGATGTCATAGCTCTGATTCACTGCATTACACAAAAGAACCAGATCTTCACATGTTCACCTGTGCTCGTCCACAGGCACGTCCACTCTATAGATCTTCTTTCCCACTGCCTCACACAGGAGAATCATCTGGAGTCTTCTCGTCAACTCTGCTGCTCAGAGGAGGCTAAATCTCCATTTCTTGTTCTCATGACGATGCACCCAACACTTTGGGATTTCACACGTTCACCTTGTTGCTCAGCCACAGGCACGTCCTAACGCAACAGATCGCCTTTCCCACTAGATAATCATCTGGAGTTCTTCTCAACTCTCTGAATGGAGGAGGTCATCTCTACGTTCCCAACTCTGTCTCAGGCTGGAACCACGTCCCCTTCTTAGGGGCTTCCTCTCAGGTTTGTAAGCTGAGAGAAAGACTTCACATAGCTCCAATGATCCACACCTCACAGCTTTGTAAGCTGGAGAATGTCTCACATAGCTGCAATCATCAACAATATCTACATAAGACAAAACATGGTGAGAGTTACAAGAGAGTTACTAATCCGTGGGGATGGGAGTTACACATTCGTATGGACATGCAAAAGATGAGTTGCTGTCCTAATGTGTGATTACTGATTTGCACTAAAAGACAACTCATTACAAAAAGAAAGATTAACATAGTTTAATATGTACATGGATTAACATAGTTGTATATGTACATGGATGATGAGCACCAAAAAGGGGCTTATCACATGCTGTATAACAAGTACTCTTTTAAAGCAAAAAGCTACATTTTAGTTCTTTTAGGGCAGTCCTGAAACATAGATTGCTATAGGAGGATCCTGCTTTCATGACTGATGGGACTTACTCTAGTAGGCATGTGTGAACATGTGTAATATTTGTACTCCTTTTATTTTCTACTTTAGTATACTCTGTACTTTGTCTAAATTGATTGCTCACCCACTTTATTGTATTTTATTGGAGACTTGGTCAACTTTGATCACTATTCCCACAAGTTTGTACTGTATATAGAATAATACAAATAAGTGCTCAACATAGGTGCAGTTCCAGCAATTCACTCTTTACTTGCGTACTTGCCTATTACTTGTTTGCTTGTGTGCGAGTCATTTTCAATTTTGGTGTTGTGCTCATATCAATTGGTATCACAAGACTAAGTCACTTTGTTTGGCTACATTCCATCATTAAGTTTGAAAGTGGCTGAATTTCAGATTGGGATGGTGAACAAATTTGTTCAGATTCACCCATTAAATTCTGCTGAATAGAAATAATATTGTTTCTGTTCGTATTGGAGTTAAGTTCGCCTGGGAATTTGCTGAAGTTCCTTTATCTCTCATAATTAATGTAATGCCCCGTTCAAAATTATGGTTTACCGACTTACCTGATGAGATTTGAAGGTTCTCTGCAATAGTTAAAACTCATTCTTTGAAATCGCACAGGGTATTTCTCGCCGGAATTCCAAGGTTAATCAGAGAGAGAGAGCTGTCTTAGCTGGCCAGCCCCCTTGAATTGCCCATTCATGCCTGCGTGCCCATATCCATATTTTATTACATAGAATATGATATAAATGACGAGTATAAATTTAATTATATATAATATTTACTTATATAATATATAAGGTTAGGCTATAAATTAATATAAAGTAGTATAATAGTTTTAGGTTATAAATTAGTATAAATTTATATATATTAAAACTTTAAGTTATGTATATATAATTTTTTAGCTTGGTGGGCTATGTTACCGGATCCGTGGGGCCTCGGGGCTGGATCCGTGGATCCCTGAATCCGATACGGATTTGGATCCGGATCCGCTGGGATTCACCTAGGATTCGCAGTGCATTGTATTTCACCTATACGCAGGTCGTCGCAGGCGCGAATTCAAGTATTTTATTTATGGCAGAGAACAGGTTGGAGTCGGTATGAGTTTATCTATTCTCGAGTTCAGGTATTCTCGTTATCGAGGAGGATGTGAGTTCTTTCCGGTCGGCGTGAATTCAAGTATTTTATTTATGGCAGAGAACGGGTTGGCGTCGGTGTGAGTTTATCTACTCTCGAGTTCATGCATTCTCGTTATTGAGGAGGACGAGAGTTCTTTCCGGCCATCCTAACGGGAGTTCTTTCCGTCAACCCAAGTCTATTTAATATTAAATTGTTGGGGAAATGGTTACACGGTCGAGCCGACGACCATACCCTATTTTCTTCCCTAAAAACCTCATTATCCCGCCTGTCCAACAACACCTTTTTGGTCTCGCCTCGATCGGCCTCCTACCTATTTTATGTTAGAATTTTTAATATATAATGTTATATTTTTTAATAGTTAATATTATAATTTTAAATAGTTAATGTTATAATTTTTAGGAGTTAATAGTTAATGTGATAATGTTATAATAGTTAAGATTATAATTTTTATAATAGTTAATGTTATAATTTGTATATAATACTTTAATTTTAATTTTATTTACATTTTATTTATCTAATATATTAGTTATTTTATATAAGTATTATATATTATAATATATATAAGTTATATATTATATAATTTATAATTCTTATATAATTTTTGTTTTTAAAAATTATTAAAAATATATTTATATTGTTTGTACTTGCCGTTTCCCCGGTATCCGGATCCGAATCC
The DNA here is from genome assembly GCA_009831015.1 of Picea engelmannii. Taxonomy (NCBI): domain Eukaryota; kingdom Viridiplantae; phylum Streptophyta; class Pinopsida; order Pinales; family Pinaceae; genus Picea; species Picea engelmannii. The sequence goes on along the minus strand of ML777132.1, from coordinate 445,987 downwards.
TTGTAACTTAGTTGGTGGGTTAGCTTGAGTGGTTGAGTGCTGTGAATTACAAGTAGGAGATCATGAGGTCAAGTCCCTGGGCTGGCTGCCTCTGTAGATATTATTGGGCCCCACTTGATGTGCCCGCCGGGTTAGGTTGCCAAAAATGCAACGGGCTGGTTTACCTTAGGCACCATCCTTGAAATGAGGGGAAGTGCCTCGAAAAAAACTGTATATATAATTTTTTTGTTATATATAGTTAAAATATATTATTTTTATTATTCCTAGAGGTTATATTAATAAAATTATATAATTTTAAAATGAATTTATTCAAGTTGTATAATTAAATAAACCAGCATAGATCCATCTTAACCCCGGATCTATTAAGTGCTGAGAGGGATCCAATCTCTCGAGGTGAAAGCCTTTTTTAGAGTGCAAAACTTGAGGAAAGGTTAAAGGTTTGCACCTTGAGAGATTTGATCCCTCTCGGCTCTTGATAGATTAGGGGTTAAGATGGATCTAAGCTGGTTTATAACAAATATTAATTGAGCCGACTTGTTGTTTATATGTGTTTTTTTTATTTATATATATTTTAATGTTTTATTATTATTATTAATTTAATATTATTTTATTATTTTATGGATTTTTTACTATTATTTTAATGTGTTATGTTACATGGACATCTCTCTCATATTGGGTTGTAGAGTGCCTTTTGGCGCAATATATATTTATATAGTTAAATCTCACACACATACATATATACTTGAACTTAATGGTGAATTTTATTAATGGTTTTGGGTGCAAAACTTGAGCAAAGGTTAAAGGTTTGCACCTCGAGAGATTTGATCCCTCTCAGCCCTTGATAGATCAGGGGTTAAGATGGATCTATGCCGGTTTATAACAAATATTAATTGAGCTGACTTGTTGTTTATATGCGTTTTTTTTATTTATATATATTTTAATGTTTTATTTATTATTAATTTAATATTATTTTATTATTTTATGGATTTTTTACTATTATCTTAATGTGTTATGTTACATGGACATCTCTCCCATACTGGGCTGTAGAGCTCCTTTTGGCGCAATAAATAAACATATATATATATATATATATATATATATATATATAGTTAAATCTCACACACATACATATATACTCGAACTTAATGGTGAATTTTATTAATGGTTTTTGGCTAGGCGAATTTTTCTTGAACTTCATTGTTGTCGAATTCGAATACAAACACAAACCAGGTGTCTTAGCCTTAAGATCAGGGCTTTTCAAGGGCTTTGCCATTCCAGCCTCCTTTGGGATTTTTCTCCTACCAAGAATCATTCTCCAAGCTCTTTTCAAGCGATTTGGGTGAAAAAACAGGTAACCTATTCTTGCCTGGATTGCCCTTACCATGTTTCTATGCTTTTCCACAATATCTTTCTGTGATTCCCTTCTTTTAGCTGTCACGGGCCCTAGTCACAGCAATCCATTCTGCTGATTTTCAGACCTTTACATTGATTCCAATCTCTGCTATGCTGATTCAAATTGCTTTTGCGTTGCTATGCTGATTCAAATTGCTTTTGTGCTGCTATGCTGATTCAATTTGCTATTATGCTGATTTAAATGGCTGTTATGCTAATTCAAATTGTTGTTACGCTTGTTACCACTTGATTTGTTTCACTAGTTGTGCAAGGTCAACACCTGAGATGAATCAATGGCAACTTGGAAGGGGAACCACTGTCACCTAGGCTACCCTTTCCCTACTCTTCTCAGATGAAAACAAGTCACCTGAAAGGGGGATTCCCTGGGAAAGATCTCAAGGCTACAACTTAGAGGCAGCCAGGGAAAGATGATTAGCTTATTTCCTTTATGCACCCAATACCTGGAGGGTAAAACTATTTTGTCGAATCTGTCATTTAATTTGGAAGGTCTGGTCATTAAATCTGTTTCCTATCTCAGCATTAATCCTTCTTAAGAATGTGCTCATAAACACCTTGTTTGTGATTTCAATAGACAAATTCAGGATTGTTTTAGATTGCTGCTTCATATACTAGAAAACAGGGCTCATTAAAGTGTACAAGAAACATAATTTTTCAGGCATAAGAAATTAATTCTTTAAGTTAGAAATTATATCAGCGAATAGATTCAGATTTGAATGCTTGCTACTATAGTCGATGATATCAGTTTCAACCTTTTTATTCCCTGTACTTCAAGTAAATTAATTCGGTCTTTATGAACAGCGAACAGTGGAAGTTACTATCAAGCTGTTTTGTCACTCTAATACAATTTTCCATAGTCCCTATAACCGTGACTAGAGCCGGAAGTGCGTCTTGCGGGAGCATGTAGTGGTATGTAAAGGATTCTTTACAGAAGAGTATGAACAAAAAGAGTCTCCAGCTCATAATTTGAACCTTGAAAAGACACAATGACTAGAATGATAGCATGATGAGTAAACTTGAAAAGATTTATTCGTACAATACTTTAAAGTTTAAACAGTTAGTGTGCAGCCTAGTCCAATCGAATAAATGCTGGCAACGAGTGTGGATTAGGAGCATAATTTCTAAACTTGTTTACAGAACATGGAATGCATATTTCCAAGTATGCATCATATGCTAATGTGGACACAAACCTACTTGCAACTAAATAAAATTCTAAGACCGCTGATGAATTTAGGAGTTTTCATTGAGAAATTTATCCAAACAGTTTGTCAGACAGCCTCAACAAAATATCAGATTTGACAAAATGCTAAACCCAGCTTGAGAAATAAAGTCTTGTCCTAATAAAATTTGTTTTCGAGGCACTTAAAAAGGCATTCCAGCTCTTGGTTATGAATCTGTAATTAGTGTGCTAGAGATGGAATTGACTATTGTGGTGCATATACAAGGAAGTTCATGTATGTATTATGTCAAACAGTTCATGTGCCAACTTAATGTGGTCAATGTTCACAGCGGGCATAAACCTCATAATAAACCTTGAGATCATTCATGGAATAATGAGTATGCATCTACAAGCAAAGAGCAATGCTTTCCATATGGCAATGCATTTATTAACCATCATACAATTGCTTCTAAGAATGGCGGCTATTCCTGTATAAAGATTTCATTCACAGATTTTTACAAATAGTTAGAAGACAGCCTTGCATACATCCAGGAGAAAGATTTTGAATAGGTATTTACAGCATGTAACCCTGGGGAAGACTTTCTCGTACAGATTTATGCTTAGGATAGCGAGCAGTTGTTTGATCACAAAGGTGTATGAGAAAGGGTACACCAGCAGCACCCCATAGTTTTTTCTCATTCGAAATACAAGCTGGGCGCTGCCTTTGATAGCAGCAAGCCCTCGGATGTAAACCCTGTATTAAACACGGCCTCTGCTGCTACAATTTCAAAGTTTTTGAGAAGAAATTTAGGGTTGGAAAGGAATATACCAGTGTCTTTTCCTTGCTGGGCAAATGGGGTCTTGAATTTGACGAGGGAAATTGCTCTAGTAACAAGAAAAGGGTGCGTTAATTGAGACATTTAAACACAATACAGTCCTACCCTTGATTATTAAGCAAACCCAGAAATCTTCTTCACATTCCCTTGCCAGAGTGGACAAGAAAACAAGTTATAAAGACGTGAGCTATCAAGAAACATTTCACACATGAATTTTCACCATGCATTGAGTAAAAATACAGCTGAGAAATTGCTTCTAATTATAGTTTATTTTTTATAGAAATGACGGAACAATTTTACCAAAATAAAGAAGATCCATGAGACATTTTGAAGGAGTTTCAGATTTGGGAGTGAACAAATGGTAGCAGCAACCTTAACCTCCAGGGTGCACTTCAAGGACCAGCCACAGGCTCTTTCTCCAGAAAATGCACCATGGCCTCAAGCATACAATCCTTCCCCCTTCCTCTTTACATGAACAAGGTGAACAAGGGGCTGCCTAAATAGCCCAATACAGTCCAAAGGCTAGGATTCAATGGAGAGGGGGGTGCATAGATTCTTCTAGAAGCTGGCCCCACTTAGAAATGCGCCCTCCTTTCTCTAATGCTGCACATTACCCCTTTACATGAGCTTGGTGGGCCTTAGTTGTGGGCCCCTCACCATTTTGTAAACTCATTATATTATAAACAAAACGTGGGCCCGATTTGATGCACCCTCCTCTTTCTTACAAGATTGACATACATAGAAAAAGAAAGGTTCTTAATTTTTATGGTGGGGCCTAGGAAGTGTGCCCTCTCTCTCTCTATGATGTGCATATGTGGGGTCAATAAGGGAACCTTCTTTTTCTAGCTAAGGAACCAAATAAACATGAAACCTAAGTTGCACGAAATAGGGAAACGATACGAAGTTTCCGAAACAGATACGATACGAAACAGGGCCTCAAAAAATGGAAACGTCGGGGGAAACGCCGTATATATATATATAGTTTAAAAAAAAATAAAGCATTATATTGCAAGAAAAACATAATGATATACATAAATGACATTTTAGAAGGAAAACTACCTAATCCTAGCCTTAAAATATGGTAGAAAAAGCTTAACATGCCTAATCAAT
>ML777132.1:420792-441422 GCA_009831015.1 Picea engelmannii | reverse complement strand
TGAATTTTGAATGGGACCTAAAATTCTACTTTCTCCATATAAAGTCTAATGAGGTTGGAACCACTCTCAAACATCCTGAAACAATTAATGGCAATGTTAAAAATTTAAGTAAAAGGATAAAAATGAAAGATAAAGGAAATGTCAATGAAAGATAAAGGGAACGCCATTACCATTAGGGAACGCCTTGGGAGCGGGGGGGGGGGGATGCTCCCTGCAACTATGCTCCCATAGCTGATGAATATCATTCATTACATGATGCAAGTAACCCTAACTGGAAGTTTGGGGGCCCCATGGCCCCTTTATTTGCCTAACTTCCCTTTAAAAGCCGCGGAAACCTGGCTGTACGAGCACGGTACGGCCCCGAAATGCAGCTGGCCGTACTGTACGGCGTTTCCCTTTCGAGAAACGTCGTACGGTACGGCCAACAGCGTTTCGGGGCCGTACCGTACGGTTTCCGGCTCCGAAACAGAGGGGGGGGGGCGTTTCCTGCAACTTAGCATGAAACCCATCAATGTGGGCCTTATTTAGAAATGTTTCCTCCTTTCTCTTGTGGGTAACTTATTAAACTTGGTTTGCTTGACCCATTTAGCATTAAACAATATTTAATTTTCTCCACATGTGTGCCAATGAGGGTACACTTCAATACAGTGTTGTACCATGGTCATATAAATGTTTCTTCTAGTAAACCCCACCAAAGCCAAAGTCATCTTAAAAAGGGGATCATGGAATGCACGAGTGCTATGAACAACATCCAATAATGAGAAGGAGCATCCCATAACCATCAACCAATGCTAGGAGAATTGAGACTCTCCCAACCAAAGATCTCCATGGTGCACAACTGAAGATACCTTCTACCAACATCCAAACATTTTGAAGGCTAGGAGCATCATGCCGCACTCCAAAAATCTGAATCATCACATATGTATCCCTATGCAATATAGGTGGTAACAACGCTGATCCACTGATTTAACTTGTTATGCTGATCTGCTCATTCAATTCCCTGTTATGTTGATTTAACTCACAATAAGGACTAATGCTTGTGATTTGTTGCCCAAAACCCCAATCTGCACCTGTAACTCGTGTTTAACTATTCCCAATTGTAAAACCTTATATATTCCAACATCTCCTATGTTTGTAATTGTGACTTTTTTTTCCAAGTTACAAAGCCCGGGGAAAACCCTCGAGTACTTCCCCTCATTTCGAGGATAGTACCTAGGGTAAACCCTACAATCTTCAGGGCACAAGGTCGGTCAACAACAAGGCTTGAAGCCATTACAACAATATACTCATTATGAGCTCAACATGTCACTTGTGGTAATTGAACACAAGTGGGGAGGATGACAAGCATTCCTCCCAACCACCCGTGCTGAACCCAATTGACAGTTTGTAATTGTGACTCTGTAAAAGATCCAATGAATTGGGGGTGATTCCTAGGGCTCCAACTTTGCGAGTTTTCCCAAGTCATGGTTGAACAAATTCTGAAGCAGTCACGCCCATTACTCAACAACAAGAAGCCGACCAACAACAAGAGTTCCGGGCTAAAATGATGCATGATATGATAAGTATGTTCCAACAACTCATCACTATTCAGCAACAAGCCCAACCTCAACCTTAACCCACTATTCACTAGGCAGTTTCCATTGCTTAACAAACCTTCAAGCTGGACATTAATCTGTTGGTGCCTAAATTTGATGGGTCTCTCAATGGCAACAAACTCAATTGTAGAATATGGAGCATGGAAGCTTATTTCAAAACCAATCCAACCTGATAGAAGTGAACAAGATTTTGGTTGTTGAAGTTCATATCAAGGACCAAGCCTTGACATGGTGGCAAACCCATACCCAACATTTCATAGCTAACAAGCAACCCCCGATCAACACATGGCGAGACTTCAAGGATTGTCTACAAGAGTTTCTACCCATAAGGGTACAAGGATGATTTATTAGTAAATTGGCTACAACTTGGACAGTTGTTGGGACAATCCATCTAACAGTTATTGATGTCTTCAACAAAATGTCCATTAAGCTCTAGGTAAGCGATTCTGAAGACACTTTCCGTGTTAAGTTAATTTTTAGGTTGTTGCCGCATTTAAGGAAGGAATTGGAACTTTTCTCTGTTATGTCCTTGGAGCACACCTTCTAGCTTACTTTCAAAATAGAAGCTACACTACCAAAGACCAATCTTCAGTGAAAAGAAGCATGTTTCCTCTTCTCACCCCCCTGCCACTTCGAAGAGACGAGCATTTCAAAAGTTGAATTATGCTCTCTGCTTTGAACAGTGTTTTCTCTTACTAACTTGCAACAACCTCTTGAGATTGAGACAGATGGTTCACCATATTCCATAGGTGTTGTTCTTAAGCATAGAGGACATCTTGATGGCATATCACTTAGAGACCTTATTCCCATGTCAAGCTCCAACTACAACAATTATGGCAAGGAATTTCATGCACTGGTCTAAACACTTAAGCAATGGTAACACTTGGTAAAGAAACTATCTTACACAGTGATCATCGCCTTTAGTTTTTTACTAAGTTGCAGGAAACATCTAACCAGGTGCCGTCCTGGTACCAGAAACTCGACGAAATGCTGAAACAGGTATGGAACCTGGTCGAAACGCCACTGGCCGTACCGTACGGGGTTTCACGAGTAAGAAATGCTGTATGGTACAACCGACGACGTTTCGACCGGTACGGACAACGTTTCGGCGCTGTTTTGGTTGTTTGTGGGCCTGTACGGGCATCTAAGCAGGCCTCAGCCCCCTTAAAACTCACCAATTGTGCTGTTTTTTCCTTTTTTAAGAAAAGATAAACCATTCATACATGTTTTTTATTCGTTTAGGGTTTAGGTTTTTTTTGTCATTTATGTATGTCATTATGTTTTTCTTGCAAGATAATGTGTTATATATATATACGACGTTTCCCCCGATGTTTCCCCCAATGTTTCCATTTTTGGAGGGTTGCGTTTCTATATATATACGGCGTTTCCCCCGATGTTTCCATTTTTGGAGGGTTGTGTTTCTTGCTGTACCCTTTTCGGAAACATCCAGACGTTTCCCCGTTTCGTGCAACTTAGGTTTTTTAATTCTCAGTCTAAGAAGACTCCTTACCAAGGCCCTTTCTATCTTAGATCTTAAGATGTGCAGCCTATGAGGATCGGAAATCCCAATATGCTAAAGACCTATACTTTGGTCAAGTCACTGTAGTCTATTAGATCCCCTTCCTTGACTACACAATCCAGGATGGTTTTCTTTACAAGATGAATCTGCTGTGTGTTCTAGTTAGATCAACTCGCCTTCTCATCAAGGGGCCCCATTCTTCATCCTATGGAGGACATTTTGGTGTGCAAAAAACTGCTACTCTTGCAGAGTTACTTCTTTTGGCCTGACATGCAGAAACAAGTGGAAGCATCCAGACATGTTCACATTGCAACAAAAGCAAACTTGTGAATATGAAGCTTGGGCTGTACCAACCTTTGCTGGTTCCTGCTGTACCCACCACACAATGGAAATGTGTGGTAGTATGCAGATTTTCCAAGATCGGACAAGGACCTAACAATGATCATTATTAGAGCTACTCAGAATGACTCAGATGAGACAAGAATGACTTAAAACGACTACCATGACTCCTTACCAACATAGACCTTTGAGACCCTAAGCATATCAGAGGATAACACTTCTGTCATAGCTTGGCGTTTGTGGAAAATGCTTTTGCCAAATATTCATATTTATGACAAATTCGACACTTGGAAGGTACATTCCCAAAATTAATTGTTTGAGACTAGTAGAAATGCAATACTTAAAAAAGTCTTCTTCTGGGAAGGGTTTTTTTTGAGTCCATTTCAGTACATTCTAGGATATGTGGATAACTTGTTTTAAAAAGTAAGATCTGATACCGTTACAAATTTTCTCAATGTTTTCTCCAATATTGTAGAAACTTTCTTCTTGCCAAAACTCACGGGGAAGGAAGGCAATTCTTATCCGGGCTGAACTACTGAAGTTTGTGTGGTGTGATGAAATCCCTTTTCACAATATCTCATGAACCGTTGTAGAGCCAGGTTTCTCATTTGGATCTTCTCTCTTTCTGCTTTGAGAACTAAGCCTCAAAATTACTAAAGTACTTGTCTGTAAATAAGAGATAAAAAGGGGGAGAGAGTTTGAGTCATCATAAAATACAAATGCTGGATCATCCCTTTTGGAAATAAATACTTCAATAAATAAATAAAGAAATTGACCATTTCAAGTTTTGAGCTTATTTCTTATTAACTTGAACTCGTGCATGAGAGTCATTTATTTCAGAAATGTTTTTAAAATGCAAATGGTGGATCACCCCTTTCTAAAATAAATAAATAAATTATGACACTCTCATTTATCTTAGAAGTGTTATATTTTCCAGGAGTATAAAAAAAGAAATAAAAATTAGGTGGGTTTCTAAGCAGTTGTTAATGGTATCAGGGTCAGGTATGTTAAACTTTGTATGCTTTTGCAGGTGCGTGGGGAATTGCCTTTTACCAAGTGCAGAATTGCACTTGACTCTGTGGAATTTTCTGAAAAGCAAGTCAAGGAGGATGCTGCTTCTATTCTTGCAGATACAGTTGCCCACATGGGTCAAGAAGTAAGCATTTCAGTTATTGTATTTTTTGTTTTGTCTTGGGTCAAGATGTAATCATTTCATTTATATTGTACTTTTGACTCATTTAACCTCTAAAGAATCTTTGGTGCGGCAAGAGTTGAAACATTTGTTTTACAACTGTGTCATATTCATGCGATCTCTTGCTCAGTTTTTTTGTTTTTGTTTTTAGGATTATAACAAAACAACTTTGTCATATTTCATGCAATCTCTTTCTCATTTTTCTGTTAATTTTATGAGTAGTTTATTTGTTCTTTCTCCGCACAGAATTAGTTTAGTGATCTGGAAGGCTGAAGAATTGTGCAACGACTATTGGTATCATCTTTTAAAATCAAAATGAACCTTTATGCCTTTTCAATTCCATTTACGATTCCATGTAGGCTAAATCTCAAATGCTTTCTGGAGAATCAGTAATAGCCCTTCAGATGGGTTGAGGTTTCAGTACTCTGGAGTCTGTATATATATGATATGTGATTGATTGGTATTTGGTATTTTCAATTTTGAAGTTCATAGTTCCAGTCAAGAAAGTGATGCTAAAGTGTTAAGATTGAATAAACAATTTGAGAGGCTCTTGTTGAGTGGACCTAATAAAGTTCTGCAATTATTGAACTGACCATTAATAATTAACTATCAAAGCAATTCTCTTTCTTGATTACTAACCAAGAAAGAGATTAAAGCAGGACTTTTTAAAAGTTATTTCAACCTGCGATCAACTCCTAATCTGACTGTAACTCTTGTTTAGAGAATGCAGAAGGAAACACTCTGAAAATTTATACGGCCAAAACATAGCATCATGATCTAACAATCGCTTGTTTGAAGGTGAATCCATGCTGCCCATTCACTGTGTCCATCTTTATAGCATTTCTAAGTTCTGTCTTTTCCTTCCTTTATGTTCATTAGGCTAACATCTCTGTGATCAAGACATTGATGACACCATTCCTAGCAAAACCTGTTTGGTATAGAAATTGTTTATTTTCAATGCATATGCGGATATTTTGATTTCTTTTTGTGATTTAACCCTTTATGCAGTGAAGTAATTGACTAAAATTACTTTCCTCAATTCTTTTATGCACGATAAACTTTTTTCTTTTGCAAGAGACAGTCTTATATTGTACAAACAAATAAGCAGCTCATCAAGAACGAGGCATCATACCCTAACTACCATAAAGACTGGCCAGAAGACTGGAGGAGGTTGCTGCTAGGGTGATAACAAACACTGATTATGTTTGTAGCTTGATAAAAGCACTGGCTTGTTGCATGGTCTTTAAATTTGTTTGATGCACTATCCCTTCTTTCCTTTTATTTATGCCAACTGTATTTGTGTTCATTTTGTTATGCTTGTGTTTAATTTACAACTATTGTTCATGCACATACTTATATCTGTATTTACTGAGATCATATTATAATTTAGAATGATGATTGTCAAAGGAAGGCATTGGTCTATGAAATTGTCTATTCACTGCTGTATTACTGGTTTTGTCTTTTCTCAATTTTCTTATTTGTTCATTTTCAAGTGGAATTTCATCTTCACTTTGCTGTTACATATTTGCCTCTTCCTTATCAAATGTGTTCTATGTTGCGTAATTGATAACTGAGCATTATAATTGATAACTGAGCGTAGTCAGGATGAGCAATGAGGCCCTCTGTCAACTGCAAAAAAATGGTTAGAGTAGAAGGGCACAAACCCCAAGAGGGTTACTGAGCCTACATATCAAGTTTGACTATACCTATTAATACAGTAAAAGAAAAAAGAATATGGCCTTAGCCATAATTACAAGTTCATAATGATGCATGTGAATGGGCTGTGGCCACAAGTACAGATTACGTCAATAATTTCAACAGCTCCCCTTGAGATGAACATGGGGCATTGAAGAGAAGTCATTGCAATTTAAGATTACAAAATTTACTTCCCCCCTTAATGCCGATCAGGGGGCCAGATCACACCCCTTGAACTCAACATTGATCCTTCATAAAGCCATCAAGATCATCAACGATGGACACCAAAGTCCAGAGAGCTTTAGGTGGGAGATGTTGTAAGTTGACAAAGACATCAGAAAAATGAGTAATGTCTCATGGTGGAGAAGATTCCTCCTCAGGTACACTTCTCACAATGCTTGTTCATCCAACTTTTGTGAGTCTCACGACCATAGAAGCCAAGCACTGATTGATCTCTGTTTTCTTCATCCAAGTTGCATTTGTTGCAGATTTGTAGGGGCCTCACCCCTGCCGAGGAGGGTGCATGCTTTATTTATCATTTATTTTTGTCAGCAGAACTGTTTTGTTATGCCCTAGGGAAGACATCTGTTTCAGGCATCTTTAAACAGTTCAAATTCGGGGATTCATCATTTATAAGCTCCTCCAGAAGCTATTCGAAAAGTACATTGTTTTTATGCTGTGTGCCTTTGTTATGAATGATAAGCTTTGAGCATGCATCTCCCTTTTAAACTTATTTGATATTAATGCTGCAGTCTTGCAAGGCTTTTCCCGAGAGATCTCTCATCTTTTGATTTTATTTCTTCTAGCATGATTCTGGAAACCTCTCTTACATACTCAAAGCATTGGAAGCAAAAAGTATTTTGGGCTAAACAATTGTCATTTATGTTACGCTATACCACTCTCTTTACCATCAAATTTTAAAGAAAACAGGAAATGGAAGCAATAAAGATCTGCCTGGTTCTTTCTCAGGCAACTGTCCATTCTTTTGTAAGCTTGTGACTTTATTATTTATTATAAAACTTATGTGAGTAGCTGATCTGTAGACGGTAGGCTTATGGCCTATCCGTTTCACCGACATGGTCCTCTATTTGATTAAAATAATTTATTGAGGTCCCTAAAGTTTATTACAACATTGAGATCAAACGCTTGACTACATTGTTGCAGTCTTTGGAGAAATTTCCATCAAGGAGGCCAAAACCATCCAAGCTATAGACTGGGACTTTTGGTTTGATTGTCCCAAATATCCAACAAGGGACAAAAAACACTTTCAATGTCTTTCTATTGTCAATCATTTTATAACAAATTATTTATGACAAGAGAGGGGAGAACAGTCTTGCACTCTTACTAAACACCTGAACTATCATGCATCGATCCTTCTAAGCAGTCACATGAATGTTAATGCTGCTCTTTACGTACATCTTCAATCAACGGTGATTCATACAAGGCATTACCATGAATTTGATTCCATGAATGGCGGTCTATGTTTAATGGTGTCTGCAGCTACATGAAGTATAACATTCAAGATGAATAGAATGAGGTGTGGTTGCTACAAGATTTGGCCCAACGTTAGCTTATCCACTATATTAACTATTAGCATTTAATTGGAGCTTTCTCACACCCAAACCCATCGCACTCCTCCCTTGTTTCTCACATATAAGACGAATAACAAGAAAGCAAATGTTGATAAAGGAGAATCCGTGGCCTCATCACTGAATGTATTAAAGGAACACATTTATTTCTAACTCCAAACTAAATCAGTGTGATGTTTTCTGGCTGCATGCTAACAACCTACGTTTGATGTTAAGGAGGTGGCAATGCTTATGGTCTTCATCATTTTGAACAGACCCTGTCTCTATAATGTAATTCCAGTCTATATTGAGCTGCTGGATGGATTGATTAAAGTTCTAGGTGGTTCCACTCACCACCCAGATAACAAGAACAGTCAACAGTGAGTGCGTATGACCAAATTGAGTGCACAATAGCTTGGAAAAGGAATGAATTGATAATTACAAGATACCAAAAATAGAAATTTAGCTGGAAAATTGCAGCAGCCCTATTATTACAGCCTTCAATCTCACTGAACACTATAAATGGATGGTCCGAGGTTCCTATCGTAGCTATGAAAACAATCAACATGAAATAATTTCAAGCAAGAATTAACCGTAATACAATAAGAAATTCTCACAGCAATTCGTTAAAATGCAACTGCGAACCTTAGTCACCTGGTTTGTGTTCGAGTTCGACAACCTTGAAGTTTGACAGTGAAAATTTTAGGAATAAAATTCGGCATTAAGTTCGACATGCTACAAAATTTGAAAATTAATATATATATATATATATATAATTTTTTTTTTCACGTGGTTCATGACACCAAAGACCGGTAGCTCGCTACGTCCACGGAAACCCCCCCCCCCCGAAATCTGCGAGAGAACATGGGGAGGCCAGGATTGGCGGGATATCGATTGCTCAACAACATGAGCAGCATACTCAACAACAAGAGTATCTTATAGACCCATTAAGGGCATCACACGTCACTTACAAGGAATTGAACCTGGGTGGGGAGGATAACGACCATTCCTCCCAACCACCCAAGCTACATCCAATGGACAATATATATATATATATATATATTTCCTCGGAAAAAAACATAATTTTATTCATCCGGAGAGACAAAATTACATTTTATAGGTGCTGGTGAAGCACATTCAGTAGTGTAGAGAAAGTAAGAGGGTTTTTAACCAAAAAGAACCAATGTGTTGGTAGTTGAGCTTCCCAAGTTCTTTTAACTGGTTCTAGTCTATCATAGACTGCATAGTGCAGTTTACAAAGCCTACCTACATGGCTAAAAAAGTACCTAAAAACCTTTACAGTGTATACACAAAAAACTGGACCCAAAATATATAATCCAAAATTTGATAAAGGTGTATTATGGAGCAGGAGCTTGAGCCGGTTCTTCTATGAAGGGCCGATGGTAGAAATTCTGTACTGTGTCCCCATTTGATTCAAAAAAGTGCCAGTGACCATAAGGTAGAGTGAGCCCTTCTTTCGACAAAGCATCTGCTATTGTGTTTCTGTTCCTGTAAACATGTCGTATAATAAAGGAGTCAAAAGAAGCCAACAAGGTAGATCTCCTCCAAAATAGGCTGCAGAAAAATATTGTGGCAGGACTGTGTTTTTTGAACCCAATTTATGACATTCATTGAATCACCAAAGAGTTGTATGGAGTATAGCCCTCGTTCAATTGCTATTTTGAGTAATAGGAGTAGTGCCATTAGTTCTACATAGTTGTTTGTACCTTTGCCCAGTCCCATTTTTATTTTGGTAAAATCTGAATCTGATATATGTAGGACTGCCCTCCCCCACAGAGGAGATTTTGAGATGCTCCGTCAAAGAAAGCCCAGGGCACGGATAGGTCTATGGGATTGGGCTGAGATGCTCGGATGCCGTGTGCATTCTTTTCCTGGGGAAAGTGTTCCAAGATTGAGAGACTTTTGGCAGCTACTAATTCAACTATTGAGGCCTTATCCTAAAATATTGCCGAGTTCTTGGCAAGCCAGACTCCCCAACTTAATAGAAGTGGCAGGGCTTTTAAGTTCTTGTGATTTGGATCATGCATCCAATTTTTCCAGGTGGAATCTAACGTTGGCCCATGCCACCCACAATGCTGTCTCAGGAGCAGGGCAGCTTCTCCCCACACTTTTAAAGTGAAAGGGCAGTGGATGAGGATGTGATTGATAGTTTCATTTTCCCCTTTACAGAGAGGGCACCAGCCTGGCCCTTCGATTTGATCCTTCCTCATCTTGTCCCAGGTCAGGATTTTGTTTACTAGCGCGGACCACATGAAGATCTTTGTTTTCAATGGGGCTTTGAGCTTCCATAGACCGCTCCACCACCAACACAGTTCCCTTTGGAGTAGGTCGACACTAAGTGCTATGTAACCCAATTTGGGGGAGTAAACCTCATGTGGGGATTTTTTTCAGACCAACTCATCATCCTTATCCAGGAGCCTAATGTGACCCCATTGAAGAGCACAAATGTAGTCCCAATGAAGTTTGAGCTCTCCTTCCAACTCAAGAGAATCAGAGCTGTACCACCCTTGATGCCAAATGTTTGTGGAGCCTGGATCAACAATTTGATTAAGTTTATAGAACCCCTGAGTGCATAAGTGGTCTAGGATGGCTTGTGGAAGTGTGTGGGATTTCCCGCTTCCAGGCCATGGATCAGTGCCAATGCGGACTAGATCCCCCCTTCCAACTTTCCAAGCCAAACCATCGCCGATGACATGGAAAGATTTGATTACTGCCTTTCAAATGATGGAGCAGTTGGATAAGCTCTTGTCGGCCCAACGGATCCAATCTCCCATCGAGTTTGGTTTGATGTATTTGTGGGTTACCACTTGGGTCCATAAACTAAATGTGGTGCAGAGCCTCCAACAAGCTTTTGTTGCTAATGCTTTTGAAAAAATGAATATATTCTTCAGCCCCCAGCCCCCCAGTGCTTTTGGGCGGGCCAACATATCCCATTTTGCCCATGGCAAGGTGTAGTGATCCTTCAGTCCAGACCAAATAAAACGAAAGCATAAACGACAGATTTTTTCTAATATACCTTTGGGAATGCAGGAGAGAGACATCCAGTAAACAGGGATAGCCTCAAGAACCGCCTTTGTTAGAGTTGGCCTACCTGCCCTTGAGAGCCATCGAAAACTCCAAAGGTTAAGTCTTTTTTCAAGTTTCGCCAAGAGCCACTGCTGATCCCCTGTGAGATATTTGTTGGCTTTGAGCTGGAAGCCAAGATATTTTATTCCCTGTTGCAAATCCTGTAGTGGGAAGGGGAAGAGAGATCTATAAAGGGTCGAAATGGCAGCATCTAACCCAATTAGGGATGAAGTGGATTTTTGTGAGTTGATGATCATCCCTGTAGCACTCCAGAATAGTTGGAGGATATCCGCTAATCTCTCTGCATCTCTGGATCTGCGATTGCAAAAAATTAGGATAGGGGTCCTCAGTGGAATTAGAGTAGTGGGGATCAAAAGGGGGGGGGGGCGAGTGTGAGAGAGGCAAGGGAGGGGAGAGGGATGCGCGAGGGGGAAGGAGTGCGAGAGAGGCGAGGGAGGGGAGAGGGATGCGCGAGTGGCTTGGCTAGCTGGGGGAGAGAAGAGCGAAGGGGTCGTAATGGGGGGTTTGTCCAGTTTTAGGAATTTGAAAGCCCGAAGGGGGTCCAACACCGGAAAAGGAATAGTGTAGTGTAAATTCAAAATAGATTCAAAGGAAGGCACCTAAAATTTACCTTGGTGATGAAGTGGCACCCGCTCCCGAGCCTGAGGGAAGTCCCGATCAATAGCCAGCTGACTCGAGAAAGTTGCTGCACGACTCGATGACTGTAGAGCCCCCGCTGAAGAACTACTTGGAGAGTGTTGAGAATCTGAGGTAGAGGAAGTAGAGGGCGAATCCGAGTCTGATGGAGAGGACCCTCCTTGATGGGCCACAGACGAGGGATGCCGAGAAGAGTATGGATGCCCACGGAAGAACAGTGGACAATCTTTTAAAATATGCCCGTGAGCATGACAACGCTTGCAGCGGAAAGGGATGACCTCATAATGAAGAATCTGAGCCCTTGTTCGGCCCCGATCTGTAATGTTGAGTTCTTTCCGCAAGTCGTGCCCGATGTTAAACAGAGACTAGTATGCGGGCCAATGCCATTTCCCCCGTCTCCCTGAAAGAGAAGTCTATGTCCAAATAAGTGCCCAACATGTTCCCAATCGCTTGAAAGACTTTAACTGACCAGAGGTGAGGCGAAAGCCCTGGCAGACGAACCCACATTGGGAAGGAGTCCATACGCTCGCTACCTGCGTCGAAAGTTGGATCCCATAGTTTTAGAAGGACTGGGGAGGAATCAATGGTCCAACAGCCCGAAAGGGCCCGAGTAGCGTGTGCTGCCTCTGAGAAGATAATCAGAAACAAACCCCAAGAGAGGCGTCGGATTTGTGGAGGTGGGGTTTGAGCCGAGCCCCAGGTAGAGGCCACCCAAACTTTGAGTGTTTTCTCACTGAAATGCCGTCCATAGACCTTACCCACCACCGATTTGTCCGCCATTTCCACCACTTCTGCCATGGATAGGTCTTCACCTAAGATGAGATTCGAGGAGTTCGAGACGGCCCCGATGCACCTATTCCGCTTCCAACGCTTGTTAATGGTGTGAGGGTCTATACCCTTAGCTAATCCGAGAGGATCTAAAGCCTTGCTGCCTCTGTCACCAATACTGTCCCACCCATTCAGATTTGTTGGTGGTAGTTAGGAGGCAATAAACCCCGTAGGTGAGCCCCCAATGACCGTTTCAGTGAGTAGTTCAGAGCCCGCATCGAGGTAAAAACTGGAACCCAGGAAGTTGGGTTTTGGGCTTTGTGCACCAAGAGGGTGCAATGTCGCTTCAAACTCCGTCGAGAGAGGACCCTCGTAGGAAGGAGAGAAAAGAGGGATCTCAGGAAGAAAGCTTGGGATAGTAGGAATCGGGGAGTCCCAGGGGAGTGTAGCCGGAAGAGGCGAACCCATAGAAAGAGGTGAAGTAGAAACCCCCACACTAGAAAAAGAACCCACCAACCCTTGAGAGACCAACTGAAATGCGAACCGAGTCGCCAGGGGATAAGTCTCTGATGGGAGACCGCTTGTGGGCTGCAACAGTGAAGAAGGTTCAGAGACTGAAAATGGCGCCGGAGCCTGAGATGGAGAGAGAATGGGAGCAGAGATGCATGTAGGCTCTCCCCAAATGGATGCCACATTGATCGCCGACAGGTGCTTGGTGGAGACGGGAAATGGGATGCCACCTGGTGGGAACCAATGTAGGGTTTCAGATGGGTCCAACAAGTAGTCAACCTCTTCTTCGTAGGTCGCCATGAACCAGGAGGGGTAGTTGCTTGCTGAAGGAAGAGAACACTGACTCTCGACCGCTAGTCGATAGAGTGCTTCGACCGACCTTAGAGGGGACTGCACCGACTAAGGACGGAGGTAAGGCGAGAGCTCCTGCGGTAGCGAGAAACCGCAGAATCCCATCTATGGACAATATATATATATATATATTCAATACTCATTAAACCTCATTAAACATATATAATAAAAATGAAAAAATATATATAGAGGAATATGAAATATATTTAGTNTATATATATTTTTTTTTTTTTTTCATTTTTATTATATATGTTTAATGAGGTTTAATGAGTATTGAATATATATATATATATATAAAGTAATATGGTAATACTAAATATACATAGAGTAATATGGTAATATGAAATTATAAATCGTGAAATTTATGAAATTATAAATATATATTCTGAAATATATGAAATTATATATTACCATATACATATATATTAAATTATATGATATAATAATATATTACCAATTACGATATATTAATATATTATCATATTATCTGAAATATATGAAATTATCATCAATTTGAAGCGGATCGTGGTCATGGTATGCATCCTAGAGATCGAGTGTCGTCGGGGTAAGCTAGAGATGAAATCGACAATGGAACTGAACACTCGAGGGTGACGACAAAGGCATGGGTCGGGGTCGCAGACAAAAATGAAGGAGGGTGGTAGCACAGAAAGGTTTCTAGTTTGCGGGCAAGTATTTTCCAATTTTTTTTAAACTACCGCGCGCGAACCTCATGAAAACCTAGTCGAATCTCAACGAATTTAGGCGAATTTGTTCAGGTTTGCGTACAAAATGGACTTCGGGTTCGAGTTAGTGTTTGAGTTCGACGAACTTTATCGATTAAGTTTGGGATAGGATAAAAATCGCCGAATTTCAAACTTAAAGCTTGAAAATCGGCGAACCCGGTGAGTAAGCTGAGAACCACAATGCCGTCACACAGAGATACACATCAAGAAAATAACTCATAATAGACATAGAGATTTTACCCTGGAAACCCAAATGGGAAAAGTAGCATTCAAATGTTTTCGGTTCGTCTTTATTTCTCAACAAGCTTGCATGTTTACAACTCAGTCTAGTTCTCTTATATTTTTCTTGTAGGATTATCAATAGAAATCCCTTACAATCTCTACCAAAGAGCCCCTTCTACATTGCTCTGCATCAATTTCTCAAAACATCTTTCATCCATTAAAACCCTAATTTCCATGTCATCTAAGTAGTAGTAGTAGTAGTAGAAGATTGACAATCACAGCTCCCAAAAAGTCGCTCTAGTTAACCATCCATAACATTCTTCATGAAAGAGAACAAGTAGGCGTAGACAAGAGTGATAAATCTCCACAAGTAGCAACAATGTACAGAATGAGAAATGATTCTCTATTTATATGAGAGATCTAAGTGAAATGTTGCCATGAAAGGGTGCATCTTTTCATCTCAAGAGGTGTCTCATCATCCAAAGGTTGTGATGTTTCATCAAAAGGTGCCAAGAAGCCCCAAAATGTCACATCAAGGTGCCCCAAAAACAAGGATATGTCAAGCACAAAGTGATCATGAGTTGGGACAGACATTACATCATGACCAAACATAGAATCCAACTCATGAGGGCGGGCACGAGGAACAAAATGATGCCGAGATGTTCATCCACAAGCTTGTTTTATCCATCTTTGAACAGGGTTGCAATATATCGATGACGGCTCATCCTTGCTCCAAGCAAGGCCTTCATAATGCAACCCTTGCATCTCATAAGGCTGATCCATGTACTTCAAAAGTTGGCAACCTTGGCTTTCTTGCTCAATGTCACTCCCCAAGGCTTGAGATGGAATCATAAGAGATCTGAGAACTACCTCATGGTTGCCTGACAAAGATGGGGATGAAAAAATGGGGTGTAAATTCAGATCTCGGTTTTTTTTTTGGCTCCCAACTTAGGGCTTGTTGATCTTCTATGTGTGGGTGGAAATCCTTACAACAAACCATAATTTGAAAACACTTTTCCCCCATAGATATCTCAACATCAAAAATATAATTTCCGGCAACATTACCAATCACATATTGAGGACAAGATGAAGAGAAAGATGGATGGAAATTTCTGCTATGAAATACTTGCTTCCCTGGGCAAATCACAGCCCCATGAGAGTTCTCACATGAATGTTCACCAAAATCTGAGCATAGGGGTGGCTGAAAATCTTCTTCACAAAACAACTCCAAGTTTTCAAAAGAATATGTATCATACCTCTTAGGATATGGCTGGAAGTTACCATGAGAATACTGTAATAAATCATCCCTAAGTGGTTTAAACAAATCTGTGAACATATCCTCTTCATCTTGCCAGAAATCTGCATCATCAATGTGCATACATGGCCGAAACTGATCATGAAAATCTTCCGAAAATGATGGTTGTTCCAACAGTAACAATTTTGTATTCTTGAATTTAGAGTCATCATCGTTATCTTAAATGGGGTCCCCATCAAAATAGAAACAACTCAAATCCCATTTATTCTTTTCAGTATGTAGAAGATCATCAATATTTTCAGTCTATATTTTCAGTCTTATGATAATCATTTTCTTCATCAAATGAAAAATTGATCAAATCCAAGGGTTTCTCTAAAGACTCTTCATTTTCCAAATCATCAAAGGATGCATCACAGAATTAAAAAACTTGGAAATGAGTGCAACTTACCATACCCTTGTCTTCACTTAATGGAGGAGCAAATACCAGTTTATTATCTTCATGAGGAAGGGTGGTCTCTCAAATAGGATCTTCTTCATGGACTTGATTTTCAACATGATATGCTTCATCAGGGTCTTCTTCTTCAACGGATTCATGAGGTGGCTCTTGTTCTTTTTCATCAGTTTGATAACTTCGTTCATGAATCTCTTCTTCATGTTCTTGTTCTTCAACGAAGTCTTGAGATGCTTGATCTTCAAATTTTTCATCAAAATATTTATGTATGGGATCAAGAGATAGTTGTTTCTCTAGCATGGGAACATAAGAAAATTCTTCATCAATATGTTGTAGTTGTCATTGATTCTCATAAGATTGAGGGATGCTTATTCATATTTATCCAAGGCCGTCATAAGGTGTTTAAAAACCCCTTCATACTCTTGAGAGCGATTGCCCAATATTTGAGGAAGACTCGAATCAAACCTGCAAAAGAAGTTATCTTCTTTGGGCTAGTGCAATACTTGACCTATCTCTATTGATCTTCTCCCAAAGAACATATAAAGAATCTTATTAGAACATCCTCACGTCTTTCATTAAGATTTGAAACATAGTCAAGGAATGATGAGATATGCAGAATAGCACAAAGAGTACCATCAATAAACTTTGGAATATTCTTTTCCCATTTTGGAGGGAGCTTATTTGGGTATCTTGGAATATCCTTATTATCAAGAGGAGGATACAATTCATGAAATTCCCATGGTGCCATGATTCCTTCATTTGAGAATTTGCAACAATATGAAAATAAGATGACACCTGAAACATATGTGTGGAGTCGCCAAGGTGAATCTTCTATGCCTTTACAATAATGCTTGCTTCACCTTACAAATGTTATTTTTCCTTAAAACTCAGCAAACTTAAATTTCTGTTCTCAATAGATTTTATACCCGGATCTGAAGAACAACAACAAATTCTAATTTTCTGATCTATAAACAGAAATATAATTGAGTTAAATAACTTGCAATGCACAATGGAATAAATCAGAAACCAATCACACAAATTTAGAACACCAGAGATACCCTGGAAACCCCAACTTTGGGGAAAACCAGTAACAAGGGTTTTATTATTTTCGGCTCTGCAAGATCAGAAAATTAAATACAACTGTGCCAAACATGGCACCTTAATCCACCACAATAAACTGCTTGGATCTGAGCAAATAGCTCTCTGAGTCTCGTCCTGAACCTTACGATTCTCTTGTCTGCAATACCAACAGTTGAAGGAATGGCTGCAGGTGCCCTCGACCCTCACAAAATGACACGCGGCTTCCTCAAAGTAACTCGCGACACCCACAGGCTGGCTCAACTTGGATAGTAGAGGGTTCGACTCTCTCTCTCTTGGTAACACGACCCCAAACTCGGCCCCTTTCCACCCTTACTCGACCCTTGCAACAAATCCGGCCCTCACGACCCTAGATCAAGGGAACTCGATCTCTCTCTCACAGATCTGCCTCACGGTTTTTCTAGAGATGAAGTATGGATAACTTCCAATCTCCCTCTTGGCCTGCAAACACTTCAAGACTCCTCCTTAATTTTGATCTGCAGTTGAAACCCTTTTGGTGTCACTCGTCAACTCAATGATCTCCTCCTGTCACCCCCTCTGCTTATAAACCTCCAACTGAGTGATTGTACTGTGGATTAAATCCCCATCTTGACAAATCAATTTCTACGATTTAATCTGAAACTAACTTTGACTTTTCAGATAAGATCAAAGAAGCTTCTAACAGAGAGTTAACTAATAATAATTAATAATTTACATTTCCTAAGTTAGACTTAGGAAATATTTAAATGATCATTAATTAAACCCATTTCCCTAAGTTTAACTTAGGAAAAATTTAATTGACTTGGAGATACATTAGTCCATGTGTCTTGGGTTGCATGACACCTGTCCTCGTTACAATATTTCAACACTCCCTCTCAACGAGGACAATGTTCTCCACTATTCCCTTCTTATCCCTGAAGTAGACAAACTTGCTTTTCATGAAAGCCTTGGTGAGAATATTTGCCACCTGCTCATTTGTAGGCACATATTGTAACTGGATTGCACCCCTCTGAACACAATCTCTGATGAAGTGATTCTTGATGTCGATGTGCTTCGACTAATCATGAAATACTGGATTCTCAGAGAGTTTTATGCCACTTTGATTATCACAGTGTATGATGGTCGGCTCTAACTCCTGACCGAACAAATCCACTAGCAACTTTCGAAGCCATATGGCCTCACTTGCTGCCATGCTCGCTGTCATGTATTTTGCTGTGGTGAAGCACAGGGGACTGGTATGGGAATTAAGGGAGGGGCTACGGTTAGGATAGCTACGGGTCTGTGATGGTTAGGAGAGAGGTTACGGTGGGGGGTTTTGGTAGTGTGTGGGGACGTGGAGGGATGGGGTTACGGGGTTTAGGAGGGATGAATGGGGACGCGGATGAATCGTACGGACTAACAATCAATTGTAAGGCTAATGTAATTAATGTGTTGTTGGTATGATAGTACGACATAGAATTAAATTGCGGTTGTACGGATTTGTGAGTGGGCGGATCGGTACAGACAACAATTTTATTTCGTTTTTTTTTTTTTTTGCAGCAGCTGCAGATTAATTTTTCCTTCAATATTCTTTGGCAGTGAAATGTCTTCTTCAAATGTGAACCAAGATACCACTTCTCCTCTCTGTTTTATTCTTCTTCTTGATTTCTAGTTCTTCCACTTTTCTGGCGGTGGAATAGTTCTTAACTTTGAATGGCCAAAGGCCAGGTTTTGGTCAAGGACCGAAGTTCCATGAACTCTGAAAATTTGAGTGGCCAAAGGCCTGCAGTGACGTTGCCAAGGGAAACAAAATTTTGACCAAGAGTCTAGACACCAAAAGCCGGGATCAGAAACAAGGCTTTGATACCACTATGGTGAACCAAGCTGGTTCACTATGTAAATATCCAGTATAAATAGGACAATACACAATAATCCATTTATGGATAGTAAATATATTTAATAATAAATGTATAAGAATATGAATAAGATGATTTCAAATGAGGAATGAGGGATTGTATATATATCCCGCACAGGGATGCCCTTTCATAAGAGAAATGACCTTTCATATGTCCTGTCTCTTCATAATTAATAATTACTTATTACTTATTTATATTTATTTATATTTACATATTTATATATATTTATGTTTGTTACATCTGCTTCCACATAACTCAATGATGTAGACTTCTGCTTCCTGCTGAACCAAGAGACAACCCTCGATCCCAAGCTGAAACAACTCCCTGAAGTGCTTTTCCTGTCCACTATATTGCCTGCGCAGTCTGCATTTGTATAGCCCATCAACTTTACTCCATCTCCCTGAGCATACCTCAAACCATACTCAACTGTGCCACATAGGTTCCTCAATATATGTTTTGTTGCTATCCAATGTGCTCTCCTAGGTTCAACCATGAACTAATCGAGAGTATTCACAACAAAACAAATGTCTGGCCTAGTATTGACCAGATGCATGTGAGAGCCTATCGACTTCCTATATAAGGTAGGGTCCACTGCCTCTTGCTTGGAAGCATCAATCTTATTCCAATTAGTAACCATGGGTGTAGACATCGGTCAACAGTCCTGCATCCTAAACCTCTTCAAGATCTCCACTGTTTATTTCTCTTGTCCAAGGAAAATCTCGCCATCTTGTTGCTACACCTCCATTCCAAGAAAATAGTGCATCAACCCCAAATCCTTCATATCAAACTACGAAGCAAGATCCCTCTTGCAATCTGCAATAAGCCTCTATGAACCTGTCAGAAATAGATTGTCCACATATAACACAAGAGTGAGCGGCTCTCCACCTATCATGATATAGTATAAGTTAGATTCAACATCACTCTTCACGAAGCCCATGCCTTGCAAGTAACTATCAATGCGCTCATATCACGCTCAAAACCCTCTGGCTGTTCTATATACACTTCCTCCTCAATAACTCCAACGAGGAAGGCTGTCTTGATCTACGCTGCGGGGGAGCGCCCCCCCCCCCCTCGAACCCGCTCCCTGAACGCTCCTCTTCGGGAGTGCGCTCCCTCTTAAAAAACTGCGCTCCCTGGTTTTTTAGGGAGCGCTCAGGGAGCGTCCAGGGAGCGAACGCTCCTTGAGGAGGGAGCGCACGCTCCCTCCTCAGGGAGCGTTTGCTCCCTGGACGCTCCCTGAGCGCTCCCAAGCAAAAAAAAACGCTCCCCGAATGCTCCCTGAGGCCGCACGCGTGAGGAGGAGGAAAATGGTCTTTTTTTTTATTTTTTTGGATTTTTTTGGGAAATGACTCATGGTTTTTGTAGCCTAGGGTTAGCTAAGCCTACTAAACACTCTTTCACTCCCATTTCTCTCATTCTATTTCTCATTTCATCCATTTCTTTGCTAAGAGGGTTTTGACTCTTGAGAGGGTTCTTGTTAGTTCTTGAGGAGATTGAAGGGAGATTGAAGGCTACCATTTGTGAGAGCTTGGAAGGGAGATTGAAGGCTACCATTTGTGATATCTTGGAAGGGAGATTGAAGGCTACCATAGTCATCTTCAACCACATTGGAGAGCTAAAGAGGTAGGCTCTTGGTGCCCATTTTTCTTTCTTGTTTTGTTTTTTTTAAAATGCATGTGTTGTAAACTAGTTTCTTCTCCTACTCT
>ML777132.1:369362-381194 GCA_009831015.1 Picea engelmannii | reverse complement strand
CATATCTATTTCTTAGAAGATAAGATGTTCAAGTGAAACAATACCTATGGAAGAATAACAAGATAAGGATTGCTATCACGATGACTACAAGTCAAGCAATACACATGAAAAGATGAAGTACGTTGACAACCCTTGGTAACAATGCCTGTGGAAGCTATTATATAAGTAATAACTGCCAGATAAGCTGAAATCAGAATCAAACTTGAAAGAGACCCAGAAGAAGTCAAAACAGAAAGAAGTCAACAATCAAGAAGAAATTAGAAAAAGACTTGTGACACTATGCAGAAGGCAATAAGGATGCAAATGGAAGCGTGGACTCTCTTAGATGGAGGGAGCTGATTACAGAATTCCAAAAGAAGAGCATGCATTCATGCATGAAGCACGGATTAGGAGGGAGCTAATCCTAAATGACATGATCCATTGAGGATTATGAAGTATCTGTCCATGTTCCAATTGAAAGTAGCAGCCTTGATAAACAACATGTGTTCAATTTGACTCTAGAAGAAGTCTTCTTTGAAAAGAAGCCTTGAAGTATCCTTGGTTGTCCATATACATCCATGATTCTATGATGAAAGGAAGAAGTTGGAATCTTCAGGGCATATAGAAGAACCCATGGACCCAAGAGCTAAAGAGAGACATGAGGAAGAACATGAATATTCCAAGAAAGAAAGAAAAGCAAGAACAACCAATTATTATATCGAGAATCACAAGACTACCAGTTTGGTTTGAACCCACTAAGAAGCAATCGAGAGGAAGAAATGGAAGTTATGATAAAGAATAGTGTATGTAAGAAAATGTGAAAAAGACTTATGAATGGAAGCATTGCAAGATTCAGAGTTTCTTCCAGAAGGAGGGAGAAGACTATGACAACAACTTGTTCCAGTAAACCAGATATACCTCTAGTAGTATCCATGGATTGAAATTTACATGTAAAAGATTGTTCTTCCCAATAAAGCAAGTAAGAAAGAAGCTTATACCAGAAACAGACCCATGTATGCAGATATAAGAAGACCTTGTATGGATTCAAACAACTTGATGCAGAGTATCTCATATATAGCAGAAGCGTGGTGAAAACTTTCTATGACAGAAATAGTGTATCAGAATAGTTACTCAGAAGTCTGGGATGATGGATTGCTAATCCATGGCAAACTCTCACGATGACAGAAGAAGTGCTACTTGGATATGTTTCAGTTTGAGCCTTGCCACGATGTCATGAGCTAGCAGGAAACAAAAGTGTTGAATTCGACCATGATATATTGTAATGATCAGAGCTATATGAAGCCTTCAAGAGAAAACCAGTGTTCCATGTCAGACCGAAGTACATTGAGATCAAGCATTATATTCTCCGTGATGAAGTCCAGAAAAGAGAAGTGGTTCTCCAATATATCTCCGCAGATGAGCAACTAACAGATATTTTGGTAATGCCTCTGTCTAAGATGAAAAGTTTGCATACTCAAGAAACAAGTTGGGGCTCGTGGAGACGAATTCCTTATTAATAAAGGAAGAGATTACTCCCAGGTTGGGAGGGAGCACTGATATGTTATTGATTTATGGACAATCATTTTTCAGTTTGAAAAATGGTCTAGGATGAGCAGTTCCTTTCCAGTTCGGAAAGTGCTTTGAGATTTCTGACGGACATGCATTTTCCAGTTTGTAAAATGGTCCAGATCGGACAATCATTTTCGTAATGAAAATGGTCCGATAGATTGCTGATGTACCATAGACAACGATTCCCCTTGTGGCTAGTGTGGGGGAATGGTCTAGGACAATCATTCTTCTTGGCAGTCACTCTGAGTAGTGGTCAAGTAGAATGGTCCACCTCACTGGGCAATCATTCTTTCGAAGTTCACAGTTGTGAGCAGTTTCAAAGAATGGTCCATTTTGGAGGTTGGTGCAGGACAATCATTTCCATTAGGAAATGGTCCAGACAGTCATTCCCTAGGGAAAACTCATTCTATCCAGGTTGCACTATGATTAGTGCTAGAGGAATGGCCCAGTTATGTGAATGGTCCAGATTCAACAATTAGGGATAGAATCATAGACATTCCCTAGGGAAGACTCATGCTCTCCAGGTTGGACTATGATTAGTGCCAGAGGAATGGCTCAGTTAGGTGAATGGTCTAGGCTAAAAAATCAGGGACAATTATTCTTCTATGCTTGAGAAGAATAGTCCAGATAGCCCGTGGCTGATGTTTTACCTTCTAAGGGAAGATGCTCTTCCAGATCTCCCAGATGTGAGTGGAAGAATGGTCCAGATGACTCAGTTTATTTCATGATATTGTTTTATGCAGGTTGATATCAAATGATATGATTGCTGTGGAGACTGTATGTTTCTGGACAGTAGATGTATGCTACTGTGGTGGATGTGTTCCACTAGTTGTGAGTCGTGACTATGCATCACTGATTAAGTAGCCGTGTGCTACTTGGTGTGGTTGTGTACCACTGGATAGTAGTTGTGTACTACTATGGATAGACACAATTGTGTTCTATTGAATGACATTGTTCTGATTGTCATGAAGACTATCAGTAGTGTTGGAAATGATTATCAGCTAGATGGATAGTCAGTGTGCTTGTGGATAGACATTCTCTAGGCAAAAAATGGTCCAAGACATTTATTCTTCTAGGACTTATGTCTGGATTAGAAGAATAGTCCTTGTAGCCCTTGGCGTGGCTTCCAGCATTTGTTGGAATAGTTATTCTTCTAGGACATATGTTCGGATTAGAAGAATGGTTCTTGTATCACTCTATTAAGTGAGCGACTTATCCAACATCATGCCTGACTACTCAGATGGATTATGGCTTTGAGAGATGATACAGTTGATGCTATCAGATGATACTAATAGTGATGATGGTGCTCGTGATTTGATCATGAGATAGCCTGTGTGGCTATGATGATGCTACCGATTGAATGGTATGTTTGTGCTCAAGACCATTACCTTTAAATACCTCCCTAGCTAGGAGGGAGTGTTGATATTATGGTAGTTGTGGGAGGTATTAAACCTCCACTTGTAACCCTGACAAGAATAGAATATTCCGGGAAGCAAGAAGAAACCCTAAAGCATTGGACATAACCCTAGAAGACAAATCGGCCTAGACAAGTAAGGAAGAGCAGTATAAATACAGGATGCCAGAGCTCATTTGGATACACAGCTCGCAACTGCAGAAATCTAGTGCTCATTGCAAATTTAGAGTGCGCAACTACTGCAACTACTGCAACTTGTATTTTCGGTTTTAGGCTTGGACTTTCTCTTGGTTATGGTTTGGAATTTCTGCCTTGTGCGCTAGCTCTGGAGAGAGGTATGCTAGATTGATTGGCTATTAGGCCTAGGGTTTGCTTCCAAAATTATTCTCTGTCAAGGTTAAGGTGCTCGAGGGTGGCTTCGGCCTATGGTTGGGTGACAATATTGCTATATTGTCTATGGTTAAACGAGCACAATTACTTTTCTAACACTTCCAAGGTGTGGTCACCAGAGATTTGAGTCCTTGTAGTTATCCTGAGAGCAGAAGTGTCTTCAGATACTGGTTCCGAAGCCAAAGAGAAGGCGTTGTTAGTGAAACCTGTTTCTTCTTAGACCTTCCAATAAGTCACTTTTGGCGATGATTGTGACAGATTTTCCATTCTTCTGTCAGCCTTGCCCTTGGCTATAAAACAAAACCAAAAAACTTGATCCTGGCATTCCTAGGTGCCAAGAAATGATAATGTTGTTGAGTCTGTTTCACAAAACACCCATCGACTTAGCTGCCTTCACACTTCAGCTGTGTGTTTCCTCTGATATGATTTCAACTATTATTTGATGGAGAATCTTGATTTTACCTGTGAATTATCAGCTGTTCAGTAGCTTGCCCCCACCAATCTTGACCTCTTAAATTAACTCAGTCTGTAAGTGTTTCTGGGATTGCAATGAGGAATCAAGCGAATCAAAAAATCGACATTTCTGAGATTGTCATCAGAGAATTTCAAGCAGCACTGATTAAATGCAACCTGAGATCTCGTTATTGCTATCTCTGGTTCCTATTTGACCTGCTAAGTGCACCTTGTAACCTAAGTCACCTGGTTTGAGTTTGAATTCGAATTTGACGACCTTGAAGTTCGACAAAAAATCGACAATGAAAGTTTAGATAACAAAATTCGACATTGTTATTGCACAATCTGTACTTTCCCAAAGCCCAAGGCAAGTGAGGCAAGATTGGCGTAACAAGGGGGTGACCTATCACTGTCACCTTAATAGGAAACCCCTTTCTGTTTAGGAGTATGTTGAGAATCTGAGATTACCCCAAGGGAGACGTCCCTAGTGACCTAAAGGGTTGATGAACTAAGACAAAAATGCAAGAATACCCCCCTATCACTGGTCACTCAATTTCAAAGGTTCTTTATGTCTTTGAGAGATGAAGCAAAAGTAAAGATGAAGTGTACCTGCCCAGAACAAGACAACAAAGCAAAATATGGCAGTTTTCAAGTTCCAAATGATGTTAGTGCTTCAATAAGACAATGAACCTTTGAAATATAAGCTGGCTGATATAAAATTGCAGCGATATGAAAGTTTACAACAGCAATAAGTATTTTATAACAGCTACAAGAAATATGCCTCAGAATTGCTTGAAAAGACAATGAAAGTAGCTTTAACTAGGCAAAATGATAATCAATTGTCACAAGCGTTTTCGGCAGTGTCTAGTTAGCATTAAATATCAATTTTGCAGAAAATTTGCTGCAGTTAGATGGCTGTAGCAATCTTTTGTAACAGCAGCAAGTATTAGTGCTCAGAATTGCAAGAAAATATCTTGGAAACTTAGCATTTATCAAGTGGATTGTTTGGCAATTATCACAAGCAATTTCTGAGTGAGTTAGATGTGAGTTATGTAGGTGTATGCATCAAATTAGTATAGATTAGTATGGCTGTAGCAGTGATTTGCAACAGCAGCAAGTTATCTAGTGAATTAATCTAGTTTAAAGTTAGTAGAAGTTAGCAAAAACTTCAAGGAAGAGAGTTTGAGTGTTTGTTTGATCAATCGTTCACTAAAGCAAGTGGACAAGTGCCTTTTTGGGCCTATGGAGTCAACAACAACAACAACACAACTTGGAGAAAATAGCAATGATAATACTTGCCAAAGGAAAAGAGGTAGATGGAAGAGGTGTTGGCACTTCAAGGCATCAAACATCCAAATCTTAAAGACAAATTCACTAGAGAGTGAGCACTTTTAGGCCCTAGTGAATCTTCCTTCCTTAGACTATTGAAAAAACATATTATGTAATAGGCAATTAGAATGAAGCTACTAGAGTGCTAGCACTTTAGGGCTCTAGTAGTCACTTCTAAACAAGGTGTATTTGAGAAATTTAAACAAGTAGAAAAGCTAGAGAGAGAAAGAAGCAACTTATGTTTCTCTCCTAGGGTTTAAGCAAGCAATTTCATAATCTTTAACATGAAACAAGTAAAATTTACCACAAGCATTTATTACATGAACAAATTGCAGATTTTCTACTTCACCAAGAATAATCAAGCCAAACCCTAGTTGAAGATGCGCACTAGTTATTTCAGCCAATACAGCCCACACTTCTTCTGTGATGAGTTATGATGATAAAATGAGAGTACTTTATCTCTATTTATATAAAACTTTGACCTTTAATTAATTTTAGGTCAAATAAAAGGCCGACCTGGCCAATTCACATTAAAATCCAATTTTGACATAAATAAAATTAATAAACATCTAAAAACATCTCCAAGGGTGACGTCATGCCCTTCTAGGGTGACGTTGAGCCTTAAGGTGGAACATTGGGCTCGGGATGCAGAACGTTTGGCCACTAAAGGCCCTAGATGATGCCCACACGTGCCACCCAACTCACAACTACCCCCCAAAATGTAGACCCTAGCTTTGGATGACGTCCATGGTCATGATGGTGACGTCCTGGGCTTTCAAAGGCCAACGTCAATGAGGAAGAGAAAGATCCCCTTGGGTCTAGGTGAATTTATTCACCTTGGAATTCCGATTCGAAATCAAGTTCGGGTTCAACTTCAGATTCGCCGAATTGTGGCCGAATTTGTTTGAAAAGCCTTGAGATTCGGTGAATTTCGAATTTCAAGCAAAAAATATGCTGAATGCGGTGACTTAGCTTGTAACCTCACCTTCGAGAAACACAATCTTATTGCACTGCTATCCTGTGATTCTCCTTCCGTTGTTGCGGGATATGGAGTCCATTATTAACAACAAAATTATGATATCACAAATCCACTCTCATTCATAGCCTGAAATGTCACATAGCCAATCATTGATCTTCTTGAAGCTCCACACATGCTTTCACAATTGAGAATTGATTTGACAGTCCAAACAACAAATACCCCAGATTTTCATGTACTATTTCATGGGTTCACCATGCAGCTGCACACGCTACAATCCACACTACTCCACATAGCTGTTGCATATGGTAGTATATCACAAGGGTTGTTTTCATAGGTTACAAGTCAGACCTTGGCGAGCTGTAATAATGCCGGAACTCCTATATCATCTGCAAGGCTACTTCACTGCATTCCTTTGTTGCACATACATGGGTTTGCTTTCACCCTTCACACTGCAAATTATGTCACAGATTACTTCTACACACACAACTCTGCAACCACAGCTTAAATGCCATTACAATAATCTATAGTTTTATGTCTAGTAGAGATTAAGATAGTGTAAACATTAACAAACGTGACATTTTATGAAATGTTTGATTTTTTGTATCATTGTAACTAGTAAATAACCTAGTGTATGTTATTCATGCATAGTTTGGTGTGAATCCTCTATGCTTATTTTAAGATAATTTCTGCTTCGAAAGGTATTTGAGATAAAGGTTTTAGGGAGGGCTAGATTAGCTATTGAATTAAAATGTTTTGCCTGATCCATATTTGTAATGTTGTGCTCTGTATTTCAATCTCTCCTATTTTTGTGGTCAATGTATTTGAAAATAGATACCAAGTGAGCAAGTGTTAACAGCTGATCTTGTGCTTCATATCAGGCAAAATGGCTTGTTGAATCTGGTCTGATCCCTGTGAGGCTTCTTCAAGAGAGATGCGAGGTATTTTAAAATCCCTGAAGGTTTTGCAGGAATTGTACTCAACTGCTTTATTGTTTATTTGTTCTTAATCAATTCTTGTGTCATTGATTCCTTTAGGCCGAATTTCTGTGGGAATCTGAAATGATCAAAATAAAGGCGGCAGAGTTAAAAGCTAAGGAGGTAAGTTTTGTATCTAGGTGCTCCCATTTTACCAGACATTTGCTACTCTTTCTTGGTTTACCATATTGCTGTTCATGTACGGAGAGAGAGGGGGGGTGGCTGGGCAGTTCCTTTGGCTGTTGCTTCTGAACTTTCAGTGGAGTTGTCCTTTAATTTCCATTGTTAATTTTCAGTGGAGTTGTTAAGCCATTGAAATAGGTTGGAAACATGCTGTTTTGAAGGATAGGTTTAGGAAAATTCCTGGAAGGGACTCACTGAAGCTTCATGCAGATGTGTGCTTATCTTCTACCTTTCTTTTTTATGTGGCTGATTGGTTATGAAATTGATTTTGGAATCATCATAGATAAGATTTGTGCTTGTGCAACATATTGTATCTATGTCTGGAGAATCACCCAAAATTTTGTGGCGTAGAACTTTTCTTTTAAGCACTATTAGAAGGGCAGTAGCTTTAATATGCTAATTGGTGGGGAAGAAATGCATTTCTGTCTTCTGTTTATTGTTAGCCTTTCTGGATAAGTTTTGCATTCTATTTTGGCTGGATGGTTATGAAATTGAATTTGGGTATTATCTTAGATAAGATTTCTGCAATGTATGCTTGTATCTCTGTTGAATCACTGAACATTTTGTTGCCTAGGAGAACTTCATCTGTTCTAAGCACTATTAGGAGGGTGGCGGCATTAATATGTTCATAGGTGGGGATGTAATGGTTGGTTGGCTCATGTGTTGATGTCTTCTTCCTGATTTAATATCACACGTTTGTGCCATTTCCCACTGGATCTTGTTACTATAGGTCAGCTTTTTCATATTGCTTTTTATATAATCCTATTTTAATAGCAAATTACTGTTAGGCAGATTAAACAATCCAGGGAAGTGATCTCAGAACTGAATAAAAACAATCTAAGAGTGGGCAAAGCTACCAGGAATTCAAAATTAGAATTTAAGCTGATTGATGTGATCAATTTCCGGACCAGAATCTGAGTTGTTTGTGATCATCCTAAATTTTGCTTAACCAATGTGAGAAGTGATGTCATTTTTTAGAACTTGATTCAGAAGTATATTTTCTGTTTCTCGAGTTTAATTCTCGTTTGTACCACGCTTCTTTGCTATTGCAAGTTGCCTTATTTTTGCACTTGACTGGAAACAGTATTTGCTTTTTTTTCTTTGATTTGCATTCATAGGATAGTGCTAACTCCTTTTCTCCTTCTGGGGCAGAGTAGTGATTCATTTATTGCACAATGCAATAGTAGTAAATACCTATTTCTATTTCTTTTCTAGTGTTTACCCCTTTGTACTCTTTCTTTATTTGTGCTTATTTTTCCACCTAAAAGTTGCCTTCAACACTCACATTACCATTTTGACTACTTGTACTTTCTAATCTCATTGACCTATTTTGGTTAGTTGAGAACATAATGTAATATATTTTCATTTCAGTAACCAGTTTAGTCACATCTGTGCCAAACTCTTTAAATGCTCTTTTGAAATACTAAATGCAGGTCAGGGTGAACACTCGTCTTCTATATCAGCAAACAAAGTTTAACCTTCTTCGAGAGGAGAGTGAAGGCTATGCAAAATTGGTATGTTTTTTTTGTTCTGCAGTGTGAAATTCAGTTATTTAGACATTAACAATGTCTCCGAAGACATAATTGTCTCTGCCTCTTATAAAGTGATGAGTTTGGTTTTCAAAATTCATATTGTTGAACATGGTGTGTCTGGGGTATTGTCTCTGTGCATTTTCGAGTCACTGAGTGAGAGTTTTCTAAGCCTGACGTTTCGGTTGAACACTTCACCCACCATCATCCAGGAGCCTAGTGGAAAGATGGCGAACATAATTCCTGTTCTTCATCTTTCTACTAGGCTCCCTGACGATGGTGCATAAAGTGTTCACTGGAAATGTCGCACTTGAAAACCTCTCATGCAGTGATTCAAAAAATTACATCGGCAATATTTCTAGGTGTGAAAATCTGCATTGAAGAAGTATCTTGTGAAAATCTTCATTCTAAGTATCTTGTCTGTCCTGTCATGAACAGAAATGCTGTACTCCATCTTTCTAGTAGGCTCTTTATGATGGTGGGTGTGGTATTCACCCAAAACATCAGGCTTAAAAACCAAAAACCTCTCACAGTGATTCCAAAAAACACATGGACAATATTTCTAGCTGTGAAAATCTGCGTTCTAAGAAGTATCATGTCTGTCCTGTCATTGACAGAGCTCTTCTCAATCTTTATATTATGCTCCTCTGATGATGGTTTACGTGTTCACCCAAAATTTCAAGCCTAAAAACCTTCATGCAGTGATTCCAAAAAATACATTGGCAATATTTCTGGCTGCAAAAATCTGCATTCTAAGAATTATCATATCTATCCTGTCATTAAGAGAGGTTGATGCAAGGAACCAAGGTATTCATTGGAAGAAGTTTATTGTTCTTGTTTAATTTATATCTGAGGACCGGCTTGGCAACATGTTGAAGTACATGTAATCTAGCATAGTCCAGACTCCAGATCTCAGCTAATGATATCCTACAAGGCCGACAGAAAGTTAGTCACTGGTTGCTGCTTAAATGTATTGATACAATGGTTCTTATATGTTCAGTTTGTTATACACAAATTGTTGTCTGACATTGTGTTAGTGATAGTATAAGTTCATCTCATGTCATTTACAAGGGGGTTACTTGGGTAGTTGTTAAACTAGTAACTCAATGATATGAATGTATGAATGGTAATCAATGTGAGAGGTATCAGGCCTTTGGCAGGGATCAAGTGAGGACAGATTTCTTTGCAGTCCCATATAGAGACTTCCAGTCATTGTGCCTGTCCTTATCACTGAAGTGTTTCATATGCAGTCTATAACTTTGAATACAATTTCTTTTTTAGGGGACATGTCCATGCCTATGATTTCTCTCTTTTTATCTGGGACCTAAGTCACGGTGTTTGGCTACTTTCCACAATGAATTCAAAATTGGCCAAATTTGATTGGAAGGCAAACAAATTCATTCAAATTCGGCTGAATAGTGAGCATCTCATTTCCAATTAATTTCAGAGTTAAATTTACCGGTAAATTCATTGTTTTATTATTTAAAGGGAGTTTGCTGAATTTTTGTTATTGTTTATGGTTTACCTTATGCCTTCGAAAATTCTGTGCATCTCTAAGGTCCACTCTACGACTACATTCCCTCGAATTGTTGAAACACATCTTTGAAGGGTTGTGAAAATGGTCCCAGAGTACACAGTACACCACACATGGCTTGCTGAAAGGGTAATGGTAATGTGGCTGCACAGTGGAATCGGATAGTTGACGGAATCCCTTCATATAAGTTTCCCAGACCGCTGCCATGAATGGAGGAATCACACAGCCAGACCTACATTTTATTATACATAATGTATTTCATATATAAGATAATGGCCCTGGAATGGGTTCTCCCACAGGATCTGGAGCAGGTAGATCTAGAGCGAGTGGCTCTGCTACTAGATATGGAACTCAATCCACTTAATCTCAATATCGAGATGGTCACAGATCTGTGACTAGATACGTAACTCAGTCCACTTCCTATGCTGTTGATGATGGAACCAGATAAACTAAATCTCGAAATGGATCTACCTCTACCTCTTCCACGGGTAGTTATATGTAAACAAAAACAATGGGTTCACATGCAACTAAATCTTCTATAGCCTCTGCTGTCATAAATCATGTTTTTTTTCCATATATATGATATATTTCATGTTTATAAATTGTGATATATATAATATCAACAGTGAGTTTGAATTAAATTATTGATAATAGTGACTGAGTTTATAAAAAGTTATAAATTAGTATAAACTTATATATATTACAAATTTAATTTATAGATATGTAATTTTATATAATAAAATAAAATTTTATTATTTTTATTATTTATAAGTGTATATTAATAAATTTATATAATTTAGAAATAAATTTGTTAAATTATATATATATATATATAGTCAGGGAATGTATGTATGTATGTATATATTCTCGAACTTAATAGCGAACTTCATTAAAGGTTTTTGGCTAGGTGAATTTTTCTTGAACTTCATTGTTGTCGAATTCGAACACTAACATGAACCAGGTGACTTAGTCTGGGACAGTGGAACATGAAGTAATGTGAGGCATTATATTCTTCTTAGATGTGTTGATAGAAATGCTGGGTCCTATATGTTCAGTTTCAGTTTATATCTTACGTTTTAGGAAATGACCATATCAATGAGTCGAATTACTGGTGTTTACAAGGGGATTACTTGGGTAGTTGTTAAACTACTAACTCATTGATATGAATGTATGAATGGTAATTGTGAGAGGCATCAAGCCTTTGGCAGGGATTAAGTGAGAACATATTTCTTTGCAGTCCCGTATGGAGACTTCCAGGCATTGTGCCTGTCCTTATCACTGAATTATTTCATGTGCAGTCTATATCTCTATAATTTCTCTCTTTTTATCTGGTTCAGTGGAACATGAAGTAATGCGAGGCATTATATTCTGCTTAGATGTGTTGATAGAAATGCAGGGTCCTATATGTACAGTTTATAGCTTACGTTTTAGGAAATGACCACATCAATGAGTCAAATTGCGAGAGTTTCAATATATGTTTCCACATCATTATTGTGGGG
>ML777132.1:346767-369310 GCA_009831015.1 Picea engelmannii | reverse complement strand
GGTCGAGGGCAGGGCAATCCAGGTGACTTGTATGTACTGTCTGTAAATGTCCTCTCTCATCACCTCGTTCAACTCTTTCTTGGGGGGGAAGGAGGTCACCAAGAGCCTTGGGAGAGTATTTGAAAGGGGCGAGGCAATTGATATAAATGCAAACAGATTGTAGGAGCAAAGATTCCTCAGAGAACCAACATCATCGTCGTCTTGTGGGGAGGCTTGCATAAGTGAAAAGTATCATCCCTTATGAGTGAAGTGCCGGCAAAGGGTACTGCTCCTCTCTTGATGTTGAGTCCCCTATAGATCAGATCCTGTGAAGAAAGACCAATCTGAAATTAGTCAGAATGTTTGCAATTATGGATGCTGTTGTAAAGACTAATCATCTTACGAAGTGGCATCTTTTGAAGGAAGCTTCTTCCATTTGATGAGATACTCTGAAATAGATATATTCTGGTGCTGTCTGGTTTGAGAATTAATTTTGCTACCTTCATACAACTCTGTTTGTTCTGTCTATACAACGGTGTGTTGCCTAATCACCTTCTCGAGGTACGAGTCATGACCCAGAAAGACATTAAGGATACAAGATGTGGGAATCAATTATAGAACATAAGCCACTTTGCAAATCTTATGAAGTACTTGATTGATAAGTTTCAAAGAATTAAGTAGCTAGCCTTTGTTTCTGTTTATACTGAACTGATAGCTGTTTGTAAAGGTTTAAGCCAGAGATAAATCCAGCCACCCACTTGGAATTCCTGCTCTCTTTGTCGCTGGTCAGATTGTTGCTTCCTCCTATTTTGAGCTAGCTTCAGGTTCTTGAGTAGTGTAAGTGTTTTGTGTGTCTGCTGGAAGTGATCTTCCAATGCTTGTACCTTGTGGTGCTCCTGCAAGTAGTTCTTGATGCTGGGTGGTGGATATCAATAGAGCTTCAAAGGGAGTCATTTTGGTGGCTGTGTGATAGGTTGTATTGCACCATCACTCTGATAAGGGAAACATCTATACTGCTGATGTTGTTCATCTGATACATAAGTCACGAGAGAGCCTTCTAGGTATATAACTAGAATTTACTGATCTGGTACCACTTAACTTGACAGGTTCTGTTCAAAAAGTACTGGTGAGTTTTGGATTCCTATCACTAAAACCCTTGGGATGTCCATATAGTTGATGGATCTAATCCATAAATACCTTGGCTATATGATGAGCTTTAAGGCTGGTCTGAATTCTATGGAAATGAACATATTAGGTGATTCTATCAACTACCACATGTATTTCATCCTTCTTTTCCGATTTGGGAAAACTTGTGATGAAATCAATAGAAATCTCTTGCCATCTCTGATAAGGAATTGGCAGTGGTTGAAGCAATCTGGGTGTCTTAACAGTCTTGCCTTTGTTTCACTAACAAACTTTACATTCTGCATCAAACTGTTGAGTATCCTTCTTCAGTCCTTCCGAATAAAAGACTTATTGACTCACCGGTAAGTCCTAAAAAATATTGAGCATCCTTCTGAAGAAATAGCACATGATTCTTCTAGAATCTGTTGATTGAGTTTAGATTGTGTATGCAATTAAATTCTGCCCTTATAACATAATGTACCAACCTTCCAAATGAAGTACTTGCCATTGTTCTTCCCTGTTTGCAAATCCTATATCATTTGTCTAATGTCATGATCCTCTCGCTATGCTTTCTCCTTTATCCAAGCTTACTTATTCTTCTTTCCCAAAAAGAACATTGTGCAATATTTTCCTTCCTTTTTTGGTAGATGATTTCAAAGTCATAGCCCTGCACCCACTGCTGTTCTTCTGAGGATGCTCACTGATCCAAAAAGTATTTAATGATATCATAGTCAGTCTTCACCTTGAAGTGTTGACCTTCCAGATACTAATGCCAGATCTTTACTGCAAGTAAAACAACGAACATCTCCTTCTCATATGTTGATTTTACTATATCTCTTTGTTTTTAACTTAGGGTTTCCCTTCTTGCTTTAAAACTGTCCCAGTGCCATGTCCTGACTCCTGATGCATCATATTCAACCGGGAATGTCTAAAACAGGAGTTCTTGTCATGGCCTCCTTGAAGGCCACAGAGACCTTGGTTGCATTTTCATTCCCAATGAAATGCGTTTTTCTTCAAGGGTGCTGTTAGCCTTTAGGGGAGATGCAGTGCATGCATATCTTTCGACAGATTACTGATAATAATCAAGTCTAGAAATGCCCAAAGTCCTTTGAATTTCTTTGTAATGCTCCAATCCACGATACCTTGAATTTTCTTAATATCCACCTTATCCCCTTCTTTTTAAATGATGTGTCCAGACTCCAGAGTCCAAGGTACTCCCACTTCATTTTCACCAAAGACACATTTTGACTTCCTGGTATAGAACTGAATTTCTTTCAGGATTTGTAGCAATTTTTCTACATGGAGGAGATGGTCTTCCCAATATCTGTTGTATATCTGCACGTCATCAAAGAAAACCAGGCCGAACTTCCTTAAATATGGCTTAAAGATACTGTTCATTATCCTCTGGAGTCTGGAATATGGAAGGGGGAATTTGTGAGGCCAAAGTGTCTGGAAGAACCCATATTGGCCCTCATGAGTTCGGAAGGCCATCTTGTGGGTTTCTTGTTTCCTTATGCTGATCTGCCGATATGTTGATCTTAAGTCTAGCCTAATGAAGAAGACTGCCCCATGTCGTTCATCCAAAAGCTCATCAGTCACTGCCACAGCGAATTTGTCTTTGTTGGTGTTGTCAATGTTCCACCAAGTTTTTGGGATACAGAGATGTGGGAAGGGGGGAACACAT
The DNA here is from genome assembly GCA_009831015.1 of Picea engelmannii. Lineage (NCBI taxonomy): Eukaryota > Viridiplantae > Streptophyta > Pinopsida > Pinales > Pinaceae > Picea > Picea engelmannii. Next base: position 366,522 of record ML777132.1, on the reverse strand, counting down.
CTGGCGGATGTGTGGAAGCACCCTTGAAATTCTAGGGAACATCTTAGGGGACATTGGGGTCTCCGACATAAGGCACCCCACCTGAAATACTAAAAACATAAAATTAAGATATATGAAAATTTAAACATAAATCATTGAAATCTTATACATAACAATGTGCCAATAACATACATCATTACATATAACATAATAAATCATAAATGATCCATGTAGTTATGTAACAACATAATAATCACAATTCACCAATCATCTATCACCGTTGTTTTTCTCATAATATTTAAAAAATTCAGAATATATAAATCTCAGTCTTGAGATAACTGAGCTATGAACAGTGTATATGACAAACGAGCATTACTGCTTAAGGCAATGCCCCACTAGTCTTGACATCCAGGAACTGCACAAAGGAGTAAAGCCCAGCCATGGAAATGTTGCTCTCTGAATCAGAATCATTTGCATTCTCCCGAAATAGCACACTAACTAACCTGAGTTGTCCTTCATCAGGTTTCTCCTACTCATCTACCTGTGCATTATGTTTACAATCCTTAAACCCAAAACATAAGCTGGATATTTGCTCAGAATTTATGCAAAATCAAAGTACATGCAAACACAAAATTTATCGTCCCTACCACTTTTTTAAACTAAACTTCCAACAGCTGTGACTCAAGCATCTGCTTCTGGTTTGCAAATTATGATGCTGGTTCTAGACCTGCCTTTTCTACTTCGAGCAGGTGTTTTCTCATTAAGTTGTATTCACATTAATGTGGGCATCTGTCAGCATGTCTTAAATGCCTGCAAATTTATATTGTCTGTCACGGGTTGAGTTTTTGGACTTGTTCTAACTGCTGCGAATAGCTAAAGTGCATTCACCTTCATTTATGCAGGGTATCTTTGTAAATAGATATGTTTGCTTTATCAATAGGCCCCCTGTGCACAGGGTGACTGTCCACAGGTGTCTAATGTTTTGGGTGCCTGCAAGTGTATTCTTGGTGAGGAGTCTTTGTACAGGCGATTTTTGGTATGTGCAGATTATCCTGTGTCTCTGTGCTTCTGCTGGGTCATGCTGCTTGCGTGCATATATCATTCTCAGTCAGGTGTTCCTGTGTGCTGGGTCGTGCTGCTTGTGCAGGTCCTCTCTAGCTCAATTATGGCATTGTCCCTTTGATTGGTTGTTTCCTCATCTGCAGCGGGCCTGATTATATTTTATTAGTGTCATAGTGAAGATGATTCACTAATTATACCATCTTACCAATTATATAATTAGTAATATAATTATATTATATTATTGTGAAGCTCATAGAAAAGGTTATCTGATTTAGTGATATACATAGTGATTACTAAAAATAGGCTTATTCAATTTTAGTAGGATGGTCACTTAATTATTTTTGCATAATTAAAAAACCTAAAAAATCTCTAAACAATGTTACTTGTGTGAAACTGAGAATTTCCAACGCTTCATGTTTCTTATTTCAGGTAACATAGCCCAATCTTCTTCATCTATCCAATCTTTTAAAACAAGACAAAACTACTGAATATGATAGTCAAACTTCACATGAAAACAATGATAATTATAACAAATCTTACACTCCTTTTCAAAAGACTCTTGGGACATAAAAATAGACTGATTGTTAACAACAAAATTGCTACAATGTCAATTAGTCAGAAAATGAAAAATTTGATGGGTTACAAATGCAGTTTAAGCTCCTACCGTTGGCAGGTATTAATGGAAACAATTGTTCTAAATTCTATAGATTCAAGGGACGATTAAGGATTTGAAAGTATCTGTATTAGTTGTTTCTGCAGCAGTAATAACTCTATTGACATATCTCAGGCTCATCATTTGAAGTTATTAATTTATCGTGAATTAAATTTTAATATGAAGTTGTTAATGGTTCTCAAAATCAATGTTATGGGATGTTTCACAAGGGTGATCTGTCAATGCATACATATTTACTTCAAACTTCCATTTATGCCATTCTGTTGGACATATTAACCATAAGTTTACAACATCAACATATTAAGTTTCTTCAAATGGACAGCAATTCCATTGTTTTTGTTCTGGACTCTTTTCTGGCACTCCCACTATCTCTTCAAAATGCCACTTTTTACACTACTAATCAAAGATTGAAAATCATTTCCCCCAAAGTTTCACTGCTTTGAGGAAGAAGCATCTCCAGAAGGGGCTTCTCTCAAGAATGAACCTATTTACACTCATCAAAGATTGAAAATCACTTTAAAGTTTAGGTCATATTTTCAATGCTTTGAGGATGAAGCATCTCTAGAAGGGGCGACTTGTTATATATCTAATAATTATAATAATTTATGTTAATTAATAAAATATTATATCCATACAGAGGGTTCCCTGAATACTTTTATATGTTGCTACCATTTGTACTTGTAGCATACATTTCCTATCTGATATATTTATTGAATTGTTTATTCAACATTTTTACCTTGTCTCTTCGAAACATGTAAATATTTTGGGTTACTAGCCAATATGCTGGATCCTTGTACCAGTATCCTACATGAAGTCCAGCGTTTATGCTGGTTCTGAGAGAGCATATGATTTGTAAATGAGATTAAATGCTGAATACAAGGTGAAAACAGGTCTTGAAGCTATTTTACAACTACTTCACCCTGCAAATGGACCTGATTTGTCAAAAGTGATCCTAAATGTGAATATGGTTTCTACTATGCCTGCTATTGTCAACTCTTTTGGTGCCTTTCTCTGAGAAAGGACGAATCTTTCTTGCATGAACACAATGACAACTATGGGCACTGCTTTGTGTGTTGCTGAAAATGACTAATCTCAACCCTCCATTGCCCTAGGAGGAAATGATCTTGACATTTGATTTGGATTACTATTTAACTTATTTCATCACCTGACACACAACTGTGTGATCTGTGGCAGTGCTGAACCAGTATTTGAATTCTCCTGTTTTTTGTGCTTTAGTTTTGGGCTGCACCAGTGTGGGATTTCAGATAGAAAATTTGGGAGTGCAGCTGGCGCATGCAAAGAATTATAACACCAACTTTTAAAAGTTAATTGGCATGCTTTAAAAAAGTGAAACATCATCTTAATAACTGGCATGCTTTAAAAAAGTGAAACATCATCTTAATAATTGGCATGCTTTAAAAAAATGAAACATCATCTATCACAGATGGGCGTATTTCTGCTGCAGGTTGGGGTGGATGGGGCATTGAAATCCTATTACCTTATGCCCACTGTCGCTTGGTTATGTGAGAATTGCAGGCACAGTATTTTGTCTCCTTAGAAGGTAATTGCACTTGAAGTAATCGAGACAGCAACAAATAGTTTTCTGAAAATAAAAGCCGAAGGCCTGACCTTGATCAGTTGAATAGTGGTTATACATGGATTGAAAACTGAGTGGAAACAAGACAACAGCTTAACATTATGACCTCTGTGCTAGCAAGTAACAGAGAGAAACATCACAGAGCAAAACCTGTATAGTCATAGAATTCTCAATGTGTTATGGGTAAGTGGGCTGATGCGAGCTTATTGATTTGTTCAGTGCTGGGTTGACAGTACTAGAATAAAGGGCCAATGTGGATAGAATGAATTTGAATTAAATTCGTTGCTACAAATTAGATTAAATCTGGCTGGTCTTTATTGGAGGGATAAAAAAAGTTCTGGTGTTGGTTGGTATTAGCACAAAATGGGAAAAAATAGGCATAGGATGACTCTGATTGCTCAGTTAAGACACAAAAAAATCGACACTGAGATATCCTTCAGAAAAGAGCTTATTCCCTTTGATAGTTACACACAGAGAGCCTGCTAAAAAGAAGAAAGATCATCTACAAATAAAAGACTATGATTGCCCACGATCTGATACTTTTCATTAAGGCTGAGGAGCAGAGACAGAGATTGTTGAAAGGGAGACACTGAAATGGCTACAATGGCTAGATATAATGTCAGATTGCGAGGCTCTGATACCAATTTATCTGGGCTAGAGATGGAGCAAGGTGGGAACTGAGAAGAATATCTAGTACACAAGGGAATGCCAAAAATTTACTCCCAGAGTAGTTTTAGATAGATAAAATAGATTAAGATAAGATATTTTCATTAATGTCCAATGAATGACCATCTAGTATTGTATTATCAACTCCGGGGGTGCATGTACTATCAGAAAAAAACTCTTTTAAGTAGAGTGCCTTGTGGCCTTACCTAATGTACAGTAGTCTTGCATGCAATGAATTACTATTCGATTCTGACACCTGCTCTATGCCTTACCCAAATGTAGAAATGAGGACATGTTTTCTCATGCTATATATATATATATATAATTAGGATGGGTACATCGGAATCTGCATTAAGTAGTCATCCGGGCAGTGGTGCTAGGGGACTGTTTCTTTATCTTATACTCCGAAACTTTGTTGCCCGGTTTTGTCATTCCATTGCTGTTTGTCATTTCATTTTCCTTGTTTCTTGTAATGTTGTGAGAGTGCAATGTGTTTAGAGAACTTGAAGTGTTATTCATTTTTCTAACCCAAATGGAGACTCTGCGATTACATCCAGATCTATGTACTTTGTTCTATATCTGTAATGTAACAGCATCTATTGCGGTATGTATCTGGTTGCACAAGGTGATTGACTGGTTGGTTTTGTTACCTTGTTTACAGTTCTAAGTTCTAACTTATCATCAAATAGGAGGAAGTTGGATTGCCTTATTGCTAGACTGTGCTACATTATGGTTTGAAGCAAGAGTGCCTTTAAAGTGCATGTCAAAGATGATTACAAAGTTCCTAAATAACATGTCTTCTGTTAGTTGTGGAGGTAAATGCCATTATATAGAAATGATAGGATTGGTTTAATGGGGTTTATGATTGAATGTCACAAGTCTGGACCTTATGATACACAATCAATTGCATTCAGTAAAAGTTTGGTCCATTAATCATCTAACGTACATCATGTTAGAAGAATATATTTAGTTGGCGGGGTACATGTACTTGAGGCTGACTGAATGCCTCATGAAAGATTGGAATAATAGTCAAAAGTTTAGTTGGAGTAGAGATGGGTCTGAACTTTTGAAGTGTATGATCTACTGATTACCCTGTATTTGTTAATTTTCATTTCCATCTTGTCCATCCATGTTTCCTGTTTAATTCCAAGTTTTGTCATGTCTAAGCTTTGTTCTTTGTTCTGGCATTAGCTAATTTTATTTTTTGAACTCATCATTAAACGGCTTTTGATCCTGAGTCTAGACCATGTTGAATTGACAGAAGTTTCCTTCTATCCAGGAAAACATGTTGATGTAAAAGAGTCTGAAATGATTGTTGGGCCAATGAGAAATTTTGAATGTCTGACAGGATGCCCTATGAGTGGTTAAGACGATATTCGACCTTTTGGATTCTAACTTTTGATTGATTATCCTGTTTGTTAATTTTTGTTTCCATCTCATCCATCCCTGTTTCGTGTTCAATTCTATGTTTTGTCATGTCTATAAGCCTTGCTCTTTTGTTTTGGCACTAACTACTTACTCTTTTGAAAACTTGTCCTGAAAGGCTGAAACATCTTTTCATCCTGTGCCAGAGATGCCTATCTTGTGGCATCTTGGAATAGTTTTTATGACTAAAATTTCCTTCCTTGCCTTCCCTTCCTGGTGTTTGCGCGATGTTGTCATAGTTTTAACTCATCATAGAAAAATTACATCTCAAAATAATCAGAATGGTGAGGGCTCACTGTGGGTGCTGTTATTAGAAATGGTGGATGACAGTCATTGACTAGAAGGAAAAAAACTTGAGAAAAGTACAATGAATTCACTGTGAGAAGAATGCTTCTTGGCAGGGAGAATTTGGGTAATTACTCTAGAAAACACATATCGGCAGGGAGAATTTGGGTAATTACTCTAGAAAACACATATCAAGCAGTGCTAACAAAGCCTACAAAATGGCACACAAATAGAAAACACAGGATAAGTGGGGGTCATATGGTAATGGATACGGAGCTAATGACATGGCTGCAAGAGAAAAATCTATATTTTTTTGTAACCTTATAATGTTTAGTATGAATGAGTAGGAGATTTGCTTTTCAGATTAGAAATGCTGAGTTTGAAATTGAAATAGAATAATGATCCCATGTGACCTGTTGCAGGTGACTCTCTTATGTCAATGTGGCTCTGGTGGATTGACACATAGGACTGCATCTGCAGCGATCAGCACGATTAAGGTTCATGGATTTACCATTTGCGTGTTTTACTGCATTTTATGATATATCTGTTAAATATTAATGGGATAAGTTTCAATTTTGTTATTGCTATTTTGGTCATTTGTGCAGAATTAGTCTATTATAATTAGTGCAAAGAAGTTCTATAGGTCTGTTGTTATCTTTATACTACTTTAATACATTTACTTATGTTCACCATTCATTACTTTGCAGTCATTAATTGGCCACTTTGATTTGGACCCGAACCGTGTTTTTGACATTGTAAGTTTTTTCACCATTCTTTACTTGGAGTTTCATTTTATGTCGTAAGTATTGTATTATTAAGTTATTAACTCGTTAATGCATGGGTCATCTGGAATCAACATGTGTTGAAGGAGCATGCCAAAATATTTCTTCCTATTTTTGCTGGTGTATTACATTATTTGGATCTAATGATTTTTGAAATTTGTAAATGTTTGGATTTTTAACAATAAACAATATTTAAGGTTTCTTGCAAAGATATGTTCTATGTTTTCTGCTAGTATGTTCCAGCATTTTATTTAATTTATTATCCTTCTATTCAATGTACTTTGACGCATGTGTTTGATGATGTGATCTATCTTTATTGTTATTGTTTTATGTCTGAACTTTCCACTTGCAAAGATGAGTTTCAGACATGTCTTGAGCATATTTTGCATTTGAGATTCTAGTATTCTTTGTAGTCTTCCCCAAAAATATTCCAAAAGATGATGGTCCTCATTCTAATCACTTAGTCAGATTGCTCTTCATATTATCAAGAGGTTGGTGAGAGTTCTGATCTGGTTTCATTGATGTCCGTATTCTCTCTTTTTGTTGCACCATCTTACTCTGATTACCTGTTTTAGTTATTCTATTGTATATAATGCCGAGAGATCGGAAGTAGTTGTTCTATTTCATAAATGTCCAACTTAATTTGTTCTTGTTGCTGCCATACATGAGTTTCTGATATGATTAACATGCATGGTTTTGGTTCTAGAGAAACATGGTGGATGTCTTGTTTTCTTCCATTAGTAGGATGGTGTTTGAACTGACTATGGAATCCTTTGCAGGTTTTGGAGTGTTTTGAGCTGCAACCTGAAAATGATGCTTTTCTTGAACTAATACCTATTTTCCCAAAGGTAGACTTCTGCATTTTTGAAAGTGGATACATTTTTTGAAATACAAAACTTTCTTGTTACATAATTTCATGGACAAATTTATGCCACTGCTTACGCATTATATAATTTTCTTTGTAGTTATTGATGATTGACTGGACAATCATGAATTCATTCTTGGACAAGTTGTATTTATTATGAGTTATAGCTAATTTTTTGATTCTCAATTCATGACAGTCTCATGCCGCACATATTCTTGGATTTAAATTCCAGTACTACCAGCGTCAAGATGTAAATGAGCCTGTACCGGATGGACTGTACAGACTTACAGCAGAACTGGTGAAGGCATATTTTATTGACCTTGATAACATGTAAGGTTCTTATATAACCACTTTATTGACAATTTGTGTTCTGTTATTCTGTTTGCCTTTTTGTACTTGGCAAATAATAAATCCAATATTATCTCGTTTGGCATGATTTGAAACACCACATTACATCAAGATTGAAGATAAGACTTTTCATAGTTTAAGTAAATGTATAATAGAAGGATATTCACTTTTTATTGGAAAGGTTTGCATACATTGCCTTCAAATATTTGTATAACTATAATATGATGGTTTTTAATTCATGTTCTACATCACTGCTAATTTTTTTTCCACTTGAAAAAAAACATCATTTCTATTCAAGGAGAAAAGAAATTGTACTTTTAATGTGTTGTTGCACTTACATATCAAAGATTAGGGGTTTTACAAAACTCCCTATCAAACTGAGATCAGACACAAGCATCTCCATACCCTATAACTGTTCAAAAAATCCTTGTCAATCTTTCACAACTGTCCATATAGATCAGTTCTTCCATTATCATATAAGAAAACAAAATATAAAAACCTTCATAAACCACAAAATTCTGATCAAGATCAGCACTCTGAAAAATCAACCATAAGACAGAAGCTAAATACAGAGATTAAAACTTAAAGAGGACTCCAAATAACTCCACGGGAAAGTGAGCCTTCTTCAATTATAGATTTCCTCATAAACAGTGGCATCACCCTCTTGTACTTCTTTGAAGTACACTCTTCCATCGGGTTACCTGGTGACCATCCTTTGAGAGTCTGGACTCTGTCTGCTGTTGATGTTTTAGCATCGGATAGGTACTTCCACGTGGGTTTGTGTCAACACGTGGGAGTCACCATTATTATGTCTCAGAACCTTAGGAGATTCACTTTATTAAGTGATTAATAAAGTGAATGTACTTTTGTAATAAAGTGAGTTTAATTTAATTAAATGCCTAAGTATTTGGCATTAGTAATTAAATTAAGTACTAGCCGTTAGATCTAAAGTGAATATGAGATTAGATTTGATCACTTTAGGAGTCACCAGTCAGCCAGCGAAACAAGCTACCAGCCAAGGAGTTAGTGGCCAACCAGCCAACAAAGCAGCTGCCCAGCAAGCCGCAGAAGTATCCAGCCGCCAGGAATAGCAGGCAAGGCCACCAAGTCAGCCGCAGAAGTTGCCGGGCAGGCACAGAACAGCCGGGCAGGGCCCAGAACAGCCGGGCAGCACCGAGAAGGACTTGGGCAGCTACAGAAGTCACCGGGCAGCAGCAGAAAGCTGCGGGAAGCCCTGGGAAGCCTTGGGCAGGAGTCTGGGCAGCGGGCAATAGGGTCCAGGCAGTGAGCAGCAGGTTTTGGGCAGCGGGTCCCGGGCAGCCAGTAATGTTTTTTTGGTTTTCGTGCCTAAGGGACTAGGCACACTTTTCGATATTCAGATCAGATCTTGGAGATGGCAGCAGTTGGGTTGAGGTATGATGACCGGTTGGAGGGTGCCTCTAACTTTCTTCCATGGAAAGCGTGGATCATGTTTCTTCTGAGGGAGAATGGATTGTGGAGTCATGCAGAGACTGCAGTGACCGTGTCAACAGATCCTGTAGATCTGGCCAAGCATGAGGCAAGCGAGGCCAAGGCAATGTGGATGATCTTAGATTCAGTGAGGGATCATCTTATTCCTGATCTATCTGAGAAAGAGTCAACCCATGTGATGTTCTAGACTCTGATGAATCTATTTCAGAGTAAGAACGAGAATAAAAAAATGCTATTGAGGGACCGATTCAGGAACACCAAGATGTCCAAGACTAATTCGATGACCAATTATCTCACCAAGATCACTCAGGTTTGTGATTAGTTGGGGGCATACGGTGAGGCAGTGACAAATGTGGAGTTAGTGAGGGTGGGCTTGAATGGTTTCACCAAGCCCTGGACTTCCTTCATCGAAGGCATCTGTGCTCGAGAGAAGCTTCCATAATTTAGGCGATTGTGGGATGATTGCATCCATAAGGACACTCGTCGAGAGGCTCTGGAAGGTCTGCAGTAGGATGGTGATGTGGAGAACCTTGCACTTGCTAGTCAGGCAAGGAAGGGAAAGGGGAAGGTCAGAATGAACACATGTGGAGATTCATCTTCACAAGCTGGCACAGGGAAGGACCTAAGTAAGGTCAAGTGTTTTCATTGTCATAAGAAGGGACACTATTCTTCACAGTGTCCATAGAGGAAGAAGTGTTGATATTATGGTAGCTGCGGGAGGTATTTACCTCCACGTGTAAACATGACGAGAATAGAATATTCCGGGAAGCAAGAAGAAACCCTAATTAGTTGGCCAATAACCCTAGAAGACAAGTCGGCTCAAGACGATAATTTGTATTAGGTTATTAGCCTCCAAGAGAAGAAGTCGGCTAAAGGAAATATTATATACTAAGTAATTAGGCACCTAGAATGAGAATTCGGCCCAGGCAATTTGCCAGTTTTAGTATAAATACTGGAGGCTAGTCTTCATTCAGCAGACATTCTCAGAACTGCATAAGCAACACTTGTGCGCATTGCAGTTGGCCAGTTTGTGCGCAAGTTTGGAGGAGAGTTGCCGTTGTAGCTGCTGCAACTAGCAGATTTCGGTTTTGTCCTGGACTCTCTCTTGGTTATGGTTTGGACTCTCTGATCAGCTCTTGTTACTCCTATTTGGTGCGCTATCCTTGGAGAGAGGTGCACTATCTTGTTTAGGCTATCTAGCCTAGGGTTTGCTTCTGGAATGATTCTCTGTCAAGGTTAAGGTGCTCGGGGGTGGCTTCGGCCTATGGTTGGATGACAATAGTGATATTGTCTATGGTTAAACGAGCACATTCATTATATTCTAATAGGTTATGGGCCCACACCTCCTTCATTCAGTCTAATCACTGGAAGGGAGCATAGCCATAAGGATACTAGGCTCGTTTAAGAAGTGCCGCTAGGGTTTCTAGCAGGAGCAGTTACCAAAGCACTGTAGCTAGGGTTACTGGCAGGTGCAGTTGCAGAAACCCTAATCCTCTCGTTGAGGCACCTTAAGTGAAGGGATTGACCTAATTTTCGGATAGACTAGTGCGCCCTAGCCTAGCGCATCTCCAGGTACTCTCAACAAGCTAAGATGTCAAGGTTGAGTTTTTGGTCAAATCTAGGGTTGACCAAGTCAAGGCAACCATGACTTACTCTATGAAGTTAGAAAACAAGTTAGATGGGGCTTTTGACTTCAGAGCATTGAAGACAAGGATTGATCTCATCCTTGCCAAAAATAAAGTGTTGGATATTGTGAAAGGAAAGATTGTGGAACTAGAGTTTGAAGAAAGAAAAGAAAAGGAACCGCAAAACGTTGCAGTTATGGAGAAGTTCAAAGACAATGACATCAATGCCGTGAGTATCATAGTGGATTCTATAAAAGACCACTTGATACCGTACATCTCCCATCTTGATTCGTCTTAAGAAGATGATGTACGATGCCCTAACAAACCTCTTCTTAGTTAGAAACATTGGACAAGTAATGAGTCTGAAGAATGAGCTCTGTGACATGAAGATGCATGATGATGACAACATAACATCATACTTTGTGAGAATCTCTCAGTTAAGAGATCAACTACAAGCCATTGAAGAGATCATTTCAGAGAAGGAATTGGTAAACATAGTACTCAATGGTCTTCCCAAGACATGGGATGCATTTGTCGCAAGCATGGACACAAGAAAGGAGTATCCTACGTTTGAAGAACTTTGGACTTGTTGTGCACAAGAAGAATCAAGGATCAGTGCAAAAGAGAAACCCCAAAAGAAATATGATGATCAAGCTTTCACAACAAGGCTCAAGAATTTCAGGAATAAAAGGAAGTTTGTCTCCAGGAAGAAGCCAAATCAAGAGGAAGATGTGTCAGAAATACAATGCTTCTACTGTCGAAAATATGGTCACTACAAGAATGATTGTCCCGAGCTAAATAAAAGGAAAGAGACACACAAAGCATCTGTTGCCGAAGAAAAGGAACCTTCAAAGAAGACTAAGCAGGATGAAACTGACTTCTTCTTCTAAGACAAGGTAACAATACTCCTCATAGTTCTTGTACATACCGTGTTTTCTGTACATATCTTGCATATCTATTTCTTAGAAGATAAGATGTTCAAAGAGAAACTACACCTATGGAAGATCAACAAAATAAGTACTTGCTATTACAATGACAAGAAGTCAGGCAATACACATGAAAGGATGAAGTACATCAACAACCCCTGGTAATAGCTCACATGGAAGCTATTACTTAAGTAACAGCTGCAAGATAAGCCGAAATCAGAATCAATCTTGAAGAAACCTAGAAGAAGTAAAGACAGAAAGAAGTCAACAATCAAGAGGAAATTGGAAAAAGATTTGTGACACTTTGCAGAAGGCAATAAGGATGCAGACGTAAGCGTGGATCTCCTAAATGGAGGGAGTCGATTATATATTTCCAAAAGAAGAGCATGCATTCATGCATGAAGCAAGGATTAGGAGGGAGCTAATCCTAAATAATATGATCCATTGAAGATGATGAAGTATCTATCCATGATAGCAACCATGAAAAGCAACACGTGTTCAGTTTGACTTTAAAAGAAGTCTTCTTCGAAAAGAAACCTTAAAGTATCCTTGGTTGTCCATCCACATCCATGATCCTATGATGAAAGGAAGAAGTTGGAATCTTCAGGGCATGGAATCTATAGAAAACTCCATGGACCTAAGAGCTAAAGAGAAACATAAGGAAGAACATGAAGATTCCAAGAGAGAAAGAAAAGTCAGAACAACCAGTCATTGTATTGAGAATCACAAGACTACTAGCTTGACCTGAACTCACTAAAAGCAATCAAGCAGAGGAAATGAAAGCTGTGATGAAGAACAGTGTATGGAAGACTTATGAATGTAAGCATTGCGAGATCCAGAACTAGAGGTTTCTCCCAGATGGAGGGAGAAGACTATGATGATTGCTTGTTCTAGTAAACCAGACATACCTCTACATGAGCCATTATATCGTCCGCAATATCCATGGGTTGGAGTTTGCATCAGATGAATGCAAAGACTGCTCTCCAGAATAATTCAACAAAGAACGTATGTAGAACAACCTCAAGGCTTTGAGGTATACCAAGAAGAGACTCTTGTATGCAGATGGAAGAAGGTTTTGTATGGATTCAAACAACTTGGTGCGGAGCCTCCAATGCACAACATAAGTGTGGTGAAAAACCTTCAATAACAAAGATATTGTATCAGAATGGTTACTCAGAACTCAAGGATGATGGATTGCCAATCCATCACAAATCTCTCATGATGACAGAAGAAGTACCACTTGGATATGTTCCAAGTTTGACCCTTGCGACGATGTTATGAGCTAGTAGGAAACAAAAGAGCTGAATTCAACTATGATGATCAGAGCTATATGAAGCCTTCAGAAAACCAGTGTTCTAGAAAGATCGAAGTGCATTGAGATCAAGCATTATATTCTTTGTGATGAAGTCGAGAAAGGAGAAGTGGTTCTCCAATATATATCTTCACAGATGAGCAGATAAGCAGACATTTTGGTAAAACCTCTGTTCAAGATTAAAGAGTTTGTGTACTCAAGCTGGAGCTCGTGGAGACAACTTCCTTATTGAAAAAGAAAGAGATGACTCCCAGGTTGGGAGGGAGCACTGATGTGTTATTGATTTATGGACAATCATTTTTCAGTTCTAAAAATGGGGGTCTCGCCAATCTACATGAGCATAGGCTTGCAGTATGTTAGGCTCCGCACATGGACGAAGGGCGGGCGCTTCTGGTGTTGAACTTGCGTGACGTAAGAGATGCTTTTGACCTCGTCCTACACACATGATCTCAAGGCAGAGTGATTAGAGCGAGGTCATCCGTATCCACATGATATGTGGAAGGTTAAATTTAACTAATGATGAGATTAAGTAATGATTAAATATGATTGGTAGGGGTGTAGACGGTAATGAGTAGTTCATTACGAAAATGACCGTTTGATCTGGACCATTTTTCGAACTGGAAAATGCCTACCCGTCAGAAATCTCAAACCACTTTCCGAACTGGAAAGGAATTGCTCATCCTGGACCATTTTTCAGTTCGAAAAATGGTCTAGGATGAGCAGTTCCTTTCCAGTTCGGAAAGTGGTTTGAGATTTCTGACGGGTAGGCATTTTCCGGTTCGGAAAATGGTCCAGATCGAACAATCATTTTCATAATGAAAATGGTTCGATGGATTGCTGATGTACCATAGACAATGATTCTCCTTGTGGTTAACATAGGGAATGGTCTAGGCGGTCACTCTCAGTAGTGGTCAAGAAGACTGGTCCGCCTCGTTGGACAATCATTCTTTCGAAGCTCACAATTGTGAGCAGTTTCGAAGAATGGTCTGTTTTGGAGGTTGGTGTAGGACAGTCATTTCCTTAGGAAATGGTCCGAACAGTCATTCCCTAGGGAAGATTCATTCTCTCCAGGTTGCACTTTGTTTAGTGTCGGAGGAATGGCCCAGATAGACGAATACCATAGACAATGATTCTCCTTGTGGTTAACATAGGGAATGGTCTAGGCGGTCACTCTCAGTAGTGGTCAAGAAGACTGGTCCGCCTCGTTGGACAATCATTCTTTCGAAGCTCACAATTGTGAGCAGTTTCGAAGAATGGTCTGTTTTGGAGGTTGGTGTAGGATAGTCATTTCCTTAGGAAATGGTCCGAACAGTCATTCCCTAGGGAAGATTCATTCTCTCCAGGTTGCACTTTGTTTAGTGTCGGAGGAATGGCCCAGATAGACGAATGGTCCAGGTTCAGCAATCAGGGACAGMCATTCCCTAGGGCAGATTCATTCTCTCCAGGTTGCACTTTGTTTAGTGCTGGAGGAATGGCCTAAATAGGTGAATGGTCCAGGCTCAGAAATCAGGACAATTATTCTTCCTTGCTTGAGAAGAATAGTCCAGGTAACTCATCGTTGATGTTTTACTTTCTTAGGGTAGATGCTCTTCCAGATCTCACAGATGTGAGTGGAAGAATGGCCCAGATGATTCAGTTTATATATAATAACAATGTTTCTATGCAGGTTGATGATATGATTGTTATGGACACTGTATGTCTTTGGACAATAGATGTATACTACTGTAGTGGATGTGTTCCTCTAATTGTGACTATATGTCACTGATCAAGTATCTGTGTGCTACTTGGTGTGGCAGTGTACCACTGGATTGTAGTTGTGTGCTACTATAGATAGACACAGTTATGTTCTATTGAAAAACATTGTTTCGATCGCCTTGAAGACTATCAGTAGTGTTGGAAATGATTATCAACTAGATGGATGATCAATGGACAGAGATTTCCCAGACGGAAAATGGTTTAGAACATTTATTCTTCTAGGACATATGTCCGGATTAGAAGAATGGCTCGTGTCACTCTATGGAGTGAGTGGCTTATCCAGCATCATGTCTGATTACTCAGATGGAGTATGGTTTTGAGAGATGATGCAGCTGATGACACTGATAGTGATGATGGTGCTCATGATCTAGTAATGAGATAGTCTATACGACTATGTTGATGCTACCGAGTAAATTGTATGTTTGTGCTTAAGACCATTACTTTCAAATACCTCTCTAGCTAGGAGGGAGTGTTGATATTATGGTAGCTGCGGGAGTTATTTACCTCCACATGTAAACCTGACGAGAATAGAATATTTCGGGAAGCAAGAAGAAACCCTAAATTAGTTGGCTAATAACCCTAGAAGACAAGTCAGCTCAAGAGGATAATTTGTATTAGGTTATTATCTTCCAAGAGAAGAAGTCGGCTAAAGGATATATTATATACTAAGTAAATAGGCACCCAGAATGAGAAGTCGGCCCAGACAGTTTGCCAGTTTTAGTATAAATACAGGAGGCTAGTTTTCATTCTGGCAGCCATTCTCAGAACTACAGAAGCAACACTTGTGCGCACTGCAGTTGGCCAGTTTGTGTGCAAGTTTGGAGGAGAGCTGCCGTTGCAGCTAGCAGATTTCGGTTTTGGCCTGGACTCTCTCTTGGTTATGGTTTGGACTCTCTGATCAGCTCTTGTTACTCCTATTTGGTGCACTATCCTTGGAGAGAGGTGCGCTATCTTGTTTGGCTATCTTGCCTAGGGTTTGCTTCCAGAATGATTCTCTGTCAAGGTTAAGGTGCTCGGGGGTGGCTTCGGCCTATGGTTGGGTGACAATAGTGATATTGTTTATGGTTAAACGAGCACGTCCATTATATTCTAACAGAAAGTGCATTGGTACACAAACCGTCAACCATCAACCTGGCCGATTTTGACTGGTTTTGGCTTGAATTGGCCGGTTCTGAATTCTTCAAACCAAAACCACTCATTTCTAGTCTGCGGGGCTGGTTTCACCCAGAAAAGCCCCAGAACTAATCCGACTTGGCCAGTTTAGCCGGTTCCAGTCTGGTTCTGATAATATTGGCCCTTCCTCAACAGCCATAATCCATGCTACTTTCCAGAGGACTTTTTTTTGGTGCAATATTGTTGGAGTGCTTCTTTTCCCAGGTTAACCTAGCCAGCTCCTCTTAGCCCTGCGCACTCCCCAGTGGACATTATCAACCTTTGCATTGGCTCATTCACATGATAGATGATTATAGGGACATCTGTACTCCCTCTTCTATAGCTACCTCTATCGCTGATATTGGGTAGTGTTTTTTCTCTAGGGTTTATCTTTGGGTTCACTGTTTCTTCTGTACTTATTTTCTTTTCTTGTACTTGCATATGTATCATTTCATCTTTTAGGATTTAGGAGTGATCTTGGCACTCCCATAGTACAATAATAATTGGCTGTTTCTTCTAGTTTTATTGACCTATATTCTGGTAATTTGTCGACACTGTTAAAATTATCATCTTATTTGGTGTACTATCTAATTGACTGTTTAAGGTTTACCATTGATTTGGCCCCCTTTCATGTTCGCTCTCTTTCTTATTGTCTACTCATTCTTTCTTTCTTTAACCTAGGGCTTAAGCTGCTTCAGAGATGTTCTAGGCATTCCTCATTATTGTTGTCAGTAGTTATTCTTCCCTGTCCCATGACTTTTGTCACTTGTGAACATCCGTATCATTTCTTTCTTTCTTTCAGGAGTCATGTTTCACTGGTAAAAACCATAGATTTCGCATGTGCATTTCTTACTGACTTCTTTGTACTAATATTTGGGTTGTAACATTGAGACTATTTGAGTTTAGATTTTTACAGTTTATTATATTGGCAGTGCTTCTTTTTGGTTGTAACTGCATAAATGTCTCTAATCTGACATGTTTATCGGGGATGCATAAATGTCTCTAATCTGACATGTTTATCGGGGATGCATAAATGTCTCTAATTATCGGGGATGCACAGCAATAGTAGAGAGAGCAGTTGGATTAAAAACATTTACACAGTTACAATCCCTAAGAAGCACTGCCAACATTGAGACTGTGTCAAAAGCCTTTTAAATATATTGAACATGTATGCTTGCTTTATTAGTTTTATTAACTTTTATGATTTGGTTTTTTGACATCAAGCAAAGTTGAGAATGGGAAGAAAGTTAGTGTACAGACACTTAAAGATGCATTGGTCTTCTAGTCAATTTATTGATGTGTGTGGACTGTGGTGACAACATCTGCATTATTAGATTTATGTCTGTAAGTTATTACATCCCATGTTCAAAAATATGCAAAACACCCTTTCACTGTTTTAATAGAGGTTACGTTTGTTTGCTGGGACTAGATGAAATTTCTTTCCTATGAGCATAGCAGCTTTGTGTCCATCTCAAATTCTTTGCTGCCTAAAGGAATTGACAACTGTGCTTGTGCCATTTTCATGGTCTGGAACACGGCTATTGGTTTTGCATTTTGGAAACTAGTATAATATTTTTTATTTGGTGTTAAAAATGTTTAAACTTGAATAATATGAAAAGAATTAAGAGTTATGCTTCAAGTTTTTTGGGTATAGACTGAGAGTGTTCCAGATGCAAAAAACAAGTTTTTTTTGAAAATCTTCTGGGAGGATTTATGTTTTTGGGTAGAATGAGCGTTATGTTTCTGGAGCAGTTAAATGTGTCTCTTGTTATATTGTCTAAAATCTAGTGACTGGATGTTTTTTGTTGACCAGTTTGCATACAATGTGTACTACAGATTTTTTTGTGCATAGGATTTCAAGATTAACTGTTTTGCTGGATGTCATCTAGTTGGTGTGTTAACTGATTTGTCATTTAATATGAGCTCAGATATGCACATTTACTTCCCAAGGATGAAGAAGCGTTTGAGCATTATGAGGAGATCTCAAAAAAGCGATTGGATGAGGTATTTCTAGTCATGGATAAATTGAATGGAAATTAAGATGTAAATAAGACTGCATTGTGGTCATTCTCTACTTGTAGTTGATCATGATAGGATGACGTGCAAAGTTTTCATAAGATTCTATTGTAAACGAGATATATCCTTCATTGTGGACAACATAATCTATATAGTGTTTTTGATTTGTATTTTGATCTTAATGTCTGGTCAATTCCCATTTCCAATTATTTGAATTTATTGTCATATTCATCTGTGATGTAACCTGCCAGATGTTCACTTCTCATCCTGTTGAATAAAATGTTTGGATTTGGAAATTTGCAGGCAAATAAAATTGGCAAGATAAATCTTGCAGCAACAGGGAAGGATCTGATGGAAGAGGAAAAACCTGGAGATGTTACAATTGATTTATTTGCAGCTCTGGACATGGAAGCAGAAGCTGCTGGTGAACGTTCTACAGAACTTGTTACAAATCAGAAACTGGGTCTTCTGAAAGGATTTCTTGCTGTTGATGATTGGTAATGTCCTTATGATGGAAAATATAGTTGACATAAGCTTTACATATGCTTAATTACAGAGGTCTTGTTTCATATATCGTGCTTTGTTATACTTGATTCTGACAAGCTTGGGTTTGTGGTTGCAGCAGTGATATGAATTGTTTTTACAACAAGGCAGGCTGTTTTAAAATTCATTTCTGAAACTATGTACGGCATTACTGAATTTATTCCATATAACAAGGCAATCTGTTTTTGGATAGCTGTTGCCACGTGGGTGTTGGTTTTGACAGGGGACGTCCAAATATCCTCAAAACCACCAAGGGATGCCTCCTGTACTTTCCTGTTATTAGGGGAAAACGCTGAGGGATCCTCAGACTCCCACACACTGGATAAGGTATTAGGAGGTCCTAATTTAATGATGAATAAAAAAGTCTTAATGTAGTGCTGAGCAATAAAGCTCACCTATGTTAAGTGACCAATTATATTTTAATGCCAAGTTGCATGAAACTTCGAAACAGGGATGGCATGGAAACGCGCCCCCCCAATTTCATCAAACTCATCAGCATCAATACCAAGAAAAGTTGAACGAGACCCACATTGATGGGTAAATGGTGGGATGGAAGAAGTGTTTTCAACAATATTTAGAGTAGAAAAAGAGAGGTCAAAGTTAGGAGTGTTAGGATCCCCATCCTAGTCTTTATGAGACCATTGTATATTCTTCACTTTTGCTAGACACAAGCTGAAAGTTCAATTGCATAGTAACAAGATTTTCTGCACTCTGCAATAGCAACATGTTGCGCTTCACAGAGTGCATAAAATCGCAAATGCTCCAGATCATCTCTGCTGATGAAGATCTTGCCACTTGTGAAAGAAGACGAATGGTGTTCTAATTTCCCTTTACTATAATTTATGCAAATTCAGAATTTCACCTCAACCTTGAGGTTTCCCAGATCTATTTTCTGTGAACTTTCTGTTAATATTATGGTAGCTGCGGGAGGTATTTACCTCCACGTGTGAACCTGACGAGAATAGAAGACTCCGGGAAGCAAGAGAAACCCTAAAGAATTGGCTAATAACCTTAGAAGCCTTGTCAGCTCAAGAAGATAATTTATATTAGGCTATTAGCCTCCAAGAGAAGAAGTTGTCCAAAAATAATAATAATATATTGAACAGACACTTATCCAGAAGGAGAAGTCGGCCCCAACAAAACTGGCATATCTACTATAAATACAAGGCACCAGTTCTGATTTGCAACATCTCAGAATTGCAGTTTTCCCAGTTGGTGCGCACTGCAGTTGCAGTCTTGTGCGCAGGTTTAGAGGAGGGTTGCAGTCTTGTGCG
>ML777132.1:295502-330636 GCA_009831015.1 Picea engelmannii | reverse complement strand
AAAGTGACATTTTGCACTTTAACCAAAGTCAAGTACAAAATAGACATAAAGGACATAGGACAAAGTGCCAAATGACTTTCCCACATGTGCTAAGGAGGGATAACACATGGGGAACACCTCCCAAGGTACACAAATCAACAATACTTATGCTGAAAACATTTTGTGGTGGTTGTATTTTTTTCTTTGTTCCTTTACATTGCATCGCGAATATGGTTTAGTAGTCGCCATTTGAGCAATATATGAGAGTTTCTCTCTTACAAATGGATATTCAGTTTTTTTTCCAAGGTAAACCTTGTAGCTAAACCCAATGGATGCTTCCCCACATTCGTGGATGAACATTCCTACTAAAAACCCATCGGCATAGACTAGTGTGCCTCACCTATGGGGGTTCAAGCCGAGCATTTGCTGGCACGGAACTAGCCAAATGCCCATCAACATTGGCGACATCTGGTTGAGCTAACCCCTTGGGCTAATGGATATTCAGTTTTATTAGCTATTTTGTTGGTTATAAATCTACAATGAAAAAACATCCATAAGGACTAAAATGCATTATTGTTGCCTATTTTGTAATGTGAATTTGGAAGATGTTGCGAATTTTAATTTTGATGGATAGTGTTAGGTGAGGAGGTTTTTATTCTAACGAAGATCTTACTAGTTTCAAATCATTATTATTTATTTCCTCTGGATAAATAACATCCCAACCTGTCCTCGCTTCCCTTTTGCTGCCATGGCAAGGGATTCACATTTGTTTTCTTTGATAATGGTTATAAGAATATATTGAGTGTCACTTATGTGTTTTCAGGGTTATAGAAAGGACAATTGCTTCAAGCTATCCCCTCACACACTTATGTGTTTTCAGGGTTATAGAAAGGACAATTTCTTCAAGCTATGCCATTGTGAGGCCATCACTTTTAGTAAATCTTGGCTCTTCCTATCAATCTGTTGATAATGCCGCAACTGGAGAGGGCATGGTGAAATATACGGGTCAAGGATCTTCATTTATTGAATTGCCTAGAGAACTTTTCCAGATGTTGGCTTCTGTTGGTCCATATCTTTATCGGGATGCTCTTCTCCTACAGAAGGTTGATTTTTCTCTTTTTCCCTTGATGCCAAGTAGATTTCTATCCCATTGAATGGAATTGTTTTTCGATTGTGTTTGTTGCTGCTGTCTTGAACTCATGAATCATTTATTTGACCTATACTTTTGCTTGATTTCAACATCTGTCAGGTTTGCAGAGTCCTAAGGGGTTACTATTCATCTGTCTTGGCACTTGTGGCATCTTCTGAAAGTGCAAGTTCCCAAGATATAGGGGTAGGTGATCGTAGAGATCCTCGTCTTCGGTTAAAGGAAGCTCGGTTAAATGTTGAGGAGGCACTGGGGACATGTTTACTTCCATCATTACAATTAATACCTGCAAATCCAGCTGTAGGACAGGAGATATGGGAAGTAATGAGTCTTCTCCCATATGAGGTGAGTAGTGAAATTTGCGGAATCCTTGTTATAAGTATCATTCACTTTTAATCTGTCTCATTGGGCATAGCGGCATGCTAAGAAAGTTGGAACCCTTATTTTGTATTGAGTCTTGACTCTTTCCTGCATGAAATTTGGAGTCTGTAGAACCCCTTATTTTGCTGCTATGAATCTAATTTGTCTTGTAAGATGTTCCTGCAAAACTATTTTGTTTAATGGAAGCTCTTTTTCTGCTGATAATTGTTCAAATGAATTTGGAAAGGCACGCTATCGTTTATATGGTGAATGGGAGAAAGATGATGAGCGCATTCCTGTTGTTTTAGCAGCTCGTTTGACTGCCAAGGTGAAGTAGATATCATCCATAAGTCAAGAATGCTCCGTGGCAGATTTCTGTTCAGTTAGCTTGTTGTTTCCTATATAAAAGATTTTGAATGTTTCCTCCATTCTTATCTCTAATTTTTGTTTATGTTATAAAACTTCTTGCCTTCAGTGCTGCACTTCAGATATCAAGTGAGAATGCTAGTATGGATTATTCTTGTGCAGAGTTCTTAAGTTATTGTCTTTGCAGTTAGATACTAGGAGGATCCTGAAACGTCTAGCAAAGGAGAATTTAAAGCAACTTGGTCGTATGGTAGCGAAAATAGCTCATGCCAACCCAATGACTGTATTGCGTACCATAGTGCATCAGGTTTGTGGCACATGTAGTATTGGTTGAAAACTAGATATTGTGACTTGCTTTCGTTATTTTTTCATGTATTCCTTCTGAATTAGATACTCTTTCCTTTCCTCATTTTTTCTATCTTAACCATAGGTTTTCTTGAAATGTGCAGATTGAAGCTTATAAGGATATGATTACTCCTGTTGTGGATGCCTTTAAGTATTTGACACAGGTATGAATGTCTGTTTCCTTTATTGCCAGTGTTTGGATCATAAGGGTTTTAGAGGTATTCTTTTATAGTCTTTGACATACTCTTTACATAGAAGTTTTATTTTCAAGAATAATGATTTACAGAAAGATAATGTAAACTCTGTGGTACTATTATTTGTTTCTACCTTCATGTGTTTCAAGAAAGATACATATAAGAATTATTCAGATTTAAATCATTTCCTGGTAGCACTGGGGGCTTGACTGGTTGGTGAAGAGGGTGTGGTGATATTCCCCCCACCCGTGTGGTGATATTCCCCCCACCCGTGTGGTATGTTTAATCCTATGAAAGAGCGGGGGCCGTCATAGCCACATACACATGCCGGGAGCTTGGCGATGGACATAGTTCCTAGCCTAGTGATGATGGCAATTCTAAATTGGCATTGCATGTGCAGCTCTAATTATAAAGTTTAAATCAAGTATGCTTGATAGTTTGCTTTTTTAAATTACTTATATTTGGAATGATTAACCAACAGAGTGGAATGTTTGGAACCAGTGTTTTAAAAATCTGTTGCTGGTCAACTCGGACTCGGTCAACTCGGTCGAGTTTACCAGTGACCATATTGAATCGATCTATTGCTTGGATCGGAGGGCCAGTTTACCAAACTGGCCAATTCAAAACTGGTCGAGTCAAAGCATGACTCGGCCGGTTCGGTACCAAACAGGACCTACCTGACCGAGTAGGTACTGGACCCCACCAACATGCAAAATTTAGTTTTTCTTTAAAACGGTTTGACCAAAAACATTGGTGATTAATGGTATTGTTAAATTCTTAAAGTAAAGGGATACAAAGGAAAGATGAAGGAAATGTCAACTTTTATTATCCATAAAGGAAATGTCAACTTTGACATTTGCTTTATGGATAATAAAAGTTGACATTTCTTTTATCTTTCCTCTTTTTCCTCCGGCCGAGTTGACCAATGACCGTATTGACTTGACCTATTGCTTGGCTTGAAGGGCTGGTTTGGTACTGAAACGGCCCTATTCGGTAGGTGCAAAATTTAGTTTTTCTTTAAAAGGGTTTGACCAAAAATACCAACGATTAATGGTAATGTTAAATTCTTAAAGTAAAAGGATAAAAAGGAAAGATAAAATGTCAACTTTTATTATCCATAAAGGAAATATCAACTTTGACATTTCCTTTATGGATAATAAAATTTGACATTTCATTTATCTTTCATCGGACTTCATATGGAGAAAGTAGAAATTCATATCCCATTCAAAATTCTATAATTTTAACAGTTTTCAGGGTTTCAGGATTGGTAGGATTGCAACATTTTCATTAGATTCTATCACATATGAGGGTATGGGATTGGCATTTAATCAAGAACACCAAGCCCTTTATGTACCTCAATGTTGGTGGTATTGATTGTTGAACTCCTCTGTCATGGCCTTGGTAAATATGTACTCTTCACTCAAACCAGAATCATTGATTGGGCATGTTAAGATTTTTCTACCATATTATAACTTATAAGGCTTAGATTAGGTAGTTTCATCAAAATTGGGTGGAATTGACTGATGTCCCTAGAGGATTGAGGTAGAGGCAAAGGCTAGACAAGAGGCAAAGGGTGATACTAATTATGAGGATCCCAATATAAGTGATGGTGGAACATTGCTTGTCATTTATGTTTGTCATTGCTCATTTATTCAGAACGGAATCATGGTTTTGAATCTTGAAAATATATTTTTTCATTAAAATTTAAATATTTTATGTACTTTTTAGTAAACCGAGTCATTGAAATCAGATCAGTCCGAGTCCGATTCCGAGTCCAAGTCTGAGTTTAAAAACATTTTTTGGAACTAGATAGCTTTTTTTTCCACCCATTATTTGCATAGATTGGAGAGCAATATATTCCGTGATGAAAAAAAATCTACAATGACTACCCTATGAGGTGCATTATAAATGTGGAATAAATTTTCATAGCTCTTTTTCTGGTAGATCTCATGAATGAAGAATTCCTAGTTCTTTTACAATACTTCCATTCACATTCCTGTTATCATTTATAAAGACTATACTATGTAGCTTCTACTAGTCATTACTTTCTTTTGTAGGTTGTTATCAGGTGATTATTGTTAACTGATGGCAAGAAGCTAATTCATGGGAGACACCATATGTATCTTAATGCTATAATACTTTTAGAATTTAAGGGCAAAAACAGTAGACTAGCTAGAAACAGAAATTCTTAAAATTTTCAAATCAATAGCTACTGCAATTTAAGATCAGCAAAGCATTTAAAAAATTCTGATGCATAACCTAACAGTATGAGTGAGTAAATAACATACACAACTCAAATCTAAGTATTACCATAGCTGTATAAAAGAAAAATGTACCAGGTGAGCAGAGCTGTTGCCTTCCTTCAGTGTATGCTCAGAAAAAGCTTAGTAGATCATGGATCAAACCCTCTGAGTAGATCTCATTGTGATCATAAAGACAATGCGAAGAAGAACTCTTAGGATAGGAAACCAAAACCAAACTCAGCAAGCTGAAAAAGCTACAGTCCAAGCCACTGTTAATTATTAGGGCTGAAAACAAAAATCACTGTCCAACCTAGGGCTGTAAAATGAACCCACAATCAGCCTTAAGCTGATTCAACACTTTCAGCCCAAGAATACAGATTTCTACTTTAAACAGAGACAAAATACCAGCAGGTCAAAACAGCCCTAACAATCCAGTCACAAGGTAAGAATACCAAGGCGGCTGACAGACAAGGTAAGGCGGCACAGAAAAACACAAGGGCGGCACCAGTAAAACATCAAGGCGGCACCATCAGACCACAAAGACGGCAAGGCGGCACAAGCAAACCAGCAAGGCGGCACCAAAACACCAACAACATACAAGAAACCTTAACGGCTGGCAGGGATGGACACCTACAGGTCAGCGGAAAGCACAATCAGTCATGGCTGATAGGGATAAACTCATGGCAGGCTGGTGCAGACCAAGAACACACAAGAGGGAAGCTGAGAAGACCCTTGTAAACCTGTCCAGGAGCCGCAGCAAATCTTAGTCTCAAACTCGGCTTGGAGAAGGTAGATCGCATGCATCAAGTGTGTCAAGGGAGGGAGAGACCACTCCTTTATATAGATTGTAGGTAGGTAAGGTAGGGCTAACATATTAGTCCACTTGCCATAGCTTTAGGGTTAGGTTAACCCCAAATAATATTTTACCAATTAAGACATCAAGTGGTAAATCCAATAGACCACAAGTAAGTCAAACAAGGTAATAAATCAAATCGATGAGGAGGGTTTCAACTTTCAAGATCAAGGCGGCCAGCTTTCTTTGGGAAGAAGTAAAGTCCAATATATAAATTCGAACCAACACATCATCATAAATTTAGGAGGGACATAACTCAAGCACAAGGTTTCATCAATAAACAATAAGACAAAGTCAAAAGTCACGTCCTTCTTTAATGGTAGTTTGTCCACATGAGTCCCACGATATAAATTATCATCTTTTTATCATCCTAGCATACGTGGAAGGCTAATGACGTGATCATGCCTTTCTTCTTTACTGCTCCTAGGTCATATAGACCATCCCGGGAGAGAAGAAGGTCACACATCATCTCAACTTGGTACTTAAACCAAGAATCTGCCTGGTCCCAGACCAGGATACCCTAGAACACATTGGGGGCCATAGAATATATCTAGGGGCTTAACCACCAAGGTATACAACCAAGGATCAATCCAAGCGCTAAGCAAGGATTCCCTGGAACACATCCAGGGGCTCTAGAACACATCTAGGGACTTATATCATCAAACTGCTTGGTCCCTGACCAAGAACCCTAGAAATACACTGGGGGCCCAACTAGGGTCTTTTTCCATGGCTCTAACTGCTTGGTTCCCGACCAAGAACCCTAGGAGTGCACTGGGGGCCCTAGATCACAACTAGGGTCTTTGCCATCCTCCCGGAGAATGGCTCTTGCAACTGCATAAATTTTAACAAATACAATGACTAGGACAACTGTTATAGTAGCCATAAAATGATCTAGATAATGATTAAACAGTGATCTATGAACTGTTGGAATTAGAGGTGTAGAACCAAGAAAGAGAGAAATTTATATCATAAAACAAACTGATCTATATTATTAAAAATCGATGAATAGATACATAGAAGTGTTTCATATATGTAACCTCTTGAACTGCTTAATTTGTGGATGTTGTTGTGATTCTAATTATAACTATAATTTCATTTAACTCTGACCTCTCACATGCAATTTATAACATAACATTTGTCGACTTCAATTACTAACCCAGACTAACATCAAATTTCCCTATTACCATAGAAATACCAGAAAAATAGAATAGAACAGCAAAATAAGTAGTGCAGATACAAATCCATGTCAAGCATAAAATGCAGATGTCAAGGTGTGCTGGAAGCCTGGAACTAGAAGCAGTGAATGGACTAATCTATATTTTGAAAATGGATGGAAGAATAAACAAATGTGATAGAGCTTCATATATGGAACCTTCAATTGCTTAATTTGTTAATGCTGTCCTAATTGTAATTATGACTATAAATAATATTTAACTATGACCACTTACATGGCAACTTGAACTGAAATACTAAGATCCACTTAGTTTGATTACATACCTGTACTAACATTAAAGTCACCCCTGATTAAGTGAAAAAAGGTAGTTGAAGAAAAAGGCAACACACAGATGATGGAATCCTGTCTGTATACAATTCTCATCCTAATCCTGAAACTCAGATTCAGATTCAGATTTCCTTATTGATCCCCTCCTGATCTTGGAAAGAGAGAGGACCCCCTCCTCTGATCTTGGAAGGAGGTGTAACCATCTGTTTATGATCGAGATTGAGATGGTCCAGTCTCAGATTATGGTTCATTTAATGTTACATGACATAAACGGACATTACTTCAAGTTATATCAAAATCTTTCAAAACCATTCCTTAATTTTAATTTCAGAGCTTTTCTTTATTGTTAAGGAAATTACTTGTTTCATGCCTGTTTGTTACATAGACTATATGTGAAACAATTGATGCTAAATGGTTTCAGACTTGTTTCATCCTTAAACTTTAAATTTCCAAGATCTGAGTCGGGGGAGTCTTGTAAAGAAGAAAATCTTATTTTGGCTCTTTAGTTTGTTGTATTAGGTTTTACATGTAGGTACTGTTGTAGAAATGAGAAATTAAAAAATGGATATCTGACCCACATGGGAGTTTTAGTGAACACTGTAGTTTCTGCATTCTGGTTAGCATCAAGTGGAGAATTCTACATTTTACAGTCCTATTTATGGAATTATTGCATTGTTTTCTGTTATGCTTTGTAAATATTAACCATAGTGCAAGCTCTAAGCCAATCACTATTCACATTTTGCAGCTTGAATATGATGTACTAGAATATGTTGTAATAGAGCGCCTTGCTCAAGGAGGGCGTGAAAAGCTGAAAGAAGACGGTCTTAACTTGTCGGACTGGCTGCAATCACTGGCATCATTTTGGGGTCACTTGTATGTTATCAGACATGTTCTATTTTTCTGTCAAATTTACAAGATGGGCTGTTAAGTTTATTGTTTTTCTTTCTTTTTTAATCCCGTCTAGAAGGTTACTATTCATTCTGATTCGATTTTGTCTTAAACACATATAAATGCTGAATATCTGAGTTTCTTTGAGTTGAGCTCTTGAAGATTTTTGTCTTCCATAGGTATTAATAAGGACAATTTATGTTGAATAGCATCCAGTACTCATTCTATATTTCATCTGGTTTATTGTGTATATTTTGCAACTCTTTGGCTGCTAGCATATTAAGAATCTCTTTATATCTGCTTTTACATTGCTGCTTTTTATATATTTTATAGGAATGGCCTTTGTAGTCCCACTTTGTATTCCACACTGTTGTATTTAGCAGTCCCTTTGACCTATTTGTAGTCACTTTGTTGGACATTAATAAAATTATCGTCTTATCCTGTTATCTTATCTTCCGTTATAATTAACTGAGTTATAATAACCATAATATTGTTATGCATGCCAACCTCTAATCCATTTAAGAAATCAGAGTAGGCAATGCTGGCTATGGAGAGGATCATATTATGTGATGGTCCATTGGTTGCTATCCTTAGGTACCTACAGTCCTTGTTTCATGATTTTATCTTCAATCATTATCCACTTGTAGTATAGTGTTAGGGGATTGCATGTACAAAATTATAAATAAAAGAAGTCAGAAAGACTATAGAGGTCATGTAGTCAATTACAGAAGTAATTCCAAAGAAATATTAATCATATCAAGACATGAACAACAGAACATATTTGTCTTCACAAAAGATAACTTGAGTATCGGGAAGCTTCCTTTGAATCCACCATCTATTAAGAGGTGGGCCATCATTTACACATCTTTTTGGCATGTGAACATCCAGCCTGACTTAACGGCCATGATTTCTCAACCTCTTATCAATGTCTCCCTTGTAGGAGTGCATCGACCAGTTTTTAAAGGAATTGAACTCTGGTTGGGCTATAACACTGCCTGCTTTCACTGACCTGGTTATTCCCTTGTGGCCACAAAAGAGAACTTTATTAGAGTTAGAATTTACATTCTTCAATCTGGCTTGTGCTATTATTTAATCTGGCTTGCACCTTACTCCTGAACTCTCATCTACAGGCTTTAGAAAATGAATTGTATATACATAATTTTTTATTTTCTCAGAGTTTTGGCCTAAAAATCAAGAACATACAGAACTATAATTTCATAAAATTACATAGCACGTAATGATAATGTAACAAAAACAATAGGCGTAGAAAAGAGAAGTTACATGAGTAGCTGAAAGTGCACATTTCCAATCTGTTGGAGAGGAAGGAAACTGATATAACATTCTTAAGGAATATTAGGGATAAAGAATGGTAACTACAGGGGAATGCGAGATATATGTTGATGTTTGTAGCATCGAACAGCTACTTCCACATCTGTTTTGTGTCTAACATGTGGAAGTCATCCTTAATGCCTCTCAAGACTTAGGAGATTCACTTTAATACAATGATTATTAAAGTGAACGCCTTTTTGTAATTAATGGAGTATAATTTTAAGTCAAATGCCCAAGTATTTGGCATTAGTGAGTTAAATTAAAACCTAGCCATTAGATCATAAAGTGAAGGTAAACTCAAGATTATAAGAGGCAGCCTAAGTGAGAGGAGGAGATACACACAAAATGAGATAGCGAGATCTCATTCATTGGGTGGACTTTCATCCAAGTGTGTAGGGCAGGGTCCGAGGAAAGGAGCAAAGGGGCAGCAAAGAAAAGAGCAGCCAGATCGAAGGACATATCTTGAGGTGTGTTAAGCTAGGCTATTTGCTGTTTTGTATTTTCACTCATGTGGGCCATTATCCTAGGACGAGAGCCCAAATTTTATTTTAATAAAATCAACAAGGTACTGGTTTTCCCTTGGGGTTTTTTCCCTAGAGAATTACGTGTGCAAATGTGTATGGTTTCCTTATGGTGCTTCTGCTGATTTAATTATTTAGATTATTAAAACTCAGCCATGCTTTTATTTATTAAACTTGCTTAATGAGTTTATTACAACAAGAGTTTACTAGGAAGTAATTGTTGGGTGTTAGGTTGCCGAATTTAACATGGTATCGGGGCGTGATCTCTGAAGGAAACCAGTTGTACATAGGTCATAATTTTGTAGCACAAGAATTTATTTTTGTTCTCTGCAGGTAAAAGTTAGAAAATAAAAAAAAATAAAAAAGGGGGAAACGTATAGCCGTACGACAGTCGTACAACACCTGTACAGTCGTACGAGATACCAGCCGCAGAGGGACGGTCTAGGTCATGTGTCGAGGTCGAGGTTGAAGGATCGGTCTGTGGTATGTACATGCTGCGTGAGTTGGGAGAGGCAGTCCGTGCATGGAAAAATGCAACGATAGAGGGCAGAGGGAGTCGACGGCTTAGCTGCCACATCAACCACTAGCCAGTCAGAATGACAACAATCGCTAGCCAGCCGAGCTGGAGCAATTGCCAAAGTAGCCGAGGCCTCCAACCAATGAAGGAGCCACGGGCGTGGGTGTGAAAGGAGTTGCAGGTAAAGGGTGCTGAGGCAAGAGCTGGGCGTGGAAGAGTTGGTCACGCAAAGTAGGGAGAGGTTGAAGTCGACAATGACTAGCCACAATCGCCAAGGCGCAGGCCACAACCGACTGCTGTCGGTAGGACCAGTGGCTGGGGAACAACGCATGGAAACCCAAAAGGGCTGCGACAATTAGGAGAAGCACCAACAACGCTGCCAACAACGCTCAAGAAGCCTCGGGTAGGCCATGAAGGCCGTCATGCATCCTAGAAGGGCTCGAGCAGCCCCAGACAAACCCCGGGTAGATCGCCGAAAATTTGGGCAGTGAGCAAAAAGCTCATGTAGCCATAGGCAAGGTCAGGGCAACAAGTATTAGAGTCTGGGCAACGGGTCCTGGGTAGGGATTTGGGAAGGCAAGGATCAAATTTGTGCTTGAAGGACGAAGCATAAAATTCTTCAGTTTTCGACCCTGAAGGACTAGGCACATTTTTCAGTAGTTTGTGTTTTCGATAAATTTTTGATTTAGAGATGGCCACAACAGGTTTGAGGATAGGTTGGACGGTGCGTCAAACTTCGTGCCTTGGAAGGCAAGGGCCACATTGTTTCTCATGGAGAATGGATTTTGGGAGTTTTCTAACACAAAGTTGACCCCACCAACGAATCCAAAGGACTTGGCCACCCATGAGTTGAAGGATCATTTGATACCTCACATATTTGAGAAAAAGTCATCTAGGGAGATGTTTGTAGCTTGGACGAATCTTTTTCAGAGCAACAATACAAACATAAATATGGTGTTGAGGAAAAATCTCCAAGACACCAAGATGACCAAATCAGATACTGTGACCAATTATCTCAGAAAGATCACTCAGGTATGTGATTAGTGGGTAGTTGCTGGGGAAGTTGTGTCAGATGAGGGGTTGGTGAGGACGACCATGAATGGTTTCTCTAAGCCATGGGCTCCATTCATCAAGGGCATCGTAGCATGAGAGGCACTTTCCAAGTTTGACAGGCTATGGGATGATTTCATCTAGGAGGAGATTCAGGAGGAATCTCTAGCAAGCCAACAGGTTGGTGATGATGAGAATCTGGACCTTGCTAGTGAGGCAAGGAGGAGCAGGGGGAATATAGGTGGAGAGTCAACTTCACAAGCCGAAAAGAAGAAGGATTTGAGCAAAGTGAAATGCTTTGTGTGTCACAAGAGTGGCCACTATGCTTCAAGTGTCCAGAATGAAAGAAAGGGACAAAGGAAGTGTAAGCCTCAACAAGGAGCGACGTCTACATAAACTCCAGTTAAGGAGTTTGCTGAGAAGTTCGAGAGGGAATTCTTGTTAGTCTCTTCTCTTTTTGGCACAGATTCTGGTAGGGCCTGGTTTGTGGATAGTGGGGCTTCTCATCACATGACGAGGACACATGAGTTGTTCTCCAGTTGGTCAGAGACAGAATCAGTTCTGCATGTGGAGCTTGGCACCCATGCCAAGTGTGGTGTAGAGGGAGTTGGGACAGTCAGTTTCCAGTTGGAGTCAGGAGGTTCTCTGGAGGTGGTGTGATGTCCTGTTCCCAAGAGTAGGCCAACAGGGAGTGACTTAGTAGTCTATCTGTTCCTGTAGACTATTAGTCAGGCACAAACAGGGAACATGAGCATAAATAAGGGTGAATAAATGGCTAAATGATGAATTAAGCCAAAAAACATAGGAAAAGTCAATTAAGCTAAAGTCAATGGAGAAAAAGAAGAAAAAGGTGTTGAGGGGGAGACTTAATTAATTAATTAATCACTCAACTTAAGAGGAAAAATGCCTAGCTTAAGTGATGTCAACAGAGAATTAGATCGGGGAAGATATAAAAGGAGGAATTCGACCCATTTCCTCATTATGTTATGATTTCGAGTTGAGAACAGGTTCCAGAGGGGGAAGTCGACCTCTTTGATGTTTTGTGGGTTTCTAGAGGAAATCACCACCCAGATCGGTTTTGGTGTTGGAAGACACACCCTAGCCTATTAAAGATACCATCCAGGTATTTCATTGTGCTAGATCAGGAGTATACAGATTCAATTCACGGTTTTTGCAGTGCAGCCACTGAGGGCGCAAGGGTTAGAGAGGGTTTTGTGTAGCTGGACGAGACCAGTGCTTATCTCGTCAGATCCTTTCGACCCAATTGAGAGGAAGCCAAGGCGCTTCTTTTGAGCCACCAATCATCAGATTTTGATGGTGGAATATGTCAGGGTGCATCAGACAACCAGGAAGTGCACAACTCTCGAGGAGGGATAGTTGGGTTTCTAGGGGGGTTTTTGGATCAGATCTGGGGAAACCCTTTTGACCCATTACAAAGGAGCCTAGGGCGCACATTTTGAGATAAATATCAGTGGATTCCATCTGTGGAATCACCTGGGTGCACTCCCAGAGCCTAGGAGGTGCGCAACCACCTAGGGGATATCATCCGAGGTTCATCCAGAGCTTCAGGGAGCCGATCTTCAGTCTGACAGATATCAGGAGGAGCCTAGAGGCCAGGGCGCTTAGTTTGGGATAGTTTTCAGGCTGATCAGTTGAGTATAGCCAACGGGGCGAGTTTATCCAGCATTTGCAGCAGTTGCCCTGAGTTTTTGGAGCTGCATGTTGTCGATCTATCCGTGCATGTGCAGATCTATCCACATCTTCTGATCACGGGTATTTTGTATTAGTTGCATTGTATTCCAATGACGATCCATGAGATCTAGCTGATGATTATTTCACCACTTCCAGCATATGAGTTGTATTTCCTGCTTTTTTAGTTCCTTATTTCGCTTGCATCATATATACTGCTCAAACCATATTTATATGAGACACATGCGAAAATCACAAGGCATGTTAAACAAGTAACTAAAACGCATTTCAAAACCCTCGAGTATCAGATCAGAGAGTCTAGACACTAGTACAATAGTAAATATCCAGATCCATCAGATTTGGGATTTTTCAGTGGTATCTAAACCTTTTTCCTGCCAGCCTGTGAAGAAGTACTTCTCATGACCCCATGATTTCGGGAATAGGTTCAAAATACCCAGAGGGTCGAGGACGTATTGGGGACGAGTGCATTCAGTACCGCAGAGGACATAGTAGAGACAAAAGAGACATGAACAAAAGGGACTACACTCCCTTCCACACTTAGTCAGATACAGAGCCAGAGTTAGAGGACAGGGATCACATAAGGTCTGACACAGAGACAGACATAGAGAGGACTATGGGTGATAGATGGGAGACACCAGAGGGTAGGGGGAAAGGCCACGAGACACATTCTTAGAGTATGCAGGCCATCTTGAATGACCTAGCCAGAGGACACTGGGACATGATGAATGCCATAGCACAGATGGCCATCAACACACAGATGATCCAACACAGTGTGATCACTATGGGTGCCAATGTCGTGGGAGGAGCGACTGGTTCAGGAGGACACCAGGGAGGTGGGGCTAGTGGATCCAGTGGATCTCAAGGCGGAGCGAGTGGACATCCTTCACCTATCCGTGCCTATACATCATCTGCGAGGATCCCTTGACCATTATATCGACAGTTCCATGGGGGACAACTGCTGGGGTAGCCAGGGCAGGCAGGAGGACAGCCTGGTCAGGGAAAGGCAGTGCCACAGGACCCATTCGAAGAGTACTTGAGAGATTATTTGGCATTGGGATCAGATTTCCATGCAGACATGTGTTTGCTAGACTCTTGTTCGATCAGGTATCGGAACAGACCCCGAGAGGCACAGAGGGGCAATGCGTAAACTCTAATCATGGATTTCATTAAGAAAGTGGGAAAGCTAAACATTCCTACTTTCGACGGGTTATCACGATGCTCAGCTCAGGCATGGTTACAAAAGCTTGACACATATTTCAAGCTTAACACGATGACAGAGTCAGAAGCTATCAGCTTCGCCACCTTGCACTTGGATGGGGAGGCCCATGAGTGGTGGTACCATGGGTTGGTGACCTTGGGTCACAACCACATTACTTCGTACTTGGAGTTCACCGAGAGGTTGATGGAGAGGTTTAACATGAGAGATCCATAACTCCATTTAAGGGATCTTACACAATTGAGACAGCCGGGATCAGTGGAGGCCTTCGTCTCAGAGTTCTAGCGGAAGGCGGTGGCCGTACAGATATTTCAGCTCACAGGTTGGTGATGTTGTTCACCGAGGCATTGACGGATCCCTTGAGGGGATGGGTTAAGGATTTCAAGCCTCACACCTTACAAGAGGCCATTATGCGCACGAGAGACATGGGGGACTCGACGCTTAAACCCAAAACCTTTACCAAACCCTTTGTACCACAGAGAGACAGGGATCAGAAAAATACTTAGAGGAAATGGAAGGGTAAGCCCAAGCTGGAGGATGACACCAGACGATAGTTGGTGAGGAAGAAGCTTTGCGTCTCTTGCAGAGACCCTTGGGTCCTAGGGCATAGATGCATGGGAAAGGGACAAATCCACTACATTGAGGAGGAATCAAGAAGTGAGGAGGAGGATGAGGAGATCAAAGCACACGCAAAAGATGATTCCAAGGATGAGACTACACATGAGCCAGAGCGACATCCGAAGAAACCTCAGATATAAGTAGAGGCATAACCAAAGGAGGAGACAAAACCTCGTAGGGAGGTGAAAGGGGGAACCATAGCAACCCTTTTCGGAGTACCTAGGTACATCACCCTCAAGCTCAAGGGCCTTGTACAGGTGTAGTGCATGACAACTCTAGTTGATGATGGGGCCACCCACAATTTCATAGATGTGTCCTTAGTAGCCCGGAGGGGGTTACGCACAGAGGAGTTTGAGGGGTTTCACGTGGCAGTAGAAGATGGATACACTATGACATGCTTGGACATGGTCCTAGACCTAGAGGTCAAGCTAGGCAACTACACCCCGACGGATACCTTTTATGTAGTTGACCTGTCAGATACAGATGCAATGTTCGGGGGTACAGTGGCTATATTCATTAGGAGAGGTTGGTTTCGAGCACGAGTTTCAAAGATGCCAGTGGATCGAGAGTGGTAATGAGAGGTATGTCTACAGGAGCACCCAGGGCAGTATCAACGAAGAGGATGGCACAGATCTTCCATCATGGTGATGTAGCATATGCAGCAGAGTGTTTGATCACCACCCGGAAGGATTCAAAGGGCAGAGCATTACCATCCACATATCAGAAAGCTTCTGAGTCAGTATGAGCCAGTGTTTGGGCTGATACCACCAGGGAGACCACCAGACAGAGGGTTTGAGCATACTATTGTGTTGGAGGCAAGGGCTACACCGGTGACCACCGCACCCTATAGGCACCCCAAGAGATTCAAGGATAAGATTGAGAAAGCAATAAAAGAATTGCTTGCGATGGGGCACATTAGGTCCAACACGAGTCCTTTTGCTTCTTCAGTCGTTCTGGTACTGAAGAAAGATGGCACATTGAGGATGTGCATTGACTACAGAGCTCTCAATAAGAAAACGATCAAGAAGATGTACCCCATTCCGTGCATAGATGAGTTGACGAACGAGCTACATGGGGCAGTTTTTTTTACCAAGATTGACCTACGGTCATGATATCATCAGATCAACATTAGAGAGGACATAGAGAAAACAATGTTCTTATGCCATTTTGGACATTTTGAGTTCTTGGTCATGCCGTTTGGGTTGACCAACGCACCGACCACTTTTCAGTCTTGCCTGAATCACATCTTCAGGGGGTAGTTGAGGAATTACCTTTTGGTATTCTTCGATGACATATTGATTTACAAGAGGACATGGGATGAGCATCTGGCACACACTTGGAGGTCTTGGGTTTTATGCAGGCGCAGTCATTATATGCCAAGGAGTCTAAGTGTAAGTTTGGGATGAGAGAACTACTGTACTTGGGGCATAACATCAGTGAGCAGGGAGTACATGTTCATCAAGAGAAGATTAGGGCAATTCTGGATTGGCCAACACCCAAGAACCTCACAGAGCTGAAGGGATTCTTTGGGTTATGCAGTTACTACAAGCGGTTTGTCAGAGGCTTTTCATAGTTGGGAGCATCGCTTGCAGTTCTAACCAAGAAGGGTGCTTTTCATTCGACGAATGAGTCACAACAGACTTTTGAGAAAATGAAGGAGGTTATGAGCACATGCCCTGTTCTAGCCCTTTCAGATTTCTCTCGGTTGTTTGTCTTAGAGTGCGATGTATCAGGGGTGGGGATTGGAGCAATTTTGATGCAGGGAGGCCTTCCCATTGTGTTCGAGAGTAGGAAGCTCAATGAGTCAGAGAGACTCTATTCGATTTACGACAAGGAAATGCTGGCAATCATGCATGCCTAAACCAAATTCAGACAATATCTGGTGGGTAGCAGATTTGTAATGAAGACTGATCACAACAGTCTCAATTATTTCCTAGATCAGAAAGACCTCAGCGAGAGACATCAGAAGTGTGTTTCAAAGATCCAAGTCTTTGACTTTGACATTGAGTATGTTAAAGGAAAAAGGAATGTTGTAGCAGATGCCTTGTCCAGGAGGCCAACAGGGTGTTCGATGATGGATATTTGCACGGACTGGAAGGCACATTTGTTGGAGTACTCCAAAAACAAATTTGCTTGTGAGGTATTGGAATTTGGATGGATAGGTAGTTGATGATAGATACCGGGTGCTAGATGATGTCATTTTGTACAAGGACCGGATCTACTTGGTTCCAGAATCTACCTTAAAAGGGAAGGTTCTGAAGGTGTGTCACAATTCGTCTACAGCCGGGCATCAAGGATACTTCAAAATTTACAGGCAGATCAGGGAGAGATTCCCATGGAAGGGTCTCAAGGATGATGTATTGAGCCTCAACCCATTCCAAAGCGGAAATGAGAGAGCATTTCTATGGATTTCATTACAGGTTTTCCTCGAGTGCAGGGCATGGATTGTATATTTGTAGTGGTCGACAGGCTGAGCAAATTTGCACACTTCTTTGCCATACCCACAGACTACAAGGCCATATAGGTTGCAGAGCTATTTTTTAGAGAGGTTTTCCCGTTGCACGGTTTACCCAGGCAGATAGTCAGTGACAGAGATGGGCGCTTCATCAACGCATTTTGGCAGGAGCTCTTCCGATTGGTGGGCACATAGTTAGCCACGAGTACCAGCTACCACCCACATACAAATGTACAGATAGAGATTGTCAACAAATGGGTGGAGGGGTATCTGAGAAATTATGTGGGAGGGGCATCAACGCACATGGGTGAGTATTGTTACAACACAAATTACCACATGTCTATCAGGATGCCACTGTTTAGAGCATTGTATGGATACGATGCACCCTCTTTTGTGGAGACTGTGTTTGGGGATAGCAGGGTCCTGGGGGCCAAAGATTGGGTTGAGGAGAGTCAGAGGATTGTACGGGCGGTAAAGGAGAACTTACAGGCAACTCAGAACCTGCAGAAGATCTATGCGAACAAGCAGAGGATAGAGCGCAATTTCGAGGTAGGGGACTTGTTTTTTCTGCGATTATAGCGGTACAGACAATCTTCCTTGAAAAGAAGCGAGGTAGAGAAGCTGAAGCCTACTGTACAAAATCAACAGGAAGGTAGGCGAAGTGGCCTACGAGTTAGAGCTACCGGAGGGTAGCAAGATTCACAACGTGTTCCATGTTTCTTGCCTTAAAAAGGCAGTGGGACAACAGGTTAGCATTTCAGAGGAGTTGCCACCCTTGGATGAGGAGGGTTAGTTGGAGCTAGTACCGGAGGAGGTGCTAGAGAAGAGAGAGCGTAGATTGAGGAGCAGGATCATCAGGGAGTGCTTGGTCAGATGGAGGGGACTTCCAGTGGAGGATGCCACATGGGAGGGAGAATATATATTGCAACACCCACGATTGATGTTGCTTGAGGACAACAATCTTGGGAAGGGAGGACTGTGATGTTCCCTTCCCAAGAGTAGGCCAATAGGGAGTGACTTGGTAGTCTATATGTTCTCGTAGACTATAGTCAGGCACAAATAGGGAACAAGGGGAGAAATAAGGGTGAACAAAAGGCTAAACGATGAATTAAGCCAACAAGCATAGGAAAAGTCACTTAAGCTAAAGTCAACGGAGAAATAGAAGAAAAAGGTGTTGAGGGGGAGACTTAATTAATTAATCACTCAACTTAGGAGGAAAAGGGCCTAGCTTAAGTGATGTCAACAGAGAATTAGATCGGGGAAGATATAAAAGGAGGAATTCGACCTAATTTCTCATTATGTTATGATTTTGAGTTGAGAACAGGTTCCATAGGAGGAAGTCGACCTCTTTGATGTTTTGTGGATTTCTGAGGAAACCACCACCCAGATTGGTTTCAGTGTTGGAAGACACACCCTAGCCTATCGGAGATACCATTCAGGTATTTCACTGTGCTAGATCAGGAGTATATCGATCCAGTTCACAGTTTTTGTAGTGCAGCCAGTGAGGGCGCAAGGGTTAGAGAGGGTTTTTTGTAGCTGGACGAGACCAGGGTTTATCTTGTCAGATGCCTTTGACCCAGTTGAGAGGAAGCCAAGGCGCTTCTTTTGAGCCACCAATCATCAGATTCTGACGGCGAAATCTGCCAGGGTGCATCAAACAACCAGGAAGTGCGCAACTCTTGAGGAGGGACAAATGGGTTTCTAGGGGGATTTTCGGATTAGATCTATAGAAACCCTTTCGACCCAGTACAGAGGAGGCTAGGGTGCACATTTCGAGACATATATCAGTGGATTTCGTCAGTGGAATCACTAGGGCGCACTCCCATAGCCTAGCACGTGTGCAACCCCCTGGGGGATATCATCCGGGGTTCATCCAGAGCTTCAGGTAGATGATCTTCAGAGTGATAGATATCAGGAGGAGCCTAGAGGCCAGGGCGCTCAGTTTGGGATAGTTTTTCAGGCTGATCGATTGAGTATATTTTCTAGAGCAAGTTTATCCAACATTTGCTGTAGTTGCCATGAGTTTCCAGAGCTGCATGTTGTCGATCTATCTGTGCATTTCTTGGTGGAATTTTGGCAAATCTAGGGTTTTTTATTCTTGATTATTCTTGGTGAAGTAAGTAAATCTGCAATTTTCATTTCATGATAAATGTTTATGGTATGTTTACTTGTTCATATTTAAGGTTATGAAATTGCTTGCTTAAAAACACTAGGAGTAATAAACATAGGCTGCTTCTTTCTTGCTCTTTGTTTTGCTAGTCTTGCCTAAGAAGATCTTGTCTAGACAAACTTCTAGAGCCCTAAAGTGCTAGCACTTTAGAAGCAGGATAGGAGAAATCACAAGGGCCTAGAAGTGCCTACACCCTAGTTGAACCTTTTCTTAAGGGCTTGGTACTTGAGGACTTAAGGTGCACCGTGCTACTCCTCAAGCTTCCACCTTTTCATCTCTTAGACAAGTATAATCATTGTTTTTTCTCCAAGTTATTGTGCTGATATAATTGACTCCATAAACTCTAAAAGGCAATAGTTCTCACTTCTCACTTGTTGGAAGATTGATCAAACACTCAAACCTTATTCTCTCAAGCCTATGCTAACTAAGTCTAACACTAACTTAGCCGAGATCTCTAACTTTCTTGCTGCTGTTATAAATGTTTGCTACAACCATCTAACTGCAGCAAATTTTCTGCATACACTAAGCTAACTTATAGCTAACTTACTTAGAACTGCTTGTGACAATTGCTAAGGATCTCCTAAAATGTAGGGATCTCCTATTGAGATGACAGTGATAGGAAATCTTGTTGTTACGCCAATCTTCCTCACTTGCCTTGGGCTTTGGGCAAGTACAAATTGTGCGATAACATTTTTGCAATGTTCCACCAAATCTCTGGGATGGGGAGACGCGGGTGCGGGGAGATGCACATCGGGGACGTGTGGAAGTACCCCCAAATTTTAGGGATTTTAGGGAAATGGGGGACGGGGTGACGTCACATATATAATATAAAAAATAAAAAATATAAAATTTTAGAAATAAAAATAATAATGACAAAATCTCAACAATAACAATTCAATGTTCATCCCATGCAAATTGATTCGTAAATACTAAAATACTAAATACTACTAAATTAGTAAATTGAAAATTCAAATTGTAAATGATCTGGATTATTTTGAGAACGACATGAAGACAAAAATATAACCAATATATAACAAGTAAATACACAGAGATAATGCGGAGAACACAGAGATATAGTGAAACCCAACTTCTATTACTTAATAAGATAGAAAAACACTGTAGAACACAAATTGGAAAAATGGGGTAGCTTATCTCTAAAAAGAAAGAGATGTTGGCTACGCTTCATTCACAAGAAGCTTTACATCACACTCCATTGCATGCTTAAAGGGCCTCCTTCACCTCAATTATATATGAGAGAGTGAGAGGAGAACAATTCCCATGATGCATGTGGGATAAATTGGACTAAGTTTATAAAATGCCACTTCCCGGGTGGTCACCCATCCTACTACTACTCTAGCCCGAGCGCGTTTAATTGCGGAGTTCTAATGGAATCCGGTGCATTAACGCTATGTTGTAGGCATGTACATAAAACCATTACATGATGTCTGTAATTAACAAATGAAGATGGCATTACATTCCATTCTCCACCAAAAGTGTGAATGCCATGGTTTATCAAAACCATAGGCTCAAAATGGTGATTCAGTGGAAAAGGTAGATGTCCACCGAGATCCATCTGGATCATTCCTCCCCCCTTAACAAGCAATGGTCCCCATTGCGTCAAGTTCCCTTGGGAGACAGGCAAACTTCTACTAAATCTGAAGCTTGGTGTGTTGCTTCCCTTGCTGAAGAAGTTGTCATGCTTAGCTTGTTGAAGGATGTCATGAACCTGTTGCTGGAGAGGTTGTATCCATTCAACCAATCTAGCTGCATGATCTACCTGAGTGTGGGAGGAATCTGTCGATGAAGATGCAACATGAAGAGTATGAAGGGTTATGTTATAACCTTGCTTGACTGGGAAGTGTGGAGGCACCCCCATAGGTGCAGCAAGAACATCTTGGTACTTGTCTACAATCTTGTCGATCTGCTTCTACTGGATAGAAAGGTCTTGGGTTGAGGTTGCAGTAGTTGCAGTGTCCTTTTGTTCACCTTCTGATCGGATTGTGAAGAGGCTAAACTATGCAGTATGAGAGATTACTTTGTGGCATTGTTTTGGTGGTATAGCTGACCCCCCAGAGTAACAATGACGCTACGACGTCGAGACTCATATACAACATGACGCCTCCACATGTATGGTTGGCCTAATAGAACATCACAGACTTCCAGTGGGGCAACATCACACACTACCTCATCCTTGAAGGGCTTGATGCTGTAGGACCGGTGACATTGTTGGTTGACATGAAGATCTTGACCCTGGCGAAGCCCCCCGGTGTTGTATGGATGTGGGTGTGGTGTTGTTGGCAAATCCAACTGCTTAACAACCTTTGTTGAGATGATGTTCTTTTGGCTTCCCTTATCAACAATAAAATGTAGTGGGGTACCCTTCACCCACATCTGTGATTGTAAGAATCGCTCCCCCTCCTCAAGATCCTCTTCTAGTTGGATTGTTGCAGTTGCGACAATAGCAATGGGTTCTGCATCAATGATCTGTCTCCTTTTATTATTTTCTGAGTCAGGTTCCAAGTCGGGGTTTGGCTCTTTGTCTTTGAGCTTGGCCACCAATGACTGTATTGAGCGACATTCATTAGTGTTGTGCCAAGGGATGTTGTGGAACTCACATCACTTTCCACTGTCTTTCTTAGACTTCTCATTACCCTTCTTTTCTTGCATCTGGGACTAGCTCTCTTGAGGTTGGCCTTCTTTGCTCTGTCCTTCATTATGTGAGTTAGAGTTTCCTTTTCCATGCTTCTCCCACTTACCCTACTGCTTGAATTTCTGCTTAATTTTGACTGCATATCGATAAGAAACTCCCAGTGAGGTGATGTCCAAGAAATCCATTTCTGTTTGGATGTACTTGTGTAGACCACTGCGGTACTTCAAAACCAGGTGCCTCTCGAAGTCTTTTATACCTACCTTTGAGCGCAAGGTATGAAAGATGTTGGTGTACTCTGGTACCGTTTGGTCTCTTTTTCCATGCAGAGTTGTCCATCTCATGTATTGGTCATCATAGTTCCCGACAAGGTAGAACTCCTCCTTTAGGGCATCTACAAAGGTCACCCAAGTGGGTTCTCTCCCAAATAGTGTAGATTCATCCGTGCTGTACCTCTCCCAGTAACCTTACCACTAAGCTCTGGCATGGGGAAGGGATTTAAGGAGCGCGAAGATGATCTTTTCACTGTCGGGAATTTTTGGACAGAGTAATAACCTTCTAGCAGATTCAACCATTTTTCTAGAGCCTCTGCATCTATCTGGCCTTCAAATAAGGGGATATCAAAATTGACTTGTACCTTGAAGGGTGTTGCACTTGCGAAATGGCTTCTTGTCGAAGATGCCTCAGTCGCCACCATTGGTAGTCTTCGAAGGATCTGAGCAAAGTTGTCCATCATCTCATTCCTCTGTCACACGAGGGCTTCCTCGAGCAACTTTTTGAAAGGATCTCTCGCTTTATCATCTCTCTTTTTTTCCGGCATGGGAGGTCGCTTGGGCTGGCGAGAGCAGTTGTGCTCAAGCGAAACTAGCTCGAGATCCAACTCTCTATACCCTGACCTTGTCGAGGACCTACTCTAAGAAACGACAAGGAGCAACCTGCTTTGATACCACTAATCCAGATTATTTTGAGAACGACATGAAGACAAAAATATAACCGATATATAACAAGGAAATACACAGAGATAATGCGGAGAACACATAAATACAGTGAAACCCAACTTGTATTACTGAATAAGATAGAAAAACATTGTAGAACACAAAATGGAAAAATGGGGTAGCTTATCTCTAAAAAGAAAGAGATTTTGGTTACGCTTCATTGACAAGAAAATTTACATCACACTCCATTGCATGCTTAAAGGGCCTCCTTCACCTCAATTATATATGAGTGAGTGAGAGGAGAACAATTCCCATGATGCATATGGGATAAATTGGACTAAGTTTATAAAATGCCATGAGCATGTAAAATACTAGGACTTCTCGGGAGGTCACCCATCCCGGTACTACTCTAGCCCGAGTGCGCTTAACTGCGGAGTTCTAATGGGATCCGGTGCATTAACGCTATGTTATAGGCATGTACATAAGACCATTACATGATGTCTGTAATTAACAAATGAAGATGACATTATATTCCATTCTCCACCAAAAAGGTGAATGTCATGGTTTATCAAAACCATAGGCTCAAAATGGTGATTCAATGGAAAAGGTGGATGGCCACCGAGATCCATCTAGATCAGTAAATGATATAAACTATTAATCATGATTCAAAATTCAGTAATGAAATACATTGATTTATAAATCATAAATGAAAGTTGAAACATAAATAGTAAAATAATAAATATTGATACTTTGATTTAAAAATTAAATTCACCATTCATTATTCTAGAATCTAATTAAATTATTACTAAGCAAAATATTAAATAGTAGATACTAAAATCTAAAATAGTAAATTGGAATTACTCAAACTCAAAAATTTAGAATAGAAAAGAGTGACTACTCGAGGTTTGAGGTCATTAGTATCTAGAGTCAAGACCATCATTGAAAAACAATGAA
Organism: Picea engelmannii; assembly: GCA_009831015.1. NCBI lineage: Eukaryota > Viridiplantae > Streptophyta > Pinopsida > Pinales > Pinaceae > Picea > Picea engelmannii. Next base: position 306,638 of record ML777132.1, on the reverse strand, counting down.
CTAAAAAAACAATGAACATTGAAAATAAATTTTAAAATAACCATCATGGAGTCAATCTCATTGACCGGTACTCTACATCTATCTCCTGCATGAAGCCATCATGACCATCAAAGGGAATGTCACTATCTGTCTCCGGGTCAGAGTCACTCTCATATAAGTTATAAGATGGGATGTGATAACTTGTAAGTCATTTATTGTGTTTTAAGTTTTAAGTTTTAAAATTTAATTGTGTTTTAATTACTTAGCTTTTAAAATATAATAAATTAATTATGTTTTAACTTTTATCTTTATATATATATATATATATTTTTTAATTTTTTAATTTTTTCTCTTTTAAATTTACATTTATGTTTTTTAAGCCTTATTAAGCAAAACTAATTCGGGGTGATGCCCAAGAGTCACTCTTTCGGGGTGGACGTCCAGAAGTTCCCTTTTTTAAGGGGGGACGCTTAGGAGTCCCCCTTTCGGGGGGGGGGGACGTCCAAAAGTCCCCCTTTTCAAGGGGGGAAGTCTAGAAGCCCCCCTTTTCAAGGGGGGAAGCCCAGAAGCCCGCCTTTTGGGGAGACTCTTCCCCACCTTGGGGAGTCGCATCTCCCCAAAAAGGGGATGTGGGGAAACGTCCCCCCAAGAATCCCTCGTCCCAAGGACATGGGAAATGTGGAGGACACGACCCCCACCCTGGGGGACGTGTCCCCGTGGAACACTGCATTTTTGGTGCTAGTGCTGGGGAACATCGAGTCAATTTTCCTCGAACGAAACATCTTCGGTAAGCTTTTTCCTCAAAGCCTTCTTACTTTACAAGCTTACTTGGTGACTCCAATGAGGGTGATTCCCTCTTTTTCCTTTGATAATCCCTAAAAGGATTATTTGGCGACTCCACCAATGACAAAGCCAACCATGGCTTCTCAATGGGACCCAGGTAATTTCAAACCCTTGGATATGAGTAAAATTCTGGGTTACCCTCGACAAATGCCTGCAAGGTATGAGAAATGGCTCCCTAAATTTCACTGGTAATGATGAGGTTAACGTTGAAGACCATATGACTAATTTTGAGGCTTTCTTTCAGCGCCACCCTATCAATGATGATGCTGAAGATCTCGCAGTGAAACTCTTCTCTGCCACTCTTCATGGTGATGCTAGAGTATGGTATGATAGTCTCCTTGATGCCAAAATCACATCCATGGATCAACTAGAAGAAGTCTTTCTTAAAAGATGGTGTGTCAGAGAGCGTATGTACTCATTGCTAAATGAACTCAGTGGCATAAAAAATTCTGAGAATGAGACCGTTTGGGAGTTCCATACCAGATTTGAGAAGTTGTTACTGCAAATCCCTGAAAGATCTCACCCTGGAAAGGAGTATCTCACCTTTCTCTATACCTGGGCATTCTCAGGACAATCAAGATTCCTCCTCGATGAATATGGCCCAAGGACAATCCAAGAAGCTTATGACATGGCTACATAAATCGAAGCCAATATCACCTCATCCAAGGAAGAACGTTTCTCTGCTCTAGAAGTCAAATCACCTTGAGGATACCCCAAATATTCTTAGTCCAAAATGAATAGCTTCCCTTGAGATCTTCGTTAACGATTTCCAAGAAAGCTGGGACCCAATCATCAACCAACAAGAGGCTGAAGAGAGGGTTCCTGATGAAGGTTACCAATCCCATGAGGAAGCACAAGAATTTACTCATGATAACGAAGACTTGGTTGAAGAGCGAGAGCTTGAAGATGTCAAACATGAGGATGAAATGTTGATGTGTGCTCCTACCTTCGATAAAGCCATCCAAGATCATATTCCTCCTGCACAAGAAGAAAAGAATAAGGTTGATCGTTCTCCCTTTCAGGTTTTTGATGATGCCCTATTCTATGATTCAAAAGGTGAAAAAGTAAAGGAATCCTTTGACGAGCTATACCCTTCATGTTGTGATGAAGGCAATGATATGATCGAAGAGGTGAGTCATGAGGATGAAGTATTGATATGCGCTCCTCCATTTGATGAAGTCTTCCAAGCCTTTGTCACTCCTGCACAAGAAGAAGTGAATACGGTAAGTTGTTTCCCTTTCTAAGATTTTGATGATGCTTTATTTTGTGATTTGGAAAGTGAAGAAGTGTTAGAGGAATCCTTGGATGTACTAAGCCCTACATGTTATGATCAGTGTTTTAAAAACCGGTGAACCAGAACCAAAATCGGTCAGTTTGACCAGTTTGATGGTCGACCGGTTCAAACCGGCCAGTAAACCGAACTGGTCGGTTGGGTTATGACCAAACGGATCGGTTTGGTCCCTAAAACCTAAAACCTAAGTAACAAAGACGTACTTGGCTCATGTTTTCTCATGCAAGTAGGAGCTGTAAGGTGTTTTGGTAAGCAACTGAGGGTTATTTTGCCTTACTAATGCTAGTTAAAGAGGTTGCCACCCACTCCATTTCACCCACCCTAATAATTAATGGTAATGTTAAATTCTTAAAGTAAAAGGATGAAAATGACATGTCATTTTCATCCTTTTACTTAAATTTTTAACATTACCATTAATTGTTTTAGGATGTTTGAGAGTGGTTCCAGCCTCATTGGACTTCATATGGAGAAAGTAGAATTTTAGGTCCCATTCAAAATTCAACAGACTTAACAGTTTTCAGGATTTCAAGATTGACAAGATTGCAATGTTTCCACTGGATTCTATCATGTATGAGGGTATGGAACTGACATTTAATCAAGAGAACCAAGCCCTTTATGTACCTTGATGTTGGTGACATTGATTGTTTAACTCTTTTGTCACGACCCCAGTAAAAATGTACCCTTCACTCAAGTATAAACTCTTCTATTGAACTCTTCTCTTTGTCGTCCTATCAGGTGATTTAGTAGTGTATGTGCACACCAACCTCTGTCTTATATACAGGCAGAGAGAATAGTGGTTGAATGGAAAGACAAAGATGTGGGATGTGTTTTCTGATGATATCGGTTTGAAGAACAATGTTGAGTTGGCATCAACCAACTTGGATCTTAATGAACTAGTGCTAGAGCCGGTTACTTTTGATGATGGTGATCCTCTTGAGGGGTCATCCTCCAGAGTCCACATCAACAAATGCACGTATTGTATTGGATATAGGGGAGGAGGAGGATGGAGGAGAGAGCAGTGGTAGTGATGCCAATCTTGATGATTATGACATGGAGGACTACTGCCAGTCACGACTCATGAGCTATGAGATTCTTCCATCTACGGTTCTAGTATCTACCCTATGGCTATTTTGTATTTGTCATTGGCATTCCCACCTATAGGATCAGTGACTCTAACTTAGTATGTTATTTGATGTTGTAGARGCCATTTAGAGTCTCCTTGATTTTGTATTTATGTTTCGATCTCTAGATATGTATTGCACTTGGTGTTGTTTTATCAAAGTTACCAGAACTGGACCGGTCGTTGAACCGATCGACCCCAAAAACCAGAACCAGAAAAAAACCGGATCAAAAAACTGGTCACTAAAAATACATAAAATATTCAAATTTTGAAAAACAAATACATATTCATGTGCATCCATGTGAATCCAAACCATTATACACAAATTTGCAAAGTTTCTCATGATTCGAACAAAATAAAGAAGTTTGATGATGCAATAACCGATAAATATGGCATTTTTTAATCAAAATTTTCAATGGATACAATTACATACAAAACCCTATCACTCTTTCACATCTTTACTAGAGGAACCACGACATAATCCCAGTTCTTTCCTTTAACTCCCGGTCCTCTAGCATACACAAAGCTAGAAGCTATAATTTTCATAATAGTGGTCTCATAAATTTGGGTTGGGTGATTTTATCGAGAGTTTGTGCCACCAATATGATCCTAGATGCAAGTGTTGATTGCCAACGTTAAGTATTTAGGTTTGTTTTAGTATTGGGATTCGTTGTGGACATATACATAATGTATATACTTATATTTAGACAATAACTCCTCAATATCAAAATGCATTATGTTTCAATATATCGATTAATTTTAGGATACCACATAAATATCAACATTGGAGAGTGCACTGGGAATATCATGATGGGGGCCATATCTCTTCACACTTCAAATGCACTATAAATATCACGACCTACCTTGGATGCTTACATTATATGTCAGTTACTAAAGGCCTTTCCATGTCTTATGGCTCTCTTCAGCTTTGTATGATTGTGTTGGCTTATGTCTAGATATCAAACCAAGTTACCCCACGATTAAATTTCTGCATAGGAAGTACTTAACTCAATTATAATGAATTCCATCAAGAAGTAACGTTAGGTGATATGCAGGAGTGGGACCAAATTTGTTCATCCAACCAAATTTTTGAGGAAGCTTTCCCCGTTCATCAATTTTTCCTCCATGATTGCTAAAATTTCAAAGTTCTCTTAAAGTTATATCGGGTCATCTTCACGGAGCTGATCGGTTCGGGCAAAAACACCGGTTTCATACGGAACCGATTGATTTTGTACGTAACCGGTTAGGAGCGGTTTGGAGGGGCGGTTCGGACCGGTGGGGTCTGTGAACCGGTTGGACCGACCGGTTTTACCGGTTCCGGTCCGGTTCTCGTAACTATGGTTTTGATGTATTCATGAGCAAACTTTGGATATGTTGTCTCTAAAGCTTTGGAAACATGATTTAAAATCTTAAAAATATATTTTTTTCGTTGAAATTGAAATGTTTTATGTATTTTTTAAAAAACCGGTTCATTGAAACCGGTTCGACCAGTTCATTACTGGTTCCGGTTCCAGTTTAGGTTGGACCCTCGACCGGTTCCAGTGCCGGTTCTGAGATCGAGGAGGAGCACCTCATCTTTAGAGATCATATCTATTATGAGATCAAAGGGAGATTTTACTTCCTTTACTGGGACTTATGTGGCTCTGTCTCCATTTTCTTTCATTATCTAGACTAGAGATGCCTAACTCTTTTTATGAGGGAGATTTTTGGACATAGATCATAGGGCTTGTGAGAGCCTCCTAATTAGAACCTATCAACAGGATCACCTCTTTCTTCTCGGTTTCCCTATATGATCGAGGTAGAAAACGATAGGTTGAGGCCCACATCACTCTACATCCTAGATCAATGAGACCTAGGGTTTTTTCTCGACCCCCTTCCCCTGCTGACGAGTCAACCAACTTCCACGAGACTTCAAAGGAGTTCTTCTTCCAAACCATAGGACAGACCCCACTAGATCGATAGATAGATTAGCTCTAGGAGGTGCTAGAGCTAGACTCTCTTTGCACAATGCACTACTCTCTAGGTTCAGTTGAGCAGGGAGTCTTTCATTTAGAGGTTCGTCCCTTTGGCCCTGGATTTTAGGAGTGATAGACCTCCTCAATCCAGGGCTCCTCCCAAAATTACATAGCCAGGCCCCTTCAGCCTTGAATATTCTCTGGATGACATTGTTAGACAGGGCATTGGCCCTGTTGTGGTGATTGGTGACTTGTTTGAAGAGCCTTCTTCTCTCTCCTCTCATTCAGCCTTGGCTTCTTGTTCCAACTTGCCTTGACATCCTCTCTTTATACTTGTCATTGTTTTATTTCTGCACCTACTTTGTACTTTTTTTTTGTGAAATGCTTCTTATATTTACAAGGAAATATTTACAGCCACACCACTTAGGGTTTTGAACCCGGGTCTCCACGTTAATGCAAGCCCGATCACCTCGCTGCTTGCCGATAGACCACACTCCTGTGGATCAACACCTAGTTTGTACTTGTTTTAGATAGGTACTTGGTTCTTTATGCTTTGATAGAATAGAAATAGGCATTGCTTTCACACTCGTTTAATGTGCTTACAGTTTATGTACTTTTGAGTCCCATTGACCTACATATTGTGGTCTTTTGTTGGACATTAATATCTATGTGGGTGTGTTTCCATGAGCTGGAAACACACCCAAGTTGTGGTATGACAAGTTTGGTATGTTTTCAGCAGGTGGAAACTCATAGACCTGCATAAGGCAAGGGTTGTGTGCCAATTTAACCCAAATTGGTTGTAAATCGCCCACCCGCATTCCCAACCTGAATTTGGTGCATGTGTGTTACCTCAAGAGGCTGAATCTGGTATAGCTGTGATTGGACTCTTCTAATGAAAATGAATCAGCCTATTTTAGTCTATGTTTATTCATCGATATCTTCGTCCCTTAAAAATAGACAAGGTCAGTGAATCTGATTAATTGAAACAATATTCATACATGACTAGTATGCTCCATATTTTGTATATTCTGTAGACATGAGCATATACTAGGAAGCCCTATTTTTAATTTCTATGAAATTAACGATATTATTTTCATGTTTTTGCATGTGAGCTGCAATAAGAATATTGTTGTGTTATATGGTAGTCAAGGAAAATATGACATCATTCAATATTGGTTTGTGTTATATGGTACATCTGGAATTATTGTGTTACCACTATGAGGACTGAATTCAAGTTAGATTGACGATTGCAGTTTTTCTTTCCAGGTGCAAGAAATATCCATCAATGGAGTTGAGAGGCCTTTTCCAATATCTTGTTAATCAACTTAAGAGAGGAGAGGGTATCGAGCTTGTTCTCCTTCAGGTATATATTTAGTGGTCTTTTTGGAGGACAATGGCCTCTTGAAATTGTTTTATTTTATCTTAAGTCATGTAATTAATTAGCCACGAGGGTTAGCTCAAGCAGTCATGAGCCAGACGTGAGATCTCTCCCCTGATGTAGGAGAGGTCACAGGTTTGAATCTCTTTGATTGCCTTGAGACGAGGTGCTTGGAACTTAGGTAGCGCCCACTTTATACTGGGTACCATCCTCGAAATGAGGGGAAGTGCTCGGGAATTTCTTGGGGAGTTATTTTCCAAGGAAAAAAAGTAATGTAATTAATTTTTGGGGGAACAATAGCCTTTGAATTTAGTTTTTTCACATGGTGGTCCAAATTGATCAAATCTTATTTACTGGTTTTGTCACAGGAACTAATCCAACAAATGGCAAATGTCCAATACACAGAGAATATGACTGAAGAACAGTTAGATGCAATGGCTGGTGGTGAAACTCTTCGATATCAAGCTACATCTTTTGGGATTATGAGAAATAACAAGGTGCCAGTATATAATTTTCTAATTTAGCTTCCGTTTCAACTTTAATAACATTCTAATATTTATTTGAAACTTCTCAACAAGCAAATGGAACTGATGGCTGCCAATGCTCCTTGTTTTCTTTTTACCAGCAAGCAGGCAAATGTCACTAAATTGATATTCTGTATGAACAATCATTCCTGAAGTTAGTACGTCTAAGTTGAATGCTAGGTCCAAAATATTTTTTTATAGGGTAGAAACATTCGGGTAGATCAGGGGAATGAAATTTAGGAATGTTAACCAGCATAATCCTGTCTGATGTCCTTTGAAACATAATGCTTACAGCCTGTTCAACCCTTTGTTACAAGGATTGGTCTTGAAAGGCCTTACCTGAGCAAGCTAGAAGTGATTTCGAGTAAATCATTGCATTAGCCCTACAAATGACCTGGGGGGTGTGGTGTATGTGAATGTGGTGGTGGAGGTGTAGTACTATTAGAAGCAGGAGACATTAATGCTTTTAACAACAGAAGATGAACAAGGGGTCCCATTGTCATTGTTCAATCTTTTTCTCTTCACGTTATTTTCAACTATGGCTACTCGATTGAGTTGGCATTGAAGGACTACATCCATAGGTACTTTATGACTGGAGGTTACATTGTGGTCAATGATTCTGGCAAGCTTACTGTCCAAGTTATTGGTCTACTACACAAATTGCATTGGAGCTTTCTCCCTACCAAAATCCTTGGAATACTGCTAGAAATGTTTGTTACCTTGTTTAAAATGTTTTAGGGAGATGCAATTTTCTTTTTTAGGCTACACACAGGTGTATGAAAAAAATGTAAAGTAACAATATGCCCTGGCTGTTATTAACAGTTTAGAAAAAGAACAGAAAAATAATGGAGATCCTTCAAAATGTTTTTGTATTTTGTGTGAGAGCTCGTCTAATGCTGAATCTATTTCTGAATGTGCCTCCCTTGCAAATATTCATTGCCCAAATAATTTTATAGTTTGAAATTGCAATCTATGATTCCTTAGTGCTATTGTGGTCTCCAAATGCTTGAAAAATCTTGCTTTTGTGGTCTGCAAATATACTCAAATCCTTTAGCAGCTGGAAATCCTCACTCATAATCCAAAAACATAGAGGAAATGACAAAGAAGGCGAATTTTTTTTGCTCTTCTAGAGTTACTGGATGAGGCAACAGTATGGTGTCAATAAGCTTGCTGAAAGTTGATGAGTCCAGTGTGGCTGAAAGTCCAAACTGGGCTTCCATAATGTGTGATCAGAGTTTGACACACCAGAACTCATTGAGTTTTGAGAAGTCTCTCACTGCCTTGGACCAAGGATGCCAGAGCATGGAGCAGGAGCGGGAGCATTGGGAGTGCCATTTTCCAAAAAACCCGGGGACTGAAGCATCTTAGGAGCATTTTTTATATAATATTATAATGCATACATTAAATAAAACATGCAGAATGCCAACTTAATTGCAGAATATATGAAAATATGCATATTTGTACTACTTGTAGATAAATACTAGATTATTATGAAGTTAGAAATGTCACCCATAGTAGATTAATGATTAATCATTTGAGCATCAACCATATAACAGTTACAAGCTTATGAATTCTTAAATTATATAATAGGAAGTGGACCATGGATTTTTGGAATGAAATAGGCTATGCACCAACATGACCAAAGAGCTATGTTTACAAAACAGGCCTTTTGCATATGTTCTAATTTAATTGAAGTCTGAAGATCGAGACAATGAACTGAGCTGAATTCTATGATGAATAAAGCTGTGAAAAAAGATAAACAATTGTTCTATATAATTTTCCTTCCTCTTGGCACCCCACGTTTTTACTCTAAGTCGTGGGGCCTACTCGTGGGCCTTACATCATAAAAAATACACAAAAAGGCTTCCTCTTCTTCATCACGTAGTAGCGTGGCAGGGGCACCCTCAAAATAGAAGCTTGTTGTGTCCTTGCCTTAGAATCTTCACAATAGCCTATAGGAATGCACTTTTTCTAGCTTCTGCGTTGTTTCTTTTGGTACATGTACTGTGCATGATGTACATATGCAATAGATCGAATTTTTTTAATGATAACTTAGGCATGGTTTCCTATGGCTAACACTCCATGCTTATTTTGGTGTGATGTTCCTCACATCTTGAGAGGATTTGTTAGATGTGCCATCTCCAGGAAATTAAGTTAGAGGAGCACCTTCTTTTAGATGCCCCATATATTACAAGATACGAGGAAGTGTCCACTTTGTGTTGCAAGGCATAGAGGGTTCCATTGGGATTTTCTTCTGCTACCCTGATTAGAGTTGCCTGGCTTTACACATCTGAGAGGCGATTGTATGTAAATGAGACTTTGCGTGCCTCTCTAGACTTATTATAGTAAGGCTCATTACTTCCTTCTTTCAACTTATCTCAATTATTAGAGGCAGTAATTTCTAGGTAGACTCCCTTGTTAATTTTTCAATAAGCAAGGTTAAGCATGAAGTTCATTCCATTTTTAGCATTTAACTTAACCATAACCAATAGTGTTGCAGCAACCAAGATCACAAGAAGAAACACCATGCACAAGAACACAAGAAGTATCCTGGGATACCCTTGTCAACAAGGGAAGAAAACCGAGCCAAATCCTTTGCCATATTCTTCAAGAGAAAGACCTTCACCACCAAGAAAATCTAGCACACAAGAGGGTGCTTGCAAACCCTAGAAGACTAGCGCCCAAGAGAGTGTTAATATTATGGTAGCTGAGGGAGGTATTTACCTCCACATGTGAACCTGACAAGAATAGAAGACTCCGGAAAGCAAGAGAAAACCCTAATGAGTTGGCTAATAACCCTAGAAGTTTTGTCGGCTCAAGAAGATAATTTATATTAGGTTATTAGCCTCCAAGAGAAGAAGTCGGCCAGAAATAATAATAATATACTGAACAGACACATATCCAGAAGGAGAAGTCTGCCCCAACAAATCTGGCAGAACCAGTATAAATACATGGTGCCAGAGGTTCTCCCAGATGGAGGGAGAAGAATATGATGATTACTTGTTACAGTACACCAGACCTATCACTACATGAGTCATTATATCATTCGCAACATCCATGAGTTGGAGTTCTACATCAGATGAATGCAAAGAATGTTCTCCAGAGAAATTGAATAAAGAACGTATGAAGAGCAATCTCAAGACCTTGAGGCATACCAGAAAGAGACTCCTGTACGCAGACAAAAGAAGATAACTTGGTGGAAAACCTCCAGTGCACAACAGAAGCGTGGTGAAGATTTCCTATAACATCAAAATGACTACTCAGTAGATCAGATCTCATGATGACAGAAGAAGTGCCACATGGATATGTTCCAGCTTTCCAACTATGATATACTCTATCGTTCAGATCTACATGAAGCCTTCACAGTGTTCCAGACTAAAGTACATTTGAATTCAAGCATTACATTATCCATGATGAAGTCCAGAAAGGAGAAAATGGTTCTCCAATACATATCTCCACAGATGAGCAGATAAGCAGACATTTTGGTAAAACTTCTATCCAAGATGAAAGAGTTTGTGTGCTCAAGCTAGAGCTCATGGAAACAACTTCCTTCTTATTGGAAAAAGGAAGAAATGACTCTCCAAGTTAGGAGGGAGCACTGAAAACATTATTGAAAACATTCATTCTTCAAAATTGAAAAATAGTCCATCTTGGACAGATGCTTTCTTGTTCGGAAAGAGGATTGAGATTTCTGACGGACAATGACTTTCCATTGTGGTTAACATGGGAAGTAGTCTGATTGCTGATGTATCGAAGACAGTGACTTCCCATTGTGGTTAACATGGGGAGTGGTCTAGGGCAGTCTCTCTTCTTGAGGGTTATTCAAGAAGACTGGCCCGCCTCGCCGGAAAACGATTTCTCATTGTGGTTAACATGAGGAATGGTCCGTTTTGGAGGTTGATACAGGACAGTCTTTTCTTCTTGTGGTTAACGGAGGAAATGGTCCGGACAGTCATTCCTTAGGGTTATACATTTTTTCCAGGGTGCACTTTGATTAGTGTAGGAGGAATGGCCCAGGGTGGGGAATGGTCTAGGCTCAACAATCA
>ML777132.1:262290-272929 GCA_009831015.1 Picea engelmannii | reverse complement strand
CACCAAGGTCAGAGACCAAGGATCAACCCATGCCGTATGCATGGGTACCTTGGACTTTTCCAGGGGCCCTAGGCTTATCTAGGGGCTTTAACTGCTTGGTCCTAGACCAAGAACCCCAGTCGTATACTGGGGGCCCTCTCAGGAGTCTTTACTGCTTGGTTATTCACCAAGAACCCCAGTCGTATACTGGGGGCCCTCACAAGGGTCTTTTGCCATGGCACTGACTGTTTGGTCCCAGACCAAGTACGCCAGGAGTGCATTGGGGGCCCTAGATCTCGTCTAGGGTCTTAGCCATCCTCCAGGAGAATGGGTCTTGCAGCTGCTTATAAATTTAACAACAAGAAACAAAATGTCAAAAAACCCTAGCACGACCGAATATTAAACATAAAACATGTCAAATCAACAAAGAGAGGCCAAAGAACTAGGCATGGAAACCCTAGACAGGAAGATAAGCAACACAAGACTAAGAACATAAAATTCCAAGTCGGTTTATAGACATAGAATAGTGATATATGTTTTAAATTTTTTTGGGCCAACCTACACTTATTATTTAAAATTACCATGACAATATGATGCCTTTCAATGTCTATCCTTGCAACCCTTGAAAACACTAGCCTAAGTTTGATTGAGAATAACAAGATGCCATGAACTAATGCATAACTAAACATCGAAATCAAATAGATGAAAGATCAATTCCACAATGAAATTGTTTATGTTAAAAATGAACTGAAAAACAACATGGAACTGTTGATGGAAAAAATCAATGCACTTTACTAGAATAATTCATTCCTAGAGAACTCATTGTCTACAAGGTAGCAAGGTACAAGTTCCACCACTACAAGTGGTTCAGTGAGATAATCTGCAACTTTTACAAATAATAGAGGTTGGTGTTCCAAAATTTAATGGAGAATATAATTGGGAAGGTACGATCTCTATAAATAAACTTGAATGTTACTTTCAAATGTATCAGATTTGTGACAACAATGTTATGGACCAGAGAGCCAAATAAAAGGGATTCAATTCAGTAAAGCTATGCCTAAAACAAGTGAAAGAGTGAATGAATAATATGCCTCTTTTAGGTGGTTACCTCCTTTTAGAAGTTATCAAATGCACAAGATAAAAGGATCATTTGAATGAGTCTCCTTGATGTATATATAGGAGACAAAGAAGGCTAGAAAGCAATAACAATACATTGATATAACAATAATTAATGTAATGATAATGAATGGTGGTTATGGTTAGGGGCTTAACATTTGACCCCCCTTCACTGCTCTCAATGCTTATCAGATGTGGATTCTTTTGTATGAAGAACTCATTTTCCTATGCCGCATCATCTATTGGCAAGTTCTTCATCTTGAAGAGGTACTTAGTATTTGCTCGAGTTTGTAGTTGTTTGATCCATGTTTCAATCACTGTTTCACGTTCAAGTATGCTTTTTCCTTCTTCATCAAGCCTTAACAAAGTTGTCTAAACTGGGATCTTGTCACTAATTACCTTTTTTCGACAAGAAATATGGAAGATCTGATGCACATGTGAAGGAGGCAACTCCAATCTGTAAGCCATACTAGCAATCCTCTACAACACCTTATAGGGACCACCATACTTGGGTGATAGTTTGTTTTTCTTATTTTACTTCTTGAGGGACATCTATTTGTATGATTGCAACCTTAGAAATACCCAAACCAACATTTCAAAGTGTCATTCACTACAATGATGATTCACTTGTTGTTTCTTCTTGTTTTGTGCTATAGCCAAGTTGTCCTTCAATAGTTGGAGAGGCTCGTGTTAGCGTTGGTTGTGATCCTCCATCGCTTGAATGTTAGGTTTACCTCACAAGGGTGATGTGATGGATAGATGATGATACCGGTAGAGTGCCATAAACAAGGACATTTTGGATGAAGGTGTTGAATTTTTAATGATGGCTCAAACAGATGTAGTTTCATTTCGATTTAGCATGAACTTGAACCATAAACAATGCAATAACACAATAGTTGTAGTAACCAAGATCACAAGAAGAATAACCAATCACAAGACACAAGAAGTTATCCTGGGAAAACCCTTCTCAACCAAGGGAAAAACCCAACAACCCTTTACTATATTGCCAAGAGAAGATCACCCTCACACCATAAACCCCAACGCACACAAGAGGGTGCTCTATGACCAAGAAAGATAGCGCATAGAAAAGAGTGCGCACCAAATTTCTCCTCACCAAGTGAATGCCTTGAGTGAATGAGTTATGATCGACAATGGGGATGTATCTCTCTAATAAATACATGACCTAACTCATCAAACAGATGTGTCTATTGGCACAATAGGGCCGACTTTTACAGCTGAATAATATAATTATTTTTTCACATAATATTACACAGTAGGGCCAACTTGTACCCTTCACAATACAAATTAAGGTTTCACAATAGTCTTACTCTTTGACAACATAACAAGGGGTCTCACACACATCCTCTAGTGCTCTGCTACTAGGGAAAAGTCCACATGTGCTCAACCACAAGGGACATCACTCTCAAACATATCAACTCAACTAAATCCATAGGAGTACGAACTGGAGAGCCATCTCAAGTCAACTCAACTAAGTCCATAGGAGTACGATAGGAGACCATCTCAAGTCATCTCAACTCAGTCCATAGGAGCACGACAAGAGACCAACACAAGTCATCTCAACTTAGTCCTGAGGAGTACGACTCACCACACAGGCGTTCTAACAGATCATCTCAACTTAGTCTAGAGGAGTAGGATCTGGAGGATGTCTCATGAAGCTGCAATCATCAACAAGATGATGGAAGGAAGTGTTGTACCGTTTGACCCATTGTGACTATTTATCAAATGCAAGACAATGAAGATAACCATCTAGACAAATATTCACAATCTTAGTTCGTCCATTATATTGTGGATGGTAAGAGGAGCCGAGAGTTAGATGAGTACCCAAACAAGAAAAAAGTTTGTCCAAAAAGTTACTTGGGAAAATGGGATCTCTGTCACTGACAATAATCTTGCAGTTTTGCATGTAGCTTCTGAATTGTTTCCATGAATGTTGTGGTTACTAGCTTTGAAAGGATGAGAAAGTGAGCAAAAATGGGCATACTTCGTGAGTCGATCCACCACCACCATGATGACATTATTCCCTTTCGATTTTGGTAGACTTGTGATAAAATCCTTTGAGACCTCTTGCCAATGTTGAGTTTGTATTGTTAACGGTTCTAGAAGACTTGGGGTCTTGATAGTTTTTTCTTTGTTTTGTTGGAAAATCAAGCAGTTTGCCACAAAATTTTGAACATCAGTTTTAAGATGTTCCCAGGATGATTCCTTCTTGATCTAGTAATAAGTATTTGAAATCCCGAGTGACCACTTGTATTGGAAGTGTGTAGTTCATAAAGGACCCTTTGTTTCAGTTGGGATTTCTTACATAAATATAAGTGATTGTTATACTAGAGTGAATTATTCTTCCACACAAATTTATCTGATGCACTGGGATCCTGTTGTAGTTGTTGAATGAGCTGCCATGTATTTTGGTCTTGCTACCATCCTATCCTTGCTTCTTTCACCCAATTGGCTTGTAGAATGGAAATAATAGAAAGTGAGGCTTTGGTGTCCTCTTCTTTCTTTGAAAGTGCATTTGCCACTACATTCTCTTTCATTTTTTTGTAGATAATTTCAAAGTCATAACCTAGCATCTTTGATACCCATTTTTGTTGTATTTTTTAAGATGGTCGTTGTTCCAAGTACTTTAGAGTATCATGATCTGTTTATACCTTAAAGTGTCTTCCTAAAGTTCTTTCCTTTAAGTTGGTGTCTTTCAAGGGCAAGGTGCCTTCCATCTTGCATTAACATTGCACTAATGCCATGCCTTGAGTCATTTCACTCCACAATGAAGGTTTTTACGAAGTTAGGAGCGGCTAAGCCAAGAGTGTACACACGACCTCCTTGCTCAAAAGCTTTTTTTGCTTCTTGAGTCCAAGAAAAGCCATCCATTTTCAATAACGATGTTAGAGGTGTTGCTATTCAACCATAGTTCTTGACAAACTTGTGGTAATAACCCATCAATTCTATGAATTCCTTAAGGTTCTTCAAGGTTTTGGGAATTGGCTATTCCATCAAACCTCTAATTTTGTTAGGTCCACCTTGACGCCCTCTCGAGATACAATATGTCTGAAATATTCCACTTCTTGATCCTCGAAGGCACTCTTCGAAGGGTTTGCATATAGTTGTTGCTCCTAAAATAGCTTTAAGACCATGTAAATATGTTATACATGCTTTTCCCATGATTTGTTGTAAATTAGTATATCATCAAAATTACCAACATAGATTTTTTGAGGAAGAGCTAGAAAATTTAATTCATGAAGCTTTGAAATGTGAAAGGTACAATTTTAAGCCATAAAGGCATCACCAGAGGCTCATTATGACCTTCATGTCTTCCAAAGGTTGTTTTGGGGATGTCTTTCTCCCTCATTCTAATCTGATGACATCTTGAATGGAGATCCAACTTAATAAAGAAAATTGCTCCATATAATTCATGTAACAATTCATTAAGGATATGGATAGGAAGCTTTTATTTAATAGTGATCTTGTTCATATCTCTAATATGGACACATGCCATGAAAAATTCCTTTTGTAAACCATCACCATTGGTGAAGAGAAGGCACTTTGGCTAGGGTCAAATGATGCCAACCTCAAGCATTTTAAAAGATACACTCAATCTTACTCTTTTGGGCATAGGTATCTTTGTAAGGTTGAATATTAAGGGAAGGTTCCTCGAGATGAATTGAATAGCATGATCATGCTCGTGAGTAGGAGGAACTTTGGGCATCTCAACAAATAGCTTGGAATGATTGTTGATAATTGTAATTACCTTCATGTATTCAATATCCAACATAAGAAGGATAGAGAGTTGAAATCCATATAGGATAAATAATATATAATTGATAAATGAATAAGTGAGATGAGTTTACAATGAGTCTTGTGACAATATACTTATAGATTGACTTGTCACAAAGGTGAAAAATTAGTCTCTTTGTTAGGTTTTGTTTTTTAGTTAATTAAATTATTATTGTTATTATTTATATATTTTATATTCATTACAGTAACATTTTGTAGATCCAAGGGCACAGAGCTAAGTTGCACGACATGGGGAAATGGGTACGAGTTTCTAAAATGGAAACACGAGCCCTCAAAAATTTGGAAATGGGTGTGAGTTTCTAAAATGGAAACCCGAGCCCTCAAAAATTTGGAAATAGGTAATGTGATAATAATAATAATAATAATAATGTGCTATTTTATAAATAACACATTATAGCGAAACTTTGAAAGAAAGCATTATAAATAAATGTCCAAGAACATTTAAATGAAAAACATATACGACAAGTGATACATCACAATTTACTAGCAAACCCATCTTTATATTATGACGATTACATAATGCAAGTAGTAATATCCCAAAACAACCTTTATAAATGAGGCTATATATCCAAAATCAGCCTTTATATATGAGGCTACAATGCTACATGTATTGAAGATAGAGATAAAACATGAGCTAAGATGGTAAAGGATAGTAGTCATCATGCTCATCATGAAAAATATCACAAGATTTAGTGCAACAAGAGAGATGTCCAAGTTAGAGGATTATGGATCCACATCCCAATATTTAGAAGGCCCACTGCTATATTTTGGACCCCTATGAGATGCAAGGCGAAGGTTGGAATGCACATAGACAAGATCTTTTGCCTTTTGCAAACCCAACCTGTTGTGCTTTATTGAATGAAAAAGTCCATAGGTGCTCTTGTTCCTTTTTGTTCATGAAGACCTTGCCAATTTTGAAAGAATACACATGGCAAGGTTTTGCAAATGTACACCATTTTCTCCATGACAAATGAACCATCTAACCGGACTCATGGTGCTCCTCTCATCCAAAGCTAATATGTTTGATTAATCATCCAAACTATCAACAAACTAGCAAATTCTTCTTTCACCTCCCAATGTAGATGAGCTAGAAATATTCTAATAAGGGCTCTTTTCACTCCATTTGCCACCTTCCTATCTTTATGTGGTGCCTTCCTCTTCCCATTGCTTTAAGCAATGAGGTCTTCATCATAAAATCTTGGGTTCGAGGCATGTGCTAAAGTGTGCAATGGAGTGTTGAACTGCTTCAACCTCTCAACAATGATTTTCTTCACTGAAACCACAAAATGAGCTTCAACAAATAAATGCCGAGGAGAATCCCGTGAAATTATTTTCATAGTTTTTTCAACCATGGTATCCATGCCATTGTAAACTTTTCCCAAGAAAGGTTTATTTGTGTCGACAGTTTGGAGAAGCTCAAATCAAGGGGATACAAAATTGAGCAAGAAATCTATCTTGCTTCACAACTCCTCATCAAGACACAAGCAACGTAGCATAGTTCCATGCTTTGAATCTGCATGTCTCCATTGAGGCCAATGTTGACTCATCATGATAGAAACAAATGGCTGCTTAACCTCAACAAGGTGGCACACCATGATGAAGTTTGAGGCATATCTTATCTCATCAACTTTCAATCAATTCAATCTAGAGTATTCTTGAGATATTCCTTGCGACTGATGTTGGTTGGTGATGAATTTGATTATGTCCCTTGCTTTCCCTATGAGTTGCTTAATCGATTGAACGTTATTGTCAATCTCTTCTAAGATCAGATTGAAATTATGGACAATGCAAGGAGTACAAAAGATGTGATCATACCTGCTCTCAACAATCAAACCTGCAACTTTGCAAATCGGTTCATTATCCGTGATAACTTGCACCACCTTAGCAGGTCCTATTTGCTCAATAACTTTTATTAGAATATCAAAGATGAATTGAGCATCCATTACCTCCCTTGAACAATATTCGACTGGCAAAAGCATCACTCCTTTTGGTGAAGTTGCAACGATATTGATCAATGGCCTATGACTAGTATTTGTCCATCCATCCAATACGATGGTAACCCCGTAGCTATTGCATGAGGCATCAATAGGTGCTAAGATATCCTAAACTAGATCCTTCTCCTTTTTGAGCAAATCAGTTCAGAGTTTTTCATAGTTAGACCCCTTGAACCCTTGAGGAGCTATGTTAATTTCCCTGACCGTAGTTTGCCAACAAGGAGACTAAACCACGTTAAAAGGGATACCACATGCATAGATGGCCCTTGCCACTCATGTTTCAACTTTTTCTCTTCGATGAACATTCACCATTTTAGCCATTCAACTCTCTTGAATTGCAGAAGATGAACCTTTTGAATTTTTTGATGCTTGTTGTTGTTGCTAAGATGCTTTTCTCTAACTTGTTTCATGCACAATCCTTGGCTCAATGTTTGGAGTCTGAGGAGTAGCATTAGCATGTTTTCTTTTAATCCTATCAACCTCAATCTATCGACTCTAATACTTCCTCCTCTTTGTTGGGTCACTTGTTTTTGGGCAACCATCAACACCCTTTTTCGATTCTTGCAAAATATGTGCCTTGACTCTTCGGTATGAGCCCTTATACAATTGATTACAAAGATTGCATTGCCATTCCCAAGATCCACCATTGGGAATTCTTGCAATCTTTTTAACCTGCCTCTTATTGTCGCTCATATTGTATGCGGGCAAACCCATATGATTTTTATCACAATATTGGTGATTTTGCATCACAAGACATGATTTACAGGATGAACCAGGGAGCACTTAACAAATACAGTGGCATTATTATGGATGCACATACTTTCCCTGGAATTTACCTTATGGCTCATTTAACCACAACCAACTGTGGGTGTTCGATGTCTAGAGGAAAGTATGTTGCTAAGTATACTTATTTGTTTGTGCCCCTAGAGCATGTCATCATTTTTAATGATGTATCATGGGTGGACATGTTATGTTTCAATATTATTGTGGTATGTTCTGTTTGGATGTGGTATGGTGGTACTTAGGCTTGGTGGATGAGTGCCCTAGCACATGGGAGTGTATTTCACATGAAAATCACACATTGGTATTATGAACTATCATTCTTGGTTGAGTGCTCCTTCTATGCTCTTGGTTCTTATGGTGCTACACTTTTCCTTGATGGGGAACTCCCTAGGTGACATTAACATTATAATATTACTAGAACATCATTTTGGGGGTTATTAATTTGATGATGCTGAGTATCCCTTTTGATTTATATTTGTTCACATGTTTGAGGGATATGGGATATTCCATGTGGTTATTTCATGATAAGCCATTTGATGTATATTTGATGTACTATTCTCATTATGGTGGTGCACCCTAAATGTTTTCCTAGGTTGAGCCTTATATTAATATATTTGATTTATTTCACCCCTAAGTGGAGCATACCCCTGTATTGGCACACATGTTGAGGAAATTGACACATTATTTTATTATTGTTGCTTAACTGATGGGATTGTACCTCTCTCTGTGGAGTTAGTTGAGCATTTGCATGTGCATTGAGGACCCTCATGTAGTTGTTGACTACCTCTTCCTTGGATCTATCCCGTTGCACATTCTTCTAGGGTGCACTATCTCTTGGAGGAGTATTTTCTAGGGTGCCCTATCTTCTAGGGTGCACTATCTCTTGGGGGAGGATATGACCACTTTGCACATTTCCATAGGGCACACCTCTCTCTTGGATTATTTTATATTCTTTGGTGGCGGAGAGCCTTTCTTTAAGAGTGCCCTTATCTCTTTTACTTGGAAAAAATTATTATTATATTGAAGAAGGTTGTGGTGGCACATACCCCTAGGGTGCAACGCCTCAAAGGAACACATATGCACTTGATTATTTTATATTATTTGGAGGTGGTTGCATGTGGACTTGTCCACTCTTCTACTGGAGTGCTCCCTTATGTGGACCTATTGCATGTGTTTCCATGGAATACTATTTATGGCAGGTTTGTTGAGCCTTGAAAGTAGTACCCTAACCACATTGTGCACACATATTGAGGTCATTCCACTTCTTCATGATGACTTTACTAATAACATGGACGTTGGGCACTTGTTCCTAGCCCATTATCTTGTGGATCACGACACTTTATGGACCATTTATTCTACTTTTGACGGATTCTTGGAGGGCGCACCGTTGGAGGCATTATTTTATCATTTGATGGATGATTTGACATGGTCAACCCCCCAAGTTCAAGGAGGGTGTCCAACTCTTGGGGGCCTCATTGTATACGTATTTATGCATCTAGATGAGATGTTGGAGCTTGTTGTCATGGTTAACCACTTTGGAGGAGATGCATGGCATAACCACTCATTATTTTGTTATTGTTTGATTTGAGAGAGCATTATTGTATTGTTTTCTTTGGAGAAAAGCATAGATCTGGGAAAACAAATCATTGTTTGTTGTAAGGAGATGGAGCTCATCTATTTAAAGAGTAGCTCTCTCCATTGTAAGGATGACGACGAAGGAGATGGTGGATTTGTGAGAAGTTTATCCTCTTGGAGATTTGATGTATATCTTGTGGAAGGCTTAATGGAAAGTTAAAATGGTTATTTTTCATTATATGTAAAGCTCATGTTACTGTTTCTAATTGTTGTAGATGTATGCTAGGAACTACTTGCAAATAACATGCTTGAGAGTCCAATAGGGGTATATCTACCATGCTGGAAGGGTTTATGTGAGGAATGTATTAGTTTGCTTCTATTAAAGAGTTGTTGCTAGTTTAATACTTCATTGTAGGAGACACCATCATAGCATTGTTTGAGAGTACATTTCATCGTTATTTAATAACAAGTGAAGGCTTATTGTGGCATGTATGACAACTCAATTTGTCTTAACCATTCATGAAACCGCTATCTTAGATTGATCTCTTGACCAATGGTACCAGAACTGAATCGGTCGACCCCAAAAATCGGAACCGAACCGGAACCAGAAAAAAACGGAATCAAAAAACCGGTCACTAAAAATACATAAAATATTCAAAATTTTGAAAAACAAATACATATTCATGTGCATCCATGTGAATTGAAACCATTATACACAAATTTGCAAAGTTTCTCATATATATTCATGTGCATCCATGTGAATCCAATTCCAGAATCCAGATTCCAAACCATTATACACAAATTTTCAAAGTTTCTCATATATATTCATGTGCATCCATGTGAATCCAGATTCCAAACCATTATACACAAATTTGCAAAGTTTCTCATATATATATAACAAGTAATAGTGTATAAAACCAAAATAGCACTAAGAGTAAGTGCACTCCATGAGTCCATATGAATAGCCGAATCAAAATACATCATCAAAAAGGCTCTAAATGGCCAAAAATAACTCTAGAGAGTCAGAGACTACACAATCTAATAATCTAAATTTGCATACTGAAAGGAATACTCAGAGGACTCGGAGTCTGACTGAGAGTCAGACTTGGAGTCATCATCTACATTCTCAACATGAGTAGACTGAACAGGGGGATTTTGAGCCTGGCTTGATTCTCCTGGTCAAGAAGGCAAAGATACAGGTGCAGCATCGGTGCACACATTCTCCTGATGTGGCTCGGGATCCAAATCCATCCAAGAAAGGTCTTCATGGTCAAAAGCTGCTGGCTGAGTCTCCACAACCCAATCTGATGAGGGATCAATATCATCCAAGAATATGTTGCTGGATTCAGGGGTCTTGTTCATCAATTGGTTGCGCCTCA
>ML777132.1:251371-261975 GCA_009831015.1 Picea engelmannii | reverse complement strand
TTACTTACTACTTACCTGGGATTCAAGTAATATCCTGCAGCATGTAAAGGCTGATGGAGTTGTTTATTCCATCTTTCATCAATGATTCTCCACAAAGGAAGATACTTTTTCCTTTTACCCTGATATGCTTCCTTTATTGCCTCCTTGGCCTAATCCATGGCCTCATAAACAAAACCCATGGTTGGTTTATCACCATCCACCATTCTCAAGACTTTCACAAGAGGTGCACTAAATAGCATTATCTCCTCTACCTTTTTCCAAAATGATTTCTCATACACTTTTTCAACAATTTCTTTGCCTTCGGCCTTCTTGCTCCATTGAGATGCATTCCACTCATCACAAGAGAACATCTTCCTCAGGTTGGCGTTTTGGTCAATCATAGATTGCAACGTAAGAAAATTCGTTGCAAAACGTGTGATAGCTGACCTTACAAGCTCTCTTCCATCAATGTTTTTTCTCATAAGGTTCAAAACCCATGAGTGGTTGTAGATGTACCTTGTTATGCTTTTACCTTGTTCCATTGTTTTTTTCACCCATTCAATTTTCCCAATATCCTCAAGCATGAGGTCCAAACAATGGGCTGCACATGGAGTCCACCAAATGGTACGATGCTTCTCCTCTAACATCCTTCCAGCTGCAACATAATTTGCGGTATTATCTGTGATAACCTGTACAACATTCTGCACCCCCACCTCCTCAACTACTTCATCCAAAAGACGAAATAGTAAATTTGCATCTTTCACTTGATCAAATGCATCCACTGATTTAAGGAACATAGTTCCTTTAGGGAAAGCAATAAGGAAGTTAAGAATGGTGCGGGATCGCTGATCAGTCCATCCATCAGACATGATTGTGCACCCTGTTTTAGACCATGACTCCTTGAACTCTGTGAGGTATTCCTTTACTCTTTCAACTTCATTTTTTAACAGATTCCCCCTAATATCCTCATAACCAGGTCCCTTGAAGCCCGATCCAAGATACAATAAAGTCCTTTTTTCATTCACAAAGCCATCATTGCTAGTGTTATGGGGCTTATAAGTTAGACGCACGTGTGTAAAAGTTTAACATTGCTCAACCTTCAAACACATAGTTTTGATTCTATTGTGAATCAAAATCGAGTTGACCTATAAAAGCTTGAAACTCTCTAACATTGATGGTTTTTCGTGTGTTTTTTTGTTGCTTAGTTCTATCCTTTAACAAATGTGACTAGAGGTGACTAAGAGCATCAAAGGACAAGACATCGAATCATCTACGACATCCACGAACTCAACTAGGGAATCATAATAGAGGTAGTGTGTGTGGGTTTCTTCTTTCATGGTGCATGCATCAACTATTCAGAACATCTATTTATATTATGCATTGGATGGGCATAAAAAAATTGAATTAAATGACTCTTTTGAATAAAAAATTATTTATTTTTATACTTTTTGTACTTGGCAAGATTTTCCCAAGTTTTTCAAGAGTCGAGTCAATGTCTCAAGTCTTTTTCCTTGACGAGTATTTCTTGGAGTCAAGTCTGGTAACATTGATTGCTACCACACAAATTGATTAGGGTGTAAATATAAGGGATGCAATGGTTACCTTTTGTAGAGTTGGCACTTGGTGTAGATCAACGAATTGCTCGATTTGGAATTTCCATGTCATGAGGTCATTATCATCAAAATTCCTCATATCGATCTTGGAAATGACGTAGTTCCTTGTTCCTAAGTTGAAACCACGATGGAGTAGCTTTTGGAGTGCTAAATTGATCCGTAAACGAAAGGCTTATAGCTTATCCCTCTCACCAACATGGAACCCTTTGCTGCACTTTAATTTATGCTCTCTTTTGATAACTGGAAAGATTGGACCAACCAAGTATAGATGACCATGTGAAGAGGAAGTCCACTACCCAAAAGTCGAGTCGAAAAATTGAGTTGGAAGAAGGCGAGTTGAGTCGGAAGAAGGCAAGTCGAGTCGACTGAGGGAACCAAACAGAGCGAAAGAAAACTCGGCGAAGTATGGGCGGATTCTAGTCGACCAAAAGTAATTTCCAATCGAATGAGAAGAGGAAGTCGACGAAATGGAAAGCCCAGTCGGAATGTGTCAAACCGTGGTTAAAACAAACAATTAAAAGGAGGATTCAGTGACCAACTGTGACGGGAAACCCCCTACAATTCGAATTTGGTGACTTGCAGCTGAGAAGAAATTTTGAGGGGTGAATTTGATATCCAACAACATGTGATAACGTTTGGACGACGATTTTGGTGACCCATGGCGAATAAAAAACGTTTGGAAGTCGAGTTTGGCATTCAACGATAGAGGAAAACGTCTAGGGCGAAACTGGTAGTGGGTAAACTTGTAAAAACGTGTATGTGTCATGGATAGCTAATGAACGCCCAAACAACCCCAACTTTTCGAGGTATAGTTTGAAAATGATTTATAGGCAAAAGAAAACATCTCGGCAAAGTTGAGAATGTGAGGCATGACCGACGGATAACCTGGGGACACTGACTAGCAGCTAATCCGACTCTGTGAGTGAGAAAACCCCCAACGACTCTTACAGCGAAATTATCAAAGTCTAAAAAATAACAATGGCTTAGAAAGGATGGTCGTCGATTTCCACTACGAAATGGATGTATAGGGATAAAGAGATGTTGGACTGGTTTATTGATCCATGGGGAAAGTATTCATATAAGACGAGCTCAAACCATAACTGGCACAAAGTTCTCTTTGCTAAACAATATGTAGGAAACAATTAAATTAGAATACACTTCATTAACCATTCATTAAATTACTGTGTTGATAATTCCACCCATCGACAACAAAATTCAAATACGACAACGCACACAAACCTCAGAATTTACCCTAGAAACCCAAATGGGAAACCAACATTTTTTTCGGCTTCGGCCAAGCTCTTTATTATTCAACAATGGGCAAATTACAGTCTCTCTGGTTCATTTCTATTCTCCTCAATGACAATTGTGAAACCTCTTTACATCATTCACAACCAAATAACCCCTTTCTCATTGTGGGGAAACATGATATAGAAGACTGAGTCGATCGAGAGGTTAGCCGGAAGGTCAGGCGTCCCCAACGCTTCAACTTCTCTCCTGTCTGTTTCTCCTTCTCTTTTTTTGTTTGTCTTTTCTACCCTGTGGACATTGCCCGACTTTACATATATTACATACAAAATGGACATCAATTGTGATGGCATGGGGCCCTTCATGCCAACAAGTCGATCTCCTTCTCCATCCATAACCTTAAACTTTGCATGTGCTGATTATCTTAGAGCTCGTGTCGATAGCCAATTGTTCTTATCAGATCTGATTCGGATCACACCTCCCCATTGGGAGGCTTTTGGTCCTCAAACGCTGCCAAGGGTAGATGAGGGAACTTACTTGTAATTTGGTTCCTCTCATACCACTTCGCTTTCCTTGCAGTCTATCCCTTGAGACCAATTTGCCACATTTGTTGCTGTCCTCTACGAGTTGTCTACTCCTTGTGTTGCAGATCTGCGTCTTCCTTCAACTTGTCAAGTCCATGGGGTGCAAGGTTTTCAATAGTTGGAAGAACCTGATGTTCTTCCTCCTCATCTAGCATGGAGGGTTCGAACACCTTCAAATTGTTCATGTTCACCACTGAGTCGATTTGCTTGTAAGGTAGAAATTTTAGCCTGAAGGCGTTCTCATTCACTTGTTCAATGATCTCAAATGGTCCATATCTTGAGTTTCTTTGTTGTTCCTTGTAGTCGTTTCTTACAAAGATAGAGCCACACCTTGTCTCCAACACAAAATTTATGATCCTCCCTATGTTGATCATGCCTGGTTTTGTACAACTGTTGGCTCTTTTTGAGTTGCTCCTAAACCCTTAGATGTATATGTTGAAAACCTCTACTCCGACACCTAGGTACTTTGTTAATATGTAGTGATTTCCTTACTGCAAACTAGATTAGCAGCTCACAAAACAAACATACATTGTTTAAATATTCAACTCAAATAAAGACATCGAAAGCAATACTGGAAACCAAAAACTCATGCACAATACACAAAGATATTCTGCCCATCAACTAAGTTGATCATTCAAATAACTTCAAAGCTTACAAGGGCTCCCTTACTGGGAAAATGGACCAATTAAAAAAGAGATAGAGTACATCTTCACCTGACTGGTTGATCTGTTGCCAAACCTGCTGTACAATCCTGTATGACAACAACGCGACTATTACACTAATATCTGCATTGTCTTGCGCTATCTGTGCGACTATAAAGATAAACTCGCGTTGACTGCGCGATTGTTCCATAAGTCCTACACTATTCCGCGATGGTTGATCCTTCTACTGTATGACTGTTCTCTCTCTTCCTCTGGCCTATATCTTTAGATGAAAGTCCTTCTCTACCTATCCAAGATCTCCTTGAATCACAGTTCTTCGTGATCCATCTCTCTCTGTCTCAAATCAATCTCTATCGTTCAATCTGGCAAAGTGCCTTGCTTTTATAAGATTGAGTTATGACTTAACCCTAATCTCCAAAGTGATTGACGGGTGCGATTACTTCTCACCTCACTTGAGATCAATGATTTCTATTTAATTCACTAATGCTAATTAAAGCATTTCCTTAAATAAAACTCAACTTACTAAATAAAAGCACTTTACTTCAATAATTCTTTTAATTAAAGTAAAGTCAATGATAGAAGGATTTGGACAATTTCCACATGTCTTAGACACATAGACCTGTGCGGAAATACTTGTTCGATGGTACCATGCATCAACAATATATGCCTGATCTTGTCCACGAATGTGCTTTCCTTCTGTTCTTCTCCCTGTAGCTCTGCTTGTTCCTTCTGCTATCCATAAACGATATCAAATGGTGAAGGAGGTAGATAACCGAAACAAGTTTCGAAAGGAGACTTATTGGTGGAAGAATAAAGTGCTCTATTGTAAGAATGTTGATTGTATACTATCTGCTCATCCCAAGTCTTCGGATGTTTGTTGTTGTAACCTCTCAACAGTTGCACCAACGTCTTGTTTATTACCTCGGTTTGTCCATCAGTATGAGGATTGAAGGCAGTGGGGTACTTCAACTTGGTATCCATTATTTCCCAAAGCGTTGTCCAAAATCTGCCCAAGAGCATGCTGTCTCAATCAGATATGATGGAGGTTGGCAATCCGAAATGTACCCAGGCATGGTTGGAAAATAGCTCCCCTGCCTCTCGTCTAGAGATTGTCTTCTTACAGGGAATGAGCACACACATTTTGCTAAAGCGGTCCACCACGACGAACAAGTAGTTATGGCCTCTACGAGTCATAGGTAAAGCCCCAACAAAATCCATGGAGATGCTCTCCCAAGGTTTGCTTGGCACTGGCAATGGCATGTACAAGCCAAGTTTTTGGTTGCTCGGCTTGCTGGTGCTGCAAAGAACGCAACCTCTAACAAACTTTTCCACCTGCTCCTGCATCTTTCGCCAATACACATACCGTTGTAGATTTTCCACTATCTTTGTCATGTTAAAATGCCCAACAACTCTAGAAGTGTGTGTTTCTCTCATCAACTAAACTCTTATGTCCCGGGGTATGCATAGTTTGTCTAATTTGTACAACAACTCATCTTGGAGGTGGCATTCATTTCCTTCCATGATAGCGAGTAACCTCTCCTTTAGCTGCTTGTAGACTCCTAAAATCTTCATCTCCATCATAATCTTCACTCAAAAGTTCATGAGTGAAAGGATGACGTTGGATAGTCAAAGAGCTCCTTATGATACATGGGATAGTCAAACGGTGCTTCATGAAACAACTCTGAATGATAGCACATAGGCCTTCCTCCTTGCATATCCAATAGCATCAGTCTCTAGCTCAAAAGGTTGTTGTAAATTTAGCATGGCTAACACTGGAGCATCGCTGATTTTCTTCTTCATGTCTTCAAATGCTCTTTGTTGTGTCTTACCCCAATGAAAGCTCTTTCCTTTGGCGGTTATGACATGCAATGGCATTGCTACTATGAGAAGTTTACAATGAATTTCCTCAAATACTGCGTTGCTCCCATGAAACTCCTGACCCCTGTCACATTGGTGCAAATAGGCCATTGGGTGATGGCTGCAATCTTCTTTGGATCTACCCTCAACTCTCCTTTAATAATGTGTCCAAGATATATCAAGGAGGTCTTATCAAACTCACATTTCTGCAAGTTGACAATCAATCGAGTCTTCCTCAAGGTCCCTAGTACCTGTGTCACATGTGAGAGGTGCTCTTGTTGCTAAAGATTAGTATGTCATCTAGATATATTATTACAAAAGAGTCAGTGAAGGGGCGTAGCACATCATTCATTAGTCTTATAAACATTGCAGGTGCATTACATAATCCAAAAGTTGCTACTAACCACTCATACAAATCTTGTCTTGTTTTGAACACTGTCTTCCATACATCTTTTGCTTTGATCCTCACTTGGTGGTATCCTGATTTGAGGTCCATCTTAGTGAAGAATTTGGCTTGCTGCAGTTGATCCAACAAGTCATCAATCCTTGGAAAATGATATCTATTCTTGATGGTGATCTTATTCAGGGCACGATAGTCAATGCACATGGTGATGTACAGGGTCCGATGACTCCTTGCTACAACAACTGTTGTAGCTGTTTTTTTACTTCATCTGCTTCGATGATGGACTGCCTATATAGCTCAATGTTAGGCAGTGGTGACTCTGGCAACAACTGAATCTTGTGTTCAACCCTCTCTCTTGGGTGGCAATCCTTGAGGCTCTTGAAACACTTCCCTATAGACTTCAATCAATTGTTGTAGTTGTTGACGTTGCCCACCACTACATCCTTCCAATGATGCCTTCATCTCCAACTCGTTGCCTTCTCCTTGTCTCAGGAACAACAAGACAAACTTCTTTGCACTGCCCATGATTCTTCTTGCCTGATGAACACTGATCAGAGAGAGCTTAGCTTTGTCCTTGTGTGCATTTATGGCAGAAGATTTTCCATCCTTAACTAGCCTATAATGGTTCACTCTCCTTCTGAAAATGGCATCCAACATGTACAAATATGGGCTTCCCAATATGACTCCACATATATGCAGAGGGACCACATCTGCAAATACTACATCAAAAAAGTTTTGATTGATGGAAAACTTAAATTTTCATTGCTTGCTCACTTTCAATTCCACATCTTGCCTTACCCAACCCAGGGGTATGGATGCAAATGATCTTAAGTCTACAACCCAAGCTTCTCAACCAATTGCGCAAAGATCTAGTTGGATTGCGAATTGGGGTCAAACAAACAATCCACCTTGTTCTACTTCATTTGGATTATAATGTAGAAAAGTTCAGTCATTGCCTTCTCCTCCTTGTAACTGCAACCAACTAATGCCACCTCTTTCTAAAGATTAGTGCAATTGATCTTCCCTTCCAGGTTTGAGGTGATATCCACCTGTTCCTCAACATCCATTGATATTAATGCTTTCTTCTTCCTTTTCTAAAAATATTTGGGGCGCTTCTCAAGGTGTAATTTCCAACAACTCTCCTCAATGTGTCCCTTTCGATCACATCCTTTGCATTGTTGGATGGAAGGTGTTTCTTCTTGTGTTGCTGCCACGATCTTCTTCTCATTCCACTTCTTCTTGTTTTTCCTCTATCTTTGCTGCTCTTGGGGTTCTACTTGCTTGTGAGTAGTTTGTGGCTTTTGCTCGTCTCCCTCAAGGTATTGTGCTTGAATACTGACCTCATCAATTGTCTTTGGTATAAATAACATCAGTTGTCTACGAATTTGAGGTAACAATGCCCCCTAATACTTGACTAACATGTTTGGATTTTTGAGAGAGACTCCCATCTGAATTTCTCTCTTCCTGAACTCTATCGTAAACTCCTACATTGGTTGTCCTTGTCTCGGCCTGAAGTAATACCATACTATTTGTTGGTGATCCTCATATCCTTTTGGATAAAATTTAGATTTGATAATGTCCTTGAACACCTCCCAAACAGTCACTGGTGGCTCGTTTCCTAGTGCTCTTCTTACTACATCACTCTCCCACCATGTCAAAGCATGGCCCTCAAGCTTCAACCGAGCAAAATAAATCTTTTGTTTTCCAGTTACCTCATGCAAGATGAAGTATACTTCTATCTATTGTAGGCATTGGTTCATCCTAATAGCATCCACTTCCCTGGTATTTGGCTTGATGTCCACCTTGGGCTCTACACGAAAAAGTACCTATCTCTTGCTGTAGCTGCACTCTCCCATCTCTGCCTCAGTATTACACTCTGTCTCTCGCTTATTTTCTTCCATCTTGGGGCCTTCATGACTAGCCTCTGTTGATGGTGTTTCCTTTCTCTTCGCTGCCAATAGTCGTGACACCATTGATGTCAATGTGGCCAAACTTTGCTCAAATCGATCCAACCTGACCCTGGGATCTTCTTCCTCTTCTCCTTCATAATGTTCCCTTGACATTCTTGATGCTCTACTTCGCTGTAGCCATGACAACAACTCTTGTCCACTTCTTTTGTAATCACTGCGGGTACTTACCATACAGGTCTCACTAAATGCATTCGAACTTTTGCTCTGATATCATGTGATTTGTAAACGGAAGGCTTATAACCTATCCGTCTCACCAACATGGAACCCTTTGTTGCACTTAAATTAATGTTCTCTTTTGATAATTGGAAAGACTCGACCAACCAAGTACAGTCGACCACATGAAGAGGCATTTGAGTACCCAAAAGTCGAGCCGAAAAATTGAGTTGGAAGAAGGCAAGTTGAGTCAGAGGAAGGCAAGTCGAGCCGAAAAATTGAGTTGGAAGAAGGCAAGTCGAGTCAGAAGAAGGCAAGCCGAGTCGGAAAATTATGTCTAAAGATGGCAAGTTGAGTCGACCAAAGTCGGGTCGACCAAGGGGGCTAAACTGAACGAAAGAAAACCCAGTCAAAGTATGGGCGGATTCTGGTTGACCAGAAGTGATTGCCTCGTGAATGAGAAGAGGAAGTCGACGAAATGGAAAACCCAGTTCTAATGGGTCAACCTGTGATTAATACAAACAACTAAAAGGCGGATTCAGTGACCATCCATGATGGGAAACCCCCTACAAGTCGAATTTGGTGACTTGCAACTGAGAAGAAGGTTTGAGGAGTGAATTTGATAGCCAACAACATGTGAAAACGTTTGGAGGGCGATTTCAGTGATCCATGGCAAATAAAAAACGTTTGGAGTCGGGTTTGGCATTCAATGAGGAAAACATCTAGGGCGAAATTGGTAGCGGGTGAACTTGTAAAAACATGTATATGTGTCATGGATAGCTAATGAATGCCCAAACTACCCCAACTTTCGAAGTATAGCCCGAAAAAGATTTATGGGCAAAGGAAAATGTCTCGACAAAGTTGAGAATGTGAGGCACGATCCACTTGGGGACACCGACTAACAACTAATCCGATTCTGTGAGCGAGAGAAAATCCCCTGACTCTTACAACGAAATTATCAACTTCTAAAAAATAACAATGGCTCAGAAAGGAGGGCGGTTGATTTCCACTACCAAATGGATGTATGGGTGTGGATAAAGAGTTGTCACTGACCCATGGGGACTGTATTCATATAAGACGAGCTCAAACCATAACTGGCACAGAGTTCTCTTTGCTAAACAATATGCAAGCAACCATTAAATTACAATATGCTCCATTAACCTTTCATTAAATTACAATGCAGATAATTCCACCTATAGACAATGAAATTCAAATATGACAACAGACACAAAATTCATAATTTACCCTGGAAACCTAAATGGGAAAACCAACATTCTTTTGGCTTCAGCTAGGCTCTTTATTATTCAACAATGGGAAAATTATAAACTCTTTGGTTCATTTCTATGCTCCTCAATGACATCTGGGTAGCCTCTTTACATCATTCATAGCCAAAGAACCCGTTGCTCGTTGTGGGGAAACATGATATAGAAGATTGAGTCGATCGGGACGATCGGTGGAAGGTCAGGCGTCCCCAACGCTTCAACTTCTGTCCAATCCGTTTCTCCTTCTTCTCTTTATTTGTTTGTCTTTTCTTCCACGTGGAAAAGATATGATGAAAGTCTCATTATTCCTTTACGTACAACAATATACTGCTTGACTTTACATATATTACATACAAAATGGACATCAATTGTGATGGCATGGGGCCCTTCATGCCAACAAGTCGATCTCCTTCTTCGTCGATAGCCTTAAACTTTGCTTGTGCTGATTGTTGAGATTTGTACCTTGGGAGGTGTTCCCCATGTGTTTTGTCCTCCTTAGCACATGCGGGAAGGACTATAGCACTTTGTCCTAGTACTTTATGTCTATTTGTACTTTGACTTTGGATAAAGTACATTTTGGTCACTTTTGGCAAAAGTGAACATTAAATTACCTTTTTGGTGATTTTGAGGAGACATGAGTAGACTTAGGGAACTTAACCCAAAAGTGGGTTTTGAGTTAGATTTATTTGGAGTGATCTCATCCATTGATTTGGATTGATCTCATCCATCCATTTCTAGGTTACCCTATTCTTGCCTAAAGAGGGGCAAAGGAGCTAAAGGAGGGCGCATTGTTCATAGGAGGTTTTGCTCATGAGAGGAGGAGTACTTCAACTATGGATGTGAGGTTTGTTGCATGAGGATTGAGTGAGGAGG
>ML777132.1:232788-251321 GCA_009831015.1 Picea engelmannii | reverse complement strand
TCAGTTGGATTCTGGAGCAGATCTGGCAGTTTCAGAGGGGGCGCACCATCCTGGAGTGCTTCTGGCAGTTAGAGCTTGGATATCTTCTTCTTCTGGAGTTGCTATTTGTATTAGGTTCTTCTTGTATTGTGATTACTGTAAACCATATTTTCTCTACCTCATATATACACTATATCTCAAACTGGTTTTCCCCGGGGGGGTTTTGTCCAGGGTCATGTTGACCAAAAATACCTGTGTCTACACATGCATTTTAGTAGCTGTTATTAGCTCTTAGATCTGTCCATATTTTCAGCAGAAAAGATAGTTTAGGTGTGTTGTTGTTATTTAGTATGCATGTACTAATTTCTCATACATAAAACTACTTGCTAGAGCACTCAAACAGAGACAACAACCATAACAATCAGCAAAACTAAATATGACTGTTGGCTGTTATAAAACAACAGAAATTAAAAGATAAGACAGCAGAAAACTTAGAGTCTTAGCTTGGTCAAAGACAGACCAAGAAGACAGCTGATAGGACCTGGAAAATTCTACACTGATCATCTTAGAGCTTGTGATGATAGCCAATTGTTCATGTCGGATTCGATTCAGATCGTGAATGTTCAGATGGTTTTGACTCAATCTTCTTGTTCTCCAGATGTGTTAAAATGTTATGTAGATGTGACTAGGACTTGATCTTCTTGTCCTCCTTATCATCTTCTTGAAGAGGAGAATTTAGGATAAGAAATCTTCTTAGATCCTTCATATGGTCCTCCTTCATGTCTTTGATATTTTCTTTAAGGTTCTCCTTCATGTCTTTGAGATTCTATTTGAGATCATCTTTGCTTGCTATGTTCAACTTGATGTCATATTTAAAATTTTGGAACTCTATATTATTTGCCATATTTAGGATGCCAGCCTTCTTTGCCATTAGAAGTTCCATGCTTACAAGTTTCTGTTCCAACTTGGACACCTTAAATTCCACATCTTCATTCTCTTCTGGTGTCAAGGATGAACCCTTAGAAGCGTTTGTAGGAGTTGTGTATGGTTTATTAGGTCTAGACATGATGGGCTAGGGTTTTGTAGTGTCTTATGGGAAACAAAGTGTTAGGATCTATAGCTCTCTGATGTACCATTGGGTTTCCAACAATAGTACTCTACTAGTCTTTCATGATGCTGACTAAGAAGGATGGACTATACTCTTTGTTGTACTACTTGATTCCTAGGTATGCAAGAGTGATCTCCCTAAGTGTTGTGCCCAGTGTACTATAGATACAAATGAATGAAAGACAATCTAAGTATGATCTTACGTATGCTTATGGAACTTCCAATATACCCTACGGTACATGGAAGATTAAACCGATAAACAGAGTCTAGCTAATACGGCACTACTAGCTGGGTATCGAAAAAGGTGTACAGCGACGTCCTATGAATGACAGAGCTCTGTTTTTATAGATGTCGGTACATGTCTCTAGCCTTTTGGTCATTTGTATCTATAGAACATTGGGCATAACACATAGGGAGATCACTCTTGCATTCCTAGGAATCAAACAAATTCTATGTAATACGACACTACTCGCTGGGTACCTATAAAAGTGTTCAACAACATCCTATGAATGACATAGCTCTGTGTTTATAGACATCAGTACACGTCTCTAGCATAAAAGATATACTTGGTGCAAAATAGAGAAAAAACCCTAACCATTGTAAAGAAAGAACCATTGTAAATTCCAGATTTGGGATCTGCTTTGTTGGCTTGCCTTGAACCTATTAAAAACTCACCAATTCTAATCTTCTATTTCCAATTTTTTTTAAGATGTACTCTAATATGCCCTTTTCAAGCTCCCAGTCATCCCTTGCAATTTGGATCTTCATAGAAAGATATGGTGGAATATCAGATACTGCTATTTTTGTCCTATTTCAAGAGAGATAACATGTACGACCTGCAGCTCCATATCTGTCGCACTTCAATTGGACCTCTCAATCTCTAGATATGAGCATTTTATTGAAACCACCTGTTTAAGCTTAGTTTGAGGACTAGACAAAACACTAACTTGTATAGCCTGTGACTCCGAAAATATGGCGAACTATATTTTGAAATTTTTACCCAATGTACTTTTCTATTTCCTTGTTGTCCCTGAAATTTCTAAGCAATTCCAATGATCCAGAAACAATTTAGAGAAAAAATGGTAAGATGACTCATTTGAAGGATTTAAACCAAGGATTGTTTGCTCTGATACCAAATATTATGGACCATATTAGCACTCAAATTAGATTTAATCAAAATCCAATTGAAATGCCTATCTTATGTTTGTTCATGGGTACATTATGGGATGGATTGGTTAGTCTGTTCATCGATGTGGCATCAATGGTTTGTTGATGCCTTTTAGACTTTGCACATGGCCACATGCTTTTGCTATTTAGGGGTGGTCGATGGTAAGACAGGTTCTTGAGCAGGTCACACATATATACATGCACATTTGATCGACATTATTTTCAGTAGAGCAGGTGCCCCATACTTGCAGGTTTAGTGTAGTATTCAGAGCAAGTATGGAAGGTTGAAAACCCCCAAAGGGTATGGGCAAGTTGGTTCTTGGAATTTCTTGAGACTCATCTTTTTCAATATTTAATCATAGCTTTGGATACCCTTTAGGGAGATGTGCATGGAGTTCAAATTTGA
This sequence comes from Picea engelmannii, assembly GCA_009831015.1. Classification (NCBI taxonomy): domain Eukaryota; kingdom Viridiplantae; phylum Streptophyta; class Pinopsida; order Pinales; family Pinaceae; genus Picea; species Picea engelmannii. The sequence continues at coordinate 248,662 of ML777132.1, read as the reverse complement.
GGGAATACTGAGAAGTTGCTATTTTTTTTAGCTCTTATTTTTAGCAATTTCTACTCTTGGGTTGTTTGACAAGATAATTACATATTTGGCCCTTGGGTACCCAGTAGGGAGATTTGCCTATGGTATGAGTTTCAGTTGATTTAGTGGGCATGGATTTTGGTCTATTTTTAGCAGGGTCAGGACTTTTGGATGCCCAGTATGGCATAAAGTAGTAGTGTCATCTCAATCCATTTTTTAGCAAATTTCAAATTTTAGGGACCAATGGTTTTTGGCATGATTGAGAGGGTAATTGGTGGGCCCACATGCGGTTTAATTCTTATTTTTTGAAATATTTGTTATTGTAAGCTTCTATGTGCACTCTCCTTGATGAACTTCCTTCCTCTTTCGTTGAGCTTTGTTTCACTTCTATTATAGGCCCAATCCTATTCGCTCCCCCTCTTAGAGCCACTAGCTATTTTGCAGAGTGCTTTATTTAGCATTAAATGGTGGTTACTATGTATGTGAGAGTGGACTTTTGAGTAGGAAGGGGAGCGCATGAGCTAGGGAAGATTCTTTGAACTTTCATGAAGCCTTGGGTTACTATTTTTGCCTAATAGATGGTGTGCCTTACTTGAGAGGTCTGAGTACTATTTTTAAGTGTCTTTCCTTCCTAAAAATAGCTCAGCCCACCATAATATTTTTTATTCTCACTTATTCCATGATTTTAGGCTTGTTTCATGGAAGTTTCCCTTGCTTCCTAGCCTTTGAGTATTTTTAGCATGGTAAAGTTTTATCTTTTGAAAGTTCAAGTTAGACCTTTCTATTCTTCACATGAGCTATTCTTAACAAAGATCAAGCTACTATTTTGAGAGGGGTGTGCTCCATAAGTAGAGAATTGGGGTTAATTCGATTTGAAGCAGGATGAGGGCGAACTGGTGTAGGAGAGCTATGTTCATGCCTCTACTATTTTTACTACATAGGAAGAGCGCTATATTGTTCGACAAAACAGGGTATTCCCACGAACACCTTAAGCAACCACTGACACAACCAGATCAAAGATCATAACACTAGTGTTTTTATGTGGTTAAAACCCTCTAAGAGGGAAAGAGTCCACGGCCCCAAGCAATATGACCACTTGACACAATTTATTAATGCAAAAGAAAAAAAATGTACATAAGAGATTATCACAATCGATCATTAGCAAATGACCCTCCATGCTTTTTAAATAGAGATCATGGACCAATCGGGTGTCAAGCCACGGATCAATATAGCCGTTAAGATTGAGGAGAATATGAGCCATTGGATCAGTCTATGTCTAGAACATATTTTGACCATCGGATTACATAACTACAAATGCATACTAAAGAAACACACTTTTACCTAAAGACATATTAGACCAAGTTGATTTTAACTAACTCCTAAGTGTCTAAATATCCTAACATATATTTGGAGATTGCTGTTCTTATTGTGCTTCTATTAGCACTATACAGTGGCTTGATTTCAAATGTTATGTGGACTTAGTTAGGTTTTGTGGAAGTGATAATTTCCAGGTTATAGCAGACCAAATAGGCGAATAAGCATAAAAGAGATCCAATTTAGTAATGCCATGCTTTAATCCAGTGGAAGAGTGAATGACTAAGAAACCTCTTTGAGGGGTCAACCTTGTATTACAAGATATCAAGTGCACAAAGATAAGATGATGATCATTCAAATGATTCTCCTTGATGTATATATAGGAGACAAAGAGTGCTAGAAAGCAGCAATAACAAGTGGACATAAGAATAATTAATGTAATGATAATGAATGAGGGTTATGGTTAGGGGCTTAACAGACAACGATAAGACCATAGTAGCATCTATGTATCTGGATAGATCTGCTATGATGGATTCCTATGGTGGAACTCCAAAGTTTAGAACATATCACCAACGTGGGATGTGTTCAAGATTTTTTTTTTCAATAAATTCTAAGAGATGGAAAAAGGATGCTTGCAAAGTTCACTCGTTTGTGACTATTAGGGATAGTAGAGGAATACACTTGTGAGTTTTAAGTGCTTGAAACCTCTGTCAGGGAGCTATTAGAGGAACAACTAGCACAAATTTACATCTCAGGCTTGAAATCATATATAAGGAACAAAATTGAATTATTCGAGATCAAAGACATGGAAGGAGCAGAAGTCAAAGCTAAAGTTATACGGGAAATGATCAGGGATTAACGACAGGTTTCATTTACAGAAGTGCTATGACTGAAGAAAAATGGACCCTGGATCAGAATGTACAGCAAAAAAGTTATATTATTGCAAAATCAGATATGGTAAAGAAGTAGAAGTTTCCAGCACAGACTCAGATGGGGAAGGAGATACTTGCAATAGTAAATTGGAATCTGAAAACAAAGACACCAATCCTGAAATATCTCTAGCAGCTATAACAGGCTTCTCTCAAAAGAGAACATTGAAGATGGAAGGACGTGAGAAAAAGATAATGCCTAAACATACCTTGTAAGTTGTAGCATTGACAGGGAAGCTACAACCAAGAATCCTGAAATTATGAGGACTAATTAAAATTAGTAACCTCATCGTAATTGTGGACTCCGACACTACTCACAATTTCATTGACATCAATGTTGCGAAAAGATCAAACTCTTTGTGTATGCCGTGAAATATCTCCCGGTTAGGGCAGCAGATGGACAAGAGATTACTAAAACAGGGTAGCTTCATGTTTTTTGTCCTTTTTGTTCTTCAAGAAATGAAACATTGGGAAAATAACCAACCAAGATAGATAGCCACACATCTGTTTTGTCTCTGAAATGAGTTTGAATTAGAGTACTGGAATTACTTCAGTACATAGAATGGTATTGATTCAGTGCTTCATATTAAAGGGAATCGAGTAATAATTGGTGAATGCAAATACTTTTTTGCATTATTTAGGCATTGCCATTTCATGTTTACTTTCATTGCATATCTTGCTTCAATTTTTTAGTTGCAAAATATATCAGTTGTAAAATGTATTGCATACAATTATTATGATACTGGCATCATAAGCATGTGTGCCAGACATCCTGTAAATGTCACAGTTATAGATTCTTGTAAGAGAAGTGGATGGGGCATAAGTAACCTAAGGTGCAGGGAAATGAAGCAGCTACTTGGGACATCATCTGCTGGGTTTTTTCTCACCAGCCATGTTTTGAAGAAATTCTGTTTTTCTTGTTAACCTTCCTTTGCATATTCTATATTGCGGGATTGCTAGAGAGAGGAAGGTAAATTCCAGATATAGTAGAGAATTTCTTGCTTTCATGGTTTTTCTTCTGCCTTTAGTCGCGACATTATCTGTTTGTATGTATTTCTCCATTCTGCTCTGTTTTGAATCTGTTCATCATTCATGCCTTCATGGCCAATTGAAGGCAAGAACTCCAGTTCTATTTGTCTCTGTCAGCTCGGTTTTGAATCAATATAACAATATCTGAAGCATGGTCAGTGAAATTGCGAGAATTTTTTTCTTGCCAAAACAGTACTACATTTCTTGCTTTCCAAATCAAGAGTAGACATTTAGAACTTCGTAGCATAGCGCTTCCATTGCATTAGTCCTACATCTGTAGACATTAGCTGGTTTAAATTGTTTAGAGTTCAAATTTGGTTAAATATCTATTAGGTGAATGGGAATATAGGTTAAATTTTTTACATAAATCTATTATATAGAATACTTCGATCCACTTGAAATGGTATTGCTTTTAATCAAAGGAAATAAGCTTCATTGTAAGTAGGGATTTTGTCAACCATCCGCAATTAATGTCTTTTACAACATTCCATTGGATAAAGGGAATGAACGGAGAGAAAGCAAAGGTAAAAAGGGTTAAACTCTCTGGTATCTTCCTTCCCATATGAGTCATCTAATTAAATCTTGTCAGATCTCCTACATAAATAAAACTTGATTAATTTAATCTGACCTTTTATTCTTCAGTTTTCAGTGTTCACACTTGTCTGCATCAGTTCAATATATTGGCATTAGTCTTCTGCCTTTTCAAGTAGTGATCTTTGGAACAGTGCCTGAAGATATTTGGTGCCTCAAGGCTCAAACTGTGCATAGTGGTTTCTTTAGGGGTTTTCAACCGAATTTTGTTTGAGATATTGAATTGCTTGTTGGTAAGGCACAGTTTGTGTCTCTCTATTGCTTTCTATCAGCACATCTAATTTTACCTACTTATATATCAGTTTTTTGTTTTATGCAGGCCTTAATCAAGTCTACGAGCAGACTAAGAGATGCTTTACTTCCAAAAGATGAGCCAAAACTGGCAGTGCCTCTATTGTGTATTATAGCTCAGCATCGGTCAATGTAATTTACACCCTGTACTCTATTTCTCCCATCAGCCATACAAAAAATGGTATTCATTTCATTTATATTTTTTACCAAGTAGAAACTATATTAATACCAATTGTCTTTTCAGTGTTGTCATCAAGGCTAATGCACCACACATAAAGATGGTCAGTGAGCAATTTGACAGGTGCCATGGCACATTGCTTCAGTATGTGGAGTTCTTGATTAGTGCAGTTACACCTATTACAGCATATGCTCAGCTGATACCAACATTGGATGATCTTGCACATAAGTACCACCTTGATCCAGAGGTGTGTTTTTTTCTTGCTCCACTTAATTTTCTAAAGCTGGTCAAGGTATGTTGCTCTGCTTTGTTTGCTTTTATATGTTTATGGTAGGCACTGAACAGCAATCACAGTAGTATATAGTTATGTGTGGTGTTATGATGTTAGTGAAACAAAGTCTTGCCTAATATGCTAGTGTTTTTTTTTTCATTCCATTGTGGTTGTGGAAAAACTATCTAGACAGTCCAGAGGTGAATGGTAATCATTTTTCTTTCAAAATTATTGAAAGGGAATGTTGTTTATGGGTCCACTGCAGAACATAGGCTTGGATAGAGAGAGTCTAGAGTGCAATGCCTCAGAAATTTACATATTGTAGGTATGTATATATTTGGTCTAGAGTTTAGGAAGAGTTTTGGTATCTATTCAGTACGTCGGGATTCTAGCTTGAAGGTCTTCTCTTTCTCCATAAGGGCCTTGTCTATTCAGTACGTCGGGATTCTAGCTTGAAGGTCTTCTCTTTCTCCATAAGGGCCTTGTCATATTCTTTTCTATTTCAGGTTGTTGAAAATGTTCTGAGTCAACTCTATACTCTTGCAAATATTAACTAGATGGATGATAGAAGTTAGAACTAGACCAACAATAAGTGATGTTCATGTGCAAAAATCTGTTCACTACTCTCGATGGCTGTAAGAGCCACTGATTTGTTTACCAACTATCAGAATTCCTCCATATTTTCTTTGAACAAAACCATTGGTGAGATCTATCAAGCATACATAACAGCTAGATGTCACCCTTCAAGGTGTCACCCTGAAGTTAGCACTCTTCTCAAAATACTTCTTTACACATGGAAGGTGTCATAGTTTAGCTAGAAAAGAAGCCTTTCACCTCCATTGGCTACATGGGTTAGTTTTCTCTTTTATCAGGTTAGAGCTTGCTACACCTAATTCAAGCACAAGTTGAGTGCCATTGAGAAGTGGCATAATTATGCATAGTGGTGTTCTTTGGGCATTCCATGGCACAAGTTGTAAAATCCAATTGAATAGGAAAATCTCTCAAGAAGCTCAATTCGCAACTTAAGTGAGATATACTAGGATGATTGTTTATGTCCATTCGGCTCATCAATCAAATGGAGGCACCTGTCCTAAGATATCACCGTGGTAAGAAATGCCTTCCTACTACTATAACTTAGAATATAAACATGGGAACTGTCCGTTTGATGGGAAATTTAGGTAAAAAACAGCAATTTTGGCTCTTACGAAAACTGAAATATGATGACAATAGGTTCTTTTTTTGGTCTAGAGAACATAAAATATAATTTTATACAAAATGTGCACTTGACCCACTGGCCTATGAGACAGAGCAACTTACATCTCATTTCCATATTTTCTTCTACAAATGACAGGAGGAAAATGTGTGGAATAGACAATATCCCATATGTGGTTATCTAGAAGTGTCGTGGTACTCATATGGATTTGATGAGGCTTAGTCTAGTGAACATGTCCAAAAGTGTATTATAGCTGCACTTTGGCTTTTTATTCTTTTTGGTGACTTAGTCCAAATTGATCATTCACCCACTTTATTGTATTATAATGGAGGCTTGGTCAGCTTTGTTCACTCTCCACCCCTGTTTTGTACTCTATGTATTTAATACAAATGAGTGTACAATGTATGTTGAGTTCTGGAAGTGTTATGTTAGACTTATGTACTTGTCCCTTTTCTTGTTCACTGGTGTGAGAATCTTTCTTCCATTCCTAATATTGTGCTCATGTCAATTGGTATAAACCTTAAAATTAGGGTTTTGCTAGGGCTCCACAATTTCAATAGCATGTATTATGTGGAAAAAACAGGAAATACAATTGATATGCTGAAAGCAGAGAACTAATCATCAGCTAGATCTCATGGATCATCACTGGAATACAATGCAACTAATATAAAATACTCGTGATTAGACGATGTGAATATATCTGCACTTGCACGGATAGATCGGCAACATCCAGCTCCGGAAAGTCACGACAACTACTGCAAATGAAGGATATACTTGCCCTGGTGGCTATGCTCAACTGATTGGCCTGAAAATTGTCTCAAACTGTGCACCCTGGCCTCTAGGCTCCTGTTGATATCTGTCGGATTGAAGATCGACTCATTGAAGCTTCAGATGAACCCCAGATGATATCCCCTGGGGGGTTGCGCACCTCCTAGGCTCTGACAATGCGCCCTAGTCTCCTATGTACGGGGTCAGAAGGGTTTCCCCAGATCTGATCCGGAAAGCTCCCTAGAAACCCAAATGTCCCTCCTCAAGTGCTGTGCAATTCCTGGCTGTCTTATGCGCCCTGGCAGATTCTATCGTCAGAATCTGATGATTGGTGGCTCAAAAGAAGTGCCCTGGCCTCCTCTCAACTGGGTCAGAAGGAATCGACAAGATAAGCCCTGGCCACATCCAGCTAGACAAAACTCTCTCTAACCCTTGTGCCCTCACTCGCTACGCTGCACAATCTATGAACTGGATCTGTATACTCCTGATCTAGCACGGTGAAATACCTAGATGGTATCTCCGATAGCTAGGGTGTGGTGTGTCTTCCAACATCGAAACCGATCTGCTTGGTAGTTTCCTCCATAAATCCACAAAACATCAAAGCGATCGACTTCTTCCTCTGGAACTTGTTCTCAACTCAAAATCATAACATAATGAGGAATTAGGTCGAATTCCTCTTCTTAGATCTCCCCTGATCTAATTCTCCGTTGACATCACTTAAGCTAGTAGCCTTTCCTCCTAAGTCAAATGATTAATTAATTTAGTCACCCCCTCAACACCTTTTTCTTCTATTTCTTCGTTGACTTTGACTTAAGTGACTTTTCCTATGCTTTTTGGCTTAATTCATCATTTAACCATTTATTCACCCTTATTTCTCCCTTTGTTCCCTGTTTGTGCCTGACTATAGTCTACGGGAATAGATAGACTACAAAGTCACTCCTTGCTGGCCTATTCTTGGGAACGGGACATCACAAGATTGTAATGTCCCTTTTCAAATAGGAGCTTCAGAGAGGAGGCTTAATGGTCTAAACCGCCTCGTTAGACTATAGCTAGGGCCAAAGAGGGGTAAACAGGGTTACTAGAGGTCACTCCAGTCACAGGTGTTATATTCAGAAAGTGACATTCAACTAAAAAGGGTTAAAAGCGCTTTTAAGTCATTATGAGCTAAAAATAGAAGTCAACAGTGAATTAGGGTTTCAACAGTGATTTAGGGTTTTGGAAGTCAACAGTGAATTAGGGTTTCAACATGATTTAGGGTTTTGGAAAGCTATAAATGAAGGGTCAGCGACCTAATTCATTATTATGCAGATTACGACTTGTCATTGAGGAGAGGGGCGCATCTCAGGAGGGATAGTTTAGTGGATTCCAGGAGGAAGACACCAGTTGGTTGATTGCGGTGTTGAGAGACACACCCTAGTCACCGGGAAGATCATTCATGTCTTCCATCATTCTTCAACAACAGTTACATAGTGTTCAGCAGCAAGGGCGCATTCATCCAGAGGGAGGGCGCAACTTCTGAGGGGGTTTTAGGTCGACTTACCCCTTCCAGGGGGAATTTCGAGATTTCCCTCCAACCCATTTGAGAGGAGGTCAAGGCACATCTTTTGCCTGGTTCCTCATCAGATTCCGACGGAGGAATCAACTGGGATGCATTTTCTAGACTCGGACGTGCGACACTTTTGGCAGGCACATTTGGGGTTCCAGAGCGAGCATCAGACTAGATTCAGGGAAACCCTTCTGACCCATTTCCCAGTAGACCAAGGCAGTCGTTTTAAGACATATCTTGTCTGATTCCGGTGGTGGAATCACTAGGACGCATTTTGCTAGAATAAGAGGGGCGCATTCCCCCAAGGGTATCCATCCGGGGTCCAGACTCATCAGCAGAGGGGTCCGACAGATACCATTACTGAGGACTAGAGAAGGGCGCATCATTTGGGACAGTTTCGAGGCCATTCTGAGAAGTATAGCTCCCAGGGCGAACTTTCCAGACTTACAACAGTTACCGTCAAAGCTGCCATATTCTCAGCGCACGCATTGATTCCGTAACACTCACATATTTCGGGTATTATCTTTTAGTTGCTTAATTGTATTCCGGCTAAGATCCTTTTGTTTTTTGGTCTAGTCGAGTGTTGTTATTTTATTCAGCCGCATTCGGCCTATTGTAATCCACAAAGATATCCTAATACAAACTTTGTAGTCCTTTGTCGCATTTATTATTTGTATGATCATTTATATCCTGTAAACAATAGATCCTACATACACATTAACAACATTTTCTAGACTAGCCAAGTCAAGAACATTACAGTGGTATTAGAGCTTTAGTCCTGCCAGCCTGTGACTAAAGACATTGAGTGTAACAGAAGACCGAGAGGGTCGTGAACGCGTAGGTGACGAATGTCACTTACAACAGGCATAAGGAAAGAAGGCATTGGCCTGATTTTCCCCCTTTTCCTCCTAGCTCAGAGTAAGAGGAAGAGGCACACAGAGAAGTAGAGAGAAGGGCAGAGCGTGATGCTGAGTGCGAGGCAGAGAGGATGCTAGGAGACAGATATGAGCGACCATAGGGCAGTGGCAAGGCCCCCGTAGATCCAGAGACAACTTTCATGCAGGTTGTCAACGGTATGTTAGCTAGTCAACGGACCATGTCTTAGTCCTTGGCACAGGTGGTTGATAGATTGGCTAGAGTGGGCACCCCAGACACACAAGTCCCGCATGTAGCACAGGGGAACTCAAGAGCAGGCAGTCGACCCAAATCACCCTCTCACACATTATTTGTATGATCATTTATACCCTGTAAACAATAGATCCTACATACACATTAACAACATTTTCTAGACGAGCCAAGTCAGGAACATTACAGTGGTATTAGAGCTTTAGTCCTGCCAGCCCGTGACTAAAGACATTGAGTGCAGCAGAAGACCCAGAGGGTCGTGGACACGTAGGTGACGAATATGTCACTTACAATAGGCATAAGGAAAGAAGGCATTGACCTGATTTTCCCCCTTTTCCTCCTAGCTCAGTGTAAGAGGAAGAGGCACACAAAGATGCAGAGAGAAGGGCAGAGTGTGAGGTTGAGCGCGAGGTAGAGAGGATGCTAGGAGATAGATATGAGCGACCATAGGGCAGTGGCAAGGCCCCCGTAGATCCAAAGACAACTTTCATGCAGGTTGTCAACGATATGTTAGCTAGTCAACGGACCATGTCTCAGTCCTTGGCACAGGTGGTTGATAGATTGGCTAGAGTGGGCACCCCAGACACACAAGTCCCGCATGCAGTACAGGGGAACTCAGGAGCAAGCAGTCAACCCAAATCACCCTCTCGCACATACACCTCTGCGAGTAGGATTCCTAGACCCTTGTATCCCAGTTTCCAGAGGGCACCCCCGATAGCAACACCACGACCGATAACACAGAGGCCACCCACTCATGCAAATGACATTGCAGAGTATAGGAGGGAGTACGCAACATTGGGTTGTGACTTCCATCAAGACATGACCTTAGTCGAGTACTGTGGACTCAGACTCAGGAACCGCCCCAGAAAGCCGCAGAGGGGAGGACGACAACAACAACAGGGGCATAACCTCGATTTCATCCAAAAAGTTGGGAAACTCACCATCCCTTTTTTCGACGGATCGTCCAAATACATCGCCAGAGCTTGGGTACAAAAGCTAGACACGTATTACAATCTCTACCAGATCACCGAGACAGAGGCCATCGGTTTCGCAAACTTACACTTGGAGGGTGAGGCAGACGAGTGGTGGTATCATGGACTGGTGACATTGGGTCACAGTCGCATCACCTCCTATAGGGAGTTTACAAATAGGCTCATGGACAGGTTTGATAGGAAGGATACCGAGATACACTTCAGGGATCTAGCCCAGTTGACACAAACTGGGACAGCAGAGGCGTTCATCATAGAGTTTCAGGGGTAGCCGTGGCAGTGAAAGATATATCATAGCCCAGGCTGATCATGCTATTCATAGAAGGACTCAGAGAGCCTTTGAGAGGATGGGTGAAGGCATACAGGCCTCCCACTTTGCAGGATGCCATCCTTCACACTCGAGATCTGGCAGACAGAGTGCCAAAGACTAAAACTTTCTCCAAACCATTTGTGCCCCAGAGGGATCGAGACAGGAAGCCATTCCAGAGAGAATGGAAGGGCAAGGAGAAGTTGGATGATGAGACTAGGCGAGAGCTTATGAGGAAGAAGCTTTGCTTCAACTGTAGAGATCCTTGGGTCCCAGGCCACAGGTGCATGGGTAAGGGAGAGATTCATTATATTGTGGTAGCAACAGACAGCATGGACAGTGAGGAGGAGGAGCAGGATAGTGGATCCACTAGTTCAGAGGAGGAGTCAGCACCAGCAAAGGAGCAACCTCCCCGCAGACCACCGACACCAGCAGGAGCCCATCCTCCATTAGTCCTACAACCGCCAGAGCAGGCTAACAGAAGGAAACCAACAAAGGGAGGAGTCATAGCGACCCTTTCTGGTGTTCCCAGGTATGATACCCTCCGGATTAGAGGGATTATTTAGGGGCAACGGGCAATTGCCCTGATAGATGGTGGGGCCACCCACAACTTCATCGATGCTTCACTAGTATCGAGACGAGCACTTCAGACATAGGAGTTTGAGGGGTTTGATGTTGCGGTAGCAAATGGCCACACAGTGGAGTGTCGAGATAGAGTTCCAAACGTATAGATGAAGTTAAGCAACTACACAGTGAGAGACACATTTTATGTGGTTGACCTATCGGATATAGATGTGGTGTTAGGAGTTCAGTGGACGATTACCTTGGGAAAAATCACCACCAACTACCAAACCTTGGAAATGGGATTCAAAGATCAGGATGGGAAGAAGGTTGTTCTAAGAGGTATGTCGACAGGAGCACCCAGGACAGTTTCAACCAAGACGATGGAGAGGATATTCAGACATGGAGAGGTAGCATATGTCGCAAAATGCTTGATCACTACTCAGAAGGATTCATAAGGTCGACAACAATATCATACAGAGATCAAGAATTTATTGGGACGACATCAACAGGTCTATGAGGAAATTCCACCAGGGAGACCACCTGACAGGGGGTTTGAGCACACCATTGAGTTGGAGGGGGGGGGCAAACCTATGATCACCCCCCCCTATCGTCATCCTAGGAGGTTCAAGGATGAGAAAGAGAAGGCAATCAAGGAATTGCTAGTGATGGGACACATCAGGCCGAGCAACCCATTTGCTTCTTCAGTTGTCTTAGTTCTGAAGAAGGATGGCACCATGAGGATGTGCATTATATCGAGCCTTGAACAAGAAAACCATCAAGAACCGGTACCCTATCCCACACATTGATGGGTTGATGGATGAACTGCATGGGGTAGTTTTCTTCTCAAAAATTGATCTACACTCTGGATATCATCAGATCAACATCCGAGAGCAGGACATAGAAAAGACGATATTTCAATGTCATTTTGGACACTTTGAGTTCCTGGTTATGCTATTTGGGTTAACCAATGCACCCACTACATTCTAGTCTTGCATGAACCATATATTCAGGGATCAGTTAAGGAACTCAGTATTGGTTTTCTTCGACGACATCTTGATCTATAGCCAGTCATGGCAAGAGCATATGAGGCACCTCTATGAGGTATTGAGCATCATGGAGGCATAGTGATTATATGCGTCCAAGTGTGAGTTTGGTATGATAGAGCTGCTTTACTTAGGCCACATCATCAGTGCACAGGGGGTACAAGTGCACCAAGAGAAGATCAGGGCCATTCTAGATTTTTCGACGCCCAGAAAAATGATAGAATTGAGGAACTTCTTCGGGATGTGAAGCTATTACAGGCGGTTCGTCTGGGGTTTTTCTCAACTTGGAGCACCGCTGACAGATCTTACCAAGCATGGGGTCTTCATATGGACTGACAAATCACAGGAAGCCTTTGATCACGTGAAGGAAGTCGTGGGCAATTGTCTAGTGTTGGCACTACCAGACTTCACCTTGCCATTTGTACTAGAGTGTGACACTTCCGACGAAGGGATCGATGCAGTTTGAATGCAGGGAGGACACCCCATATTATTTGAGAGTCAGAAGCTTAGTCAACCTGAGAGGTTGTACTCTAGTTATGACAAGGAAATGTTGGCAATCATGCATGCCTTGACCAAGTTCAAATAATATTTGGTGGGCAGCAAATTCGTGGTCAAGACCGATCACAACAGTTTGAAGTATTTCCTTGAGCAGAAGGACCTCGGTGAGTGCTAAAAGAAATGGGTGACGAAGGTACAAGCATTCGACTTTGACATAGAGTATGTCAAGGGGAAGAAGAACATTGTGGCCGATGCACTATCGAGGAGACCTGTGACATGTTCTTTGATGGAGATTTCAGTAGATCGAAAATCCCACTTATTAGTGGAATATTCCAAGAACAAGTTCGCTTGTGAGGTGATGGATGGGCAGATACAAGATGACCGGTATAGGGTCATTGACGATGTCATAATTTACAAGGATAGAGTCTACTTGGTGCCAGATTCAGGGCTCAAGAAGAAGATTCACACCGCAGTTCATGATTCACCTCTAGCAGGCCATCAAGGGTTTTTCAAAACCCATAGACAGATCAAAGAGAGGTTCTCATGGAAGGGCCTCAAACAGGACGTTATGAGACACGTCAGTGAGTGTGTGACTTGCCAGCAGAACAAGTCAGAGCATGCTCTTCCAGGAGGGCTACTTCAGCCACTCCCCATTCCAGAGCAGAAATGGGAGAATATATCTATGGACTTCATCACAGGTCTACCCAAGGTCCAGGGTAAGGACTGTATCTATGTAGTGGTCGACAGATTGACCAAGTTTGCTCACTTCTATGCCATACCGACAAAGTACAACGCAGTTCAGGTAGTCGAGCTTTTCTTCAGGGAGGTCTTCAGACTTAATGGGTTGCCGAAGAACATCGTCAGTGACAGGGATAGTTGGTTCATAGGGACATTTTGGAGAGAGTTGTTTCGGTTGGTGGGGACAGAGTTGACACCTAGCACCAGCTATCACCCTCAGATAGATGGGCAGACCGAGATTGTCAACAAGTGGGTTGAACGATATTTGAGGAACTATGTAGGAGGACAACGAAGAACATGGGTAAAGTGGTTACATTTAGGAGAACATTGCTACAACACCATCTTCCACATGTCCATTGGTATGACACCCTTCCGAGCATTGTACGGATATGATGCTCCCACTTTGGTAGACTTGGTCTTCGGGGAGAGTAGAGCTTCCAAGGCCAAGGATTGGATCATAGAGAGTCAGGAGATTCTCAAGTTGTTGAAAGAGAACCCGTAGACGACGCAAAATCGACAGAAGATAAGTGCGTACATGCACAGGATAGAGCGCAACTTTGAGGTTGGAGATTTGGTTTTCCTGAGACTCCAACCCTACAGATAGTCATCTCTGAAGAAGAGTGGGGCCGAGAAGCTCAAGCCCAGATTTTATGGTCCTTACAGGATCTTGCATCGAGTAGGCGAGGTTGCTTACGAGCTAGAGCTTCAAGAGGGGAGCAAGATTCATAACGTGTTCCACGTGTCTTGCCTAAAAAAGGCAGTCGGACAATTCATTAGCACATTAGAGGAGCTTCCCCCGTTGGATGAGGAGGGACAGTTGGAGTTAGTTATGGAGGAGGTTTTGGAGTTTCAGGAGTGGAAACTAAGGAGCAGGGTCATTAGAGAGTGTTTGATCAGATGGAGAGGGCTTCCAGTAGAGGACGCTACTTGGGAGAGCGAGCAGGTGTTGCAACACCCTGGACTGGTATTGCTTGAGGACAAGCAATTTCGAGAAGGGAGGACTGTAATGCCCCTTTCCAAATAGGAGCTCCAGAGAGGAGGCTTAATGGTCTAAATCGCCCCGTTAGACTATAGCCATGGCTAGAGAGGGGTAAACAGGGTTACTAGAGGTCACTCCAGTCACAGGTGCTATATTTGGAAAGTGACATTGAGCTAAAAAGGGTTAAAAGCACGTTTAAGTCATTATGAGCTAAAAATAGAAGTCAATAGTGAATTAGGGTTTCAACAGTGATTTAGGGTTTTGGAAGTCAACAGTAAATTATGGTTTTAGCATGATTTAGGGTTTTGGAAAGCTATAAAGGAAGGGTCAGCGTCCTAATTCATTATTATGCAGATTACGACTTGTCATTGAGGAGAGAAGTGCATCTTAGGAGAGAAGTGCATCTTAGGTTGTTGATCTGATTTATTTCCGGGTGATTTAGTCTTCGAGTTTTTGTTTGTAGTGCCGCATGATGACATCTCTCGGTGTTAGACAGTGTGATGGATTAGATGGCACTTCCACTTTACACCTTGGAAGTGCGGACTGCAGATGCTTTTGGAGGAAGTTGATCTATAGAGTGTTGTAAAGAATATCTCTCGGTGTTAGACAATGTGGTGGATTAGATGGCACTTCCACTTTACACTTTGGAAGTGCGGACTGCAGATGCTTTTGGAGGAAGTTGATCTATAGAGTGTTGTAAAGAATATCCTCTTGCCAATCTCGTTTAGTTGGGTCAAGCACAATAAGAAGGAAGCCAAAGAGAAGTGAATCGTCCTCGATTCATTGAAAGACCAGTTCATCCCTCACATCATAGAGATGAAGACGACATAAGATATGTATGATGCCATCACTTTGTATAAGACTGTGAACATATCCCATAAGATTGAAGAACAAGCTTACTACTTATTATGTCATGTCCCCATTTTTGGGTTCACCTGTTCTGTAGTGGAAATGACTTATGTGGCTTGTCAATGAGGAAAAAGGGAGTCAAAAGGGGTTATCTAATGTCACTTAGTTAGGATATGTTATGTTTTTAAATTCACATTAAGGAAATAAAGTAACTTTAGATTAATAAGTTACTTAAACATTAGTAAAGTGACTTTTAATTTTAAAGTGAAAGTAAAGGGGGAATAAGGGTCATATTTGATTTAGTAAAAAAGGGGAAAGTGTTGAGATTTGTACCTTGGGAGGTGTTTCCCATGTGCTTTTGTCCTCCTTAGCACATGTGGGAAGGATTAGACACTTTGTACCTAGTACTTTTGTCTATTTTCACTTTGACTTTGGTTAAAGTGCATTTTGGTCACTTTTGGCAAAAGTGAGTATTAAATCACTTTGTGGTAATTTTGGAGACATAAGTAGACTTAGGAAACTTAACCCAAAAGTGGGTTATGAGTTAGAATTATTTGGTGTGATCTCATCCATTGATTTGGATTGATCTCAACCATTAATTCTTAGGTTTCCTATTCTTGCCTAAAGAGGGGCA
>ML777132.1:180850-191965 GCA_009831015.1 Picea engelmannii | reverse complement strand
TCTATCATGTAAGAGGGTATGAAATTGGCATTTAATCAAGGGCACCATACCCTTTATGTACCTCGATGTTGGTGGAATTGATTGTTGAACTCTTCTGTCATAACCCTAATAAAAATGTACCCTTCACTCAAGTATAAACTCTTATGTTGAACTCTTCTCTTTATCATCGTGTCAAGTGACTTAGTGGTGTATCTGCACACCAACCTCTGTCTTATTTGTAGGCACTGGACAGAGAGAAGAGTGGTTGAAGGGAAAGACAAAGATGTGGGATGTGTTTCCTGATGATATGGGTTTGAACAACAATGTTGAGTTGGCAATGCCATCATTTATGTTAGTAACTTAGTAGTTACTAAGTTAATACTAGTTGTATGATTGAATTTGTATCATCATCATGTAATTGTTTACCGTTTAATTATTTCATTTTTGCATGTGTAATTCATAATTTAAATTTTGATATATAAATTATATATATATATTAAAATATATTTTAATATATATATATATATATATATATATAACGTGTCCTCCGTGTCCTATTTTCGGGGGTCGTCGTGCCTGTGTCGGATACTCGTATTTCCGTGTCCTTCGTGTTCCGTGTCCCCGTGTCAGGTGACTTAGCACACAACTACTGTCTGGAGTCACACAGCCTCTGCCATAGTCTTACGACTATGTGTGTGATGTTTCTTCTCTCAACAGGTTCGACAATGCATTACCCCCTTAGTCACCTCACGTGACTGATCCAGGGAACCCTTGGCTAGAGGAGTTAGTTGGCATGAGAAGAAACAACACACCTCCCTCTCAATGAGGGTGGACATTCCGCAACACTCTAAGCTTGTCCCTAAAGTACTCATACTTCAGTCTTGACAAGGGCTTGGTGAGGATATTCGCTATTTGCTCCTCCGTGGATATGTACTGGAGCTCCACAACTCCTCTCTTCACCATGTCCAAGATTTAATGATATTTGATCTGTATATGCTTAGACCTGTCATGTAATACAGGGTTCTTGGTAAGCTTCTTGCAACTTTGATTGTCAAAATGTATCAAAGTTGGCTTCAATTCTAGATCAAATATCTTGGCTAGAAACTTTCGGAGCCACACTGCATCACGACTTGCCATGCTTGCTGCGATATACTCTACTTCTGAAGTACTGAGAGCCATTGATGTCTGCTTCCTGGTCAACCATGAGATCATGCCTGATCCCAGACTAAAGTAGCATTTGGAAGCACTCTTTCGATCCACTACACTCCCTGCCCAGTCAGTCTGTATATCCTTGTAGCTTCACATCTCCACCCGAGAAATATCTCAATCCATATCCAACCGTACCATGAAGGTACCTCAACATATGCTTTTCTTCCATCCAATGTACTTGTCTAGGTTCAACCATGCATTGATTCAGGGTATTCACTGCAAAGCATATGTCTGGCCTGGTGTTAACCAAGTACATCAAGGATCCAATCAATTATCTGTACATCACGGGATCCACCAAATCTGAAGATTTGTCGTTCAAGAGCTTTAGATTTATTGTCATGGGTGTGGTCATGTATTTGCAGTCCATCATCCTGAATCTCTGTATATTTTGCTTGGCTAAGGAAAATCTCTTCTAATCTCTGCCACACTTCCAATCCCAAGAAGTAATGCATCAGACCTAGATCCTTCATCGCGAACTCTGAAGCGAGTTCCCTCTTGCACCCAACTATGAGATTCTCATCTCCTGTCAGAAACGGGTCATCCACATGTAGGATCAATGGGAAACCATCAAATAATTGTTTGATTTGGCATATCATGCCCTGGGTGCTTGCTTAGGCCTGTACAAAGCCTTCTTCAATATGCAGACATGAGACTCCTTCTCATGTATCTTGTAGTTGCTCTATGTACACTTCTTCTGGCCACCGGAGCAAGTGTCTCGTCATAATCTTCTCCCTCTTGCTGGGAGAATCCTAAGGCCACAAATCAAGCTTTGTACATCTCTATGCTGCCATCCGTAACATGCTTGATCTTGTAGATCAACTTGGAAGTCACTACTGACTTCCCTTCTAGTCTTGAAACCACCTCTCACACATCATTCTTCATGATGGACTGTTACTCCTCCATCATGTCATCCTTCCATTCCTGCTTCTGAGCATCTTCTTCAATGGGGAAGGCTCTGAATCAATGTTGCTGCTAATCAACGCCACATAGCTGGAAAACATGAGTGGTTTTTAGAGCTGAGGCAAAATCTATATCCTAGTCCTTTTGATTGGCTGCCTCCTCTGTCACTACAACAAGGTCTATCGAGACAAGGGAATCCTCCTAGGAGATCTCACATCTCCTAGAAGCCTCTGAAGCTTCGATCTAGCCTCCTCAACCCATGGAACTTGTCTGTCAGTCCTAGAAGACATCTCTCTCTCCTATCTAAATCTGAGAAGGAATACTTTCTGATTGAAAGTCTTTAAGCCACTGACTGTCTCTAAGATCAGGCTCCCTCTGAATCTGCATGCTCCCTCTGAAGCTTGACTCCCTCTGAGTCTATACGATCTCCGGAGCCACCTGCTTCCGTTGCATCTGTTGACTTCTTATGAAGTTTGATCTCCTATGGATTGTGCTGGGAGGTTGCTCCTCCCTACTGGATCCTAAGGGTTGACTCCCTCTAAAATCTAGCTCCTTCTGAGCTAGTACTTGGTGGGGCCGCCTGCCTCACAACTAGTGGAGCCATCTGCTTCTCTTCATAGTATGGCTTATTAATGCCATGTATCTGTATGAGAACATGCTTGTTTACTGCATCGTTTTTAGATAGGCCCTTCTGGCACTACTTACTCTTCTCGATGATCTGAAGAGTGGTCAAAATAAATGGACAGTCTGTTGATATTATGGTAGTTGCGGGAGGTATTAACCTCCAAGTGTAACCTTTGACAAGACTAGAATATTCTGGGAAGCAAGAGAAACCCTAAAACGTTGGATGATAACCCTAGGAAATAAGTCAGCTTGAGAATATTTAAAATTGAGTTATTAGCCTCCAAAAAGAGAAGTCGGCCCAATCAAGTGAGATAGAGCAGTATAAATAGAGGGCGCTAGAGCTCATTTGTCACTCCCACTCTCACAATTGCATAAGGACTAGTGGTGCGCAAGTTTGGAGAGGGAGTGCAACTGCAGCGGCTGCAACTGGGATTTTGGCTTTTGGTTGGACTTTCTCTTGGTTATGGTTTGGACTTTCTGCTTGGTTTTTGGTTATTCTTGCTTGGTGCTCTACCCTTGGAGAAAGGTGCACTAGCCTTGGTTGGCTATTGGTCTGCTATCGGAATTATTTTGTTTGTCAAGGTTAAGGTGCTCGGGGTGGCCTTTGTGCCTATGGTTGGGTGACAATATTGCTATATTTTCTATGGAAAATTGAGCACATCCGTTTATTTCTAACAGGTTATGGGCCCACACTATCTTCAGACAGTCTAACCATTGGAAGATAGACTGGGAAGTTATTTGTTAAGGTCGTTATGGCACCAGTTACAATTGTATCTAGGTTTTCTGATTATGCCTCTGCAACAAACCCTAACCCTTATGTTCGGGCACTTCTGTTGATGCATTTGACCTAATTCCTTGACATTGTAGTGTGCCCTAGCCTAGAGTACCTCTTGGTACTCTTAGCTAGCAAAAATGTCAGGTTTGAATCTTTGGTCAAAGTCGGTCAAAGTTTGACTAGTCAAAGTCAATGTCAAAGGTTGACTTCTACTCAAATTGATTTTGTGGACAAAGTTGAAATTTTAGAGTTTCTAGCTTGTTCTAATCATTGAATCTTCTGATTGAGTTTCTAATCTCTTCTTGTCCAGATGGCATCTACTTTCAGATTAGAAGACAAGTTGGACGATGCTATAAGGTTTCAAAGGTATGCACTTGTTATGGGCTACTTCATAGGTATGCACTTCAAAGGTTTCAAAGGTGTGCACTTGTGCAGACGACAGAAGAAGTGCTACTTGGATGTGTTTCAGTTTGATCTTTTCCACGATGTTATGGGCTAGCAGGAAACATAAGTCTGTTGCACTCAGCACTGCAGAAGCATAATATATTATAGTTTGTGATGTTATTACGGAAGCAGTGTGGCTCCGTCAGTTGGTTTTTGGACTGTCTGATCAGGTGTTGAATTCAACCGTGATATATTGTGATGATTAGAGCTATGTGAAGCTTTTAGAGAACTCGGTGTTCCATGACAGGTCGAAGCACATTGATATCAAGCATTATATTGTCCGTGATAAAGTCCAGAGGGGAGAAGTGGTTCTCGTATAACTCCACAGATGAACATATAGCAGATATTTTGGTAAAGCCTCTGTCCAAGATGAAAAGATTGCGTACTTAAGGGACAAGTTGGGGCTCGTGGAGACGACTTCCTTATTGAAAAAAGAAGAGATTGCTCCCAGGTTGGGATGGAGCACTAATATGTTATTGATTTATGGGCAGTTATTTTCCAGTTCGGAAAATGGTCCAGGTTGGGCAGTCACCTTCCAGTCCGGAAAGTGGCCCAAGATTTCTAACGAACAGGAATTTTCCAGTGCGGAAGGTTGTCCAGATCGGACAGTCATTTTCGTAATGAAAATGGTTTGATAGATTGTTGATGTACCATAGACAAGGATTCCCCTTGTGGCCAATGTGGGGGAATGGTTTAGGACAATCATTCTTCTTGGCAGTCACTCTAAGTAGTGGTCAAGTAGAATGGTTTGCCTCGCCGGGCAATCATTGTTTTGAAGTTCACAGTTGTGAGCAGTTTCGAAGAATGGTCAGTTTTGGAGGTTGGTGCAGGACAATCATTTTCATAGGAAATGGTCTAGACAATCATTCCCTAGGTTAGACTCATTCTCTCCAGGTTGCACTAAGATTAGTGTTGGAGGAATGGCCTAGTTACGTGAATGGTCTAGGTTCAACAATCAAGGACAAGCATTCCCTAGGGCAGACTCATTCTCTCTAGGTTGCACTATGATTAGTGTTGAAGAAATGGCCCAGTTAGGTGAATGGTCCAGGCTCAGAAATCAGGGACAATTATTCTTCTATGCTTGGGAAGAATAGTCCAGATAGCCCATAGTTGATGTTTTACTTTTTGAGGGCAGATGCTCTTTCATATATCATAGATGTGAGTGGAAGAATGGCCCAGATGACTTGGTTTATATCATGATATTGTTATGTAGGTTGATATCAGATGATATGATTGTTGTGGAGACTGTATGTCTCTGGACAGTAGTTGTATGCTACTATGTTCCACTGGCTGTGACTGTGTCATTGGTTAGTAGCTGTGTGCTACTAGGTGTGGTTATGCACCACTGGATAGTAGTTTGGTACTACTATGGATAAACACAGTTGTGTTCTATTGAATGGCATTGTTCTGATTGCCATGGAGACTACCACTAGTGTTGGAGATGATTGCCAGCTAGATGGGTAGTCAATGTGTTGATGGACAGACATTCTCTAGGCGGAGAATGGTCCAGGCAGGACTGATTACTGGTGGACAGGCATTCTCCCTGTGGAGAATGGTCCAGGTTGATAGATTGTTGATGTACCATGGACAACTATTCTTCTAGGACATATGTTTGGATTAGAAGAATGGTTTGTCTCCCTGAGTTCACAGTAGTGACCAGAGTGGAGAGATTGGTACAGGACAAACATTTTTCCTTGAGTTCACAAGTAGTGGCCGGAGGGAAAATGGTCCAGGACAATCATTCTTTTAGGACGTATGTCCGGATTAGAAGAATAGTCCTTGTAGCCCATAGCGTGGCTTCCGGCATCTGTTGGAACAATTATTCTTCTAGGACATATGTCTAGATTAGAAGAATATTTCTTGTATCACTCTGTGGAGTGAGTGACTTATTCAACATCATTCTCGATTACTCAGATGGAGTATGGCTTCGAGGGATGATGCAGTTGATGCTATCAGATGACACTGATAGTGATGATGTTGCTTGTGAGTTGATCTACGTGATCATGAGATAGCATGTGTGGCTATGATGATGCTACCGATTGAATGATCTGTTTGTGCTCAAAACCATTACCTTTAATACCTCCCTAGCTAGGAGGGAGTGTTGATATTATGGTAGTCGTGGGAGGTATTAACCTCCACGAGTAACCTTTGACAAGACTAGAATATTCCATGAAGCAAAAGAAACCCTAAAACGTTGGATAATAACCCTAGGAGACAAGTCGACTCAAGAGAATATTTAATACCTTTAATACCTCCCTGGCTAGGAGGGAGTGTTGATATTATGGTAGTTGTGGGATGTATTAACCTCCACGTGTAACTTTTGACAAGACTAGAATATTCCAGGAAGCAAAAGAAACCCTAAAACGTTGGATAATAACCCTAGGAGACAAGTCGACTCAAGAGAATATTTAATATTGACTTATAAGCCTCCAGAAAGAGAAGTCGGCCGAATTAAGTGAGATAGAGCAGCATAAATAGAGGGTGCTAGAGCTCATTTGTCAGTCTCACTCTCACAACTGCATAAGGACTAGTGGTGCAAAAGTTTGGAGAGGGAGTGTAGCTGCAGTAGTTGCTGCAACTAGGATTTTGGCTTTTGGTTGGACTTTCTCTTGGTTATGGTTTGGATTTTCTACTTGGTTTCAGATTATTCTTGCTTGGTGCTCTACCCTTGGAGAAAGTTGCGCTAGCCTTGGTTGGCTATTGGTCTGCTAACGGAATTATTCTATCTGTCAAGGTTAAGGTGCTCAGGGGTGGCCTTTGTACCTATGGTTGGGTGACAATATTTCTATATTGTCTATGGAAAAATGAGCACATCCGTTTATTTCCAACACGGTCATCTTTAGAGCCTTCTGCTCCTTATAGTGAATCTCCAGAAGAGATACTCTTCTTCATCTTCTACTTTACATGAGTGTGTACGTTCGTGTACACAATTATATGTCTCGGCTAGACACTGTCTGAATAGTTGCTTCCTGCAACCATCGTCATAGCTCCTTCTCAGAGCTATCACCTGTGACCTGCCCGGAACAAAAGACAAGAACAACATTTCCATGGTAACCTCCATGGAATGGTTAGTAATCAAGAACATCTCCTAGAGGAGATCAATTTCATTTTGCAGACAACTATTACATTAACAATGAGCATTTTCTTAATGGTAATCGTATCGACAGTATTCAGGTGTACCTAAACATTTGATAGCAATAGCAAAAGAATGCTATCCTAGGTACAATACTTTATTAAGCAACAACAATATAAAATATCAAACCTGATATGCAAACCTGGAGTCTTGTGTTGTTGTCTTGCTTGAGTTTCCTTCTATCGTTCATATGAAAACAACATTGTCTAAAAGACAAATTCTTCATCCTTTGATGCCTTTGAGTGCTCTTCGGCTTCAGCTGCATGTGCATGGTGTTTCTTCTTCTCCTTTTCTTTCTCATGTTTGTGAGGACATTGTGTGGCATAATGTCCCATCTTCCTACAATTGAAGCATTGAACCTTTGACACATCCCTCTTATGACGTGGCTTCTTAGACCTCCTTGGACTGCCTTCTTATCTTCTTCACTTGTGCTGCAAGTGCTTGGATTTCCTCATCATCTACCTTTTGTTTCTTGGACATTAATCTAGATTCCTCTTGAGAGCAATCTGCCTATAATTTGTCGAACTTGGGTAACTTCCTTCTTGCACAAATTCCGTGGACAAATGGGTCCCAAGAGGGAGGGAAACCATTTAGCATAGTGGTTACTAGTTCAACATCTTCTACTGGATCTCCAATGGCTGCTAACTGGTCTTTGATCTGTGAGATCCTTGTAAAAAAGTTGGCTATCGTCTCCGACTTGTTCATAGTCACATTTCTGAGTTGATGTCGTAGGGTAAGCTTCCGACTGGTGTTCTTGCTTTCATAGAGTCTGGTTAGGGCATCAAACATCTCCTTTGCAGTGTTTAGTTATGATACATTGGGTAGCAGGTGATCCTTGATTGAGTATGTCAAGATCGTCTTGGCCTTGACCTCATTCTTCTTGAACTTTGCCTTTGCTTCTTCATCTTTGGGTTCTAGAAGCATCTTCTTGACATGATCCAATACTTCATTCTCTTCTATAATGAGTTGTATTCTATGCTTCCAGGATCTGAAGTTATTTGCTCCATCCAATCTATCCTCAACTCTCATATTGGTTGGCATTTTCGTCGGTATAACCGTAGCATTGAAAAACCTCGATTTTCAAACTTCACCAAATTGTCTGCTGAGGGTTTCAAGGGGTGCGCTAGGTTAGGGCGCACTACTCTGTGAAGGAACTATTCCCAATGTCCTTGGGATAGTGCTCAACGAGCTTGACAAATTATTGCAGCTACAAGGTGTTGTTGTAGCGATCTTCCTTCCAATGGTCAAACTATTCTGAAGGTAACCAACTCTGATACCATGTTAGATTTTCCTTATTTACAGAGCATTAGTGTTACTAGTGTTCTTTTACTTCGTTACCATTAACATATATATCATGTACTGAGCAGTAGCAACATAAACAAGAGACAAAAATGAACACAAGAGATTTATCCTGGGAAAAACCCCAAATGGAGGAAAAACCCAACAACCTTTCTTAGATAGATTCCGTTCACAAAGCAAGTCTAATCAGATAAACCCTAGCACGAGTGTTAGCTTAATCAGAAATACCACCCCAGTTGCAACAACGACACCATACAAAGGTAGTGCACCTCCTCAAGGAGTAGTGCACAAGAGAGAGATACCAAAAGACTAAGCAAGAATAAACTGTGCAGTTGCAGCTACTGCGTCACCTCCTCCAAATTTGTGCCTTGCTTCTGTGTAGCTGGGAGAGTGTCAGTGAGTGAACAAATGAGCTAAGGTGCCTTCTTATTTATAGTCTTCTTGTCCTTCTAACTAGGCCGACTTCTCTTCTGGGAAGGTGTCTTTTCATTATACTTTATTCTTTTGGGTCGACTTCTCTTCTAGGTTATTTCAACATCTGTCCAATGGATCTCTTGCTTCTGGAATCTTCTCTGCATCTAAGAAAGGTCATCTAGGAGGGAAAGATCCTCCCGCAGCTACCAAAACATCAACATTTGCAACAACCCTAGTGGTTGTAGAACTAGTTGTTGAAATATTGTCATTGCAAAGAGTATTCTATTTATTATTCATTAGATCAATCCCCTTTTGTGGATTGATCATGTCGGGCATTGTAATTGTCCAAATCCCTTTTTCCGAATTGGTCAATTCCTAAATATATTATGCAAATTGAGAAGTCGGCCCCCAAGGCAATTAAAGTGGTTTTAACCACTGAGAAAGACAAGTCGACCCTGCTCAACGAAGAGACACCTTTTCAGCTCCTGCCAGTTTGTATAAATAAAGGAAGCCATTGACTCATTTGCTCACTCACTCAACTCACTCATCTAGTGCGCAAGTATTGAAGGAAGCTGCAGTTACCAGTTGCCGAAAGAAGAAGAGAGAGAGGCGCATTGCTTAGTAGAGGATATTCTCTAGTGTTTGGTTTATTGTCTTCGCATTGTATTGGCTATCTATATTAAGGAAGTTTTTGCTGGGTTTTCTTCATCATGAAGGTTTCCCAGGATAAATGTTGTGTATCTTGTGATTGTGTTTCTCCCAGTGATCCTATCTATGTTATGGTTATCTAGTAAATTGAAAAGAAACCTAATAATAGCTTAAACCTTAACATGGTATCAGAGCTAAGCTGAAGAGAGCATCTTTCACTAGATACAAAAAAATGTCACTCTTGTCGTATAAGAAAATTAGGGCTTTTTATTTAAGAGGAAGTTTAGCCCAAAGATCATCTAGAAAAGTGCGCCCTAGCCTAAGGAACTCATTGGCACCTTCAACGTACCTTTTCAGTGGATAGAACTCCCGAATGTGAAACCCTAGTTTTCACCGGTACTAGAAGTACCAGAAAACCAGAAGTACCAGTCCAGAAATCCGCTGGTCAAGTTTGAAGGGGCAAAATTTGGACTTTCTGAAATCTAACTACACCAGGCTACTCGCCTCAGCCAAGCACACCTCTTGGTAAGTACAAAATTAAATTTTGAGCATTTTTCAGTTTTTGGTCATTTTTCTAGCTCCAAGTAAAAGATGTCTGCAAGCACTAAGCTTGTTGACAAGCTAGAAGGTGTGGACAACTTTTTTTCCTAGAAGTATAGGATTGCACTCATTCTTGAAGAGAATGACCTGGCCAAAAGAATCATTGCAGATTCTATTAAAGATCACTTGATTCCTCAAGTGGTTTCGAAGAAGACTCCAAAAGAAATGCTTGATGCCCTAACCAGATTATATGAAGGAAGGAACATCAATCGGAAGATGAATCTAGGAACTCAACTCAAAAATACAAGGATGCAAAAAGGAGAAACAATTCAGGAATATTTCTCCAGAATATCACAATTCAAAGAACAACTAGAAGCAATTGAAGATACTATAGATGAAGACGAACTTATAATGACAACCCTTGATGGTCTCACAAGACCTTTGGATGCATTCATCCAAACTATTTGTGCCAGAAAGGAGAAACTACAATTTGACAATCTTTGGGAAGAATGAGTTCAAGAAGAAGGAAGAATAGCTAACCGAGAAGCATTGCTATCAAAAGATGAAGATCAAGCCCTAGCTACTCATACTAAAGGAGGAAGAAAGAGGTCTTACTTCCAGAAAGAAACTCATAAGTCTTAGCCCCAAAACAAATTCATACATAAAGAATCTCGCCCTCCAAGGAGATTCCAGAAGTTTCAGAAAGGTCAAAGAAGAGAAAAAGGTTTCTCATCCTACCAATGTTAACATTGTGACAAGATGGGACATATTGCTAAGCATTGTCCAGCTAGACGAGAAGAATACAAGAAGAGAAACAAGAGGTACCATGCCCATACAATTGAAGATGAAGAGCCACCTACAAAGATGATAAAATAACAGATTGAAGACTATGTCTTAATCTCTGCCCTCTCAGGATCGATGTCACCTGGTGAGGACACTTGGCTCATAGACAATGGTGCTTCCAAGCACATGATAGGTCAAAGAGACATTCTCTTGCCTTTCAGAAGAGAAGTTTCCCTAGAAAGTTACACTTGGAGATGATTATCAATACCCTATCAAAGGAGTAGGAGAATCAAATTACAAACTTGATTCAGGGACCCCAATGAAGATGAAGGATGTACTATATGTACCAGGTTTGACAAAGAACTTA